>CM075856.1:72599806-73199806 GCA_037975125.1 Latrodectus hesperus | reverse complement strand
TAGTTAAAATCAATTATAAGCAGTTTTTAAAGAGTAAAAATTTCACTAAGTAAAAAGTAGCATACATTTTATTAACTACATGGAATTATTAAAAATTTAATCGGCTCTATGAATAAGTATTTCAAGAGTATAAACTGTGTTCAAATTCAGACAATATAAGAATGTTATTAGAATGCTTATGAAATGATTTGAATAGTGCATGTTCCATATTCTAAAGGTATTCAAATCATAAAAAAATTTAAAAAACAAAAAAATAAATTTTGAGGCATGTTATTTTACATACATCAGTTAAGTAGACTTAAAAGTTGAGTGTTTCAGTTTTAAAAAATATTCAAATCATAATAAGCCTCATGTAAAAAAATAACAATTGACTAAGTAATTTTCTACAAAAAACATTTGATTTACTAATAAACTCAAATCACTAATTTATTATTTATTTTTATAATTTTATTAAAGTTAATTTATTGATATGTGTGGTTGCCGGAAACAATTATATAGAATAAAAATATGGAAAAACAAAGATATTTAAATATTATAAAAATAGTAGTATTTATTTAATAATCTAGAAAAAAGCAATTTTATTCTTACGTTGAAATGAATTTTGACTCTTGAATTTAAATAAATCGAAGTCTTTTTGTACGTTTAAAATATAACACGACAAAATCAAATATGATGCCTACGTTAATATACATATACATACATATATATATAAATATATATTATATATATATATATATATATATATATATATATATATATATATATATATATATATATATATATATATATCCGATTAGTGAAAAAAGAAGTCAGTAAACAAATTTCAATTATTGAATGTTAAATAGCAAATTATTAAATCATAGCTCATACATGCTTATTGTTAATAAAAATTCAAATTTCTTTTAAAGAGAAAAAGATGTTAAAAGCATTTTTGTTAGGATACTTTATTAAAATGCTTGTTAAAATTGATGTTGAGGATACTTTGTTGCTAACAAAAGCTAGAAAACGGACCTAATGAAGGATCCTAGTTGCGAATGATTAAATCCTAAATGCGAGTGATTAAAATAATAATAATAAAAGCTTTTTTCTTCTGTATGTTAGTAAATTTTCCCATTATACGCACAACTTATTATCGGTCACGATTAAAAAAAGTGAAATAAACAAATATAATTTGATAAATTTTAAAAAAATCGCATAAAAAATTTGAAAATTCTGTAAAATGTTATCTCTTGCATGCCATTTGTTGAAAAACTAAAAAATCACTTTAATAAAAAATACATTCTATTTTTACAAATTTAGATAATTTTAATAATTTAAATCTATTTTTATATAAAATTGGTATCTATCATTCTTGTTATCGAAGTGATTTAAAAGGAAAAATAGTTATAAATGAATAAAAAGCTTAGGCTAAAATAACATGATAGGCGTTCAGTTAAGCAGAAAATTTATGAAATGTAAATAGAAAAAAGGTTAGTAAAAAAGCTTATTTTTTATTAAATTTATAAGCAATCTTATAATGGAATAGATGAAATTATAATTTTTTTATTTAGTCACGGATCGTTGAATAAAGTCATGTTTTTTTAATCATATTTATATTTTCCCACGAATTTATATTACCAAAGAAAAATTTTGCAAAAATTATGTTTCCCTTTTTTTGATTATTTAAATTGATTCTAACTTTTTTTTCGAAAAAAAACGTATGACAATTCCTTAAATATTGTGCTATTAATATTGAACGATTAAATTACAATTTTTTTAAAAAAATCTGCATTTTCAAATTAAACTAGATTAGAAGATTTTATGTACAAGAAAAGTGTTTGAAAATTAATTCACTTACATTTAAATTATCCTACAAAATGCAATCAATTTTAAAAATGCATGTAAGGAAGCAAAACAGGTTATTTTATCCAACTTGATATTTCACTACAATATTTTACAAAGAAAATATTTTACAATTTGAAATATTTTTTTCTGGTTAATGAAACTTGGCAAATATAAACATTATAAAATAATTTCAAATATATAATCAATTTGTAATAAAAGTTATCATACGAGAATATTATTTTGTAAAAATTACATGCAATATTTAAAAATCAGTAAATGAAAGATTTATGAGTGATTTTTATCAAAAAATATCAAATATTTAATGATTCACATTATTTTATGATAAACATTTATTAATTTATTTTTTAATTACAACATTAATAAGCTCGCAAAGATAGATAATTCGATTTATTTACAGTTTATCCCCAAACCTACTTTTCCTTTCAAAATACTTGAAGCTATAAAAATCAAGCATTTTTTCAATCTAATAAGATTAAGTTATGCATTCAAACGATAAGTAAAATCAAATTACATCCAATAACTAACTATTCACAGCTATTAGTTTAAAGATTTCAATAAAGCAAGCTTCTTATCAATCATGCACAATATCAATAAATACATTTAGTATTCATAATGACTAAAATTACAATAAAATTCTAATATTATATGGATATTAATTGCTCGTTTCTCGTGCGGATTGAGCTTAGTCGAGTGTTTAAGCACTTTTTATTTACATAATGCAAATGGTATTATTTCGATTTTAAAAACAAACGTTTTTATTCCTTCAATTTAATTGACATAATTATTTTAAGAGAAAGATCAGAATTTTCCTCCTTTATTTTTTAAAAAATACTTTTTCAAAAATCCTAGATAATTCTTATTTATGCACAAAATAATGGACTTCTTTAAGAAATAATTCTCACATTTTATTTGCTTTTTAGAATTTTGTCTTAGAACTTAATCACATTTTAAAAAGGACACTTTGTGAGATATATTTTGATAACTTACAAGTTTGGAATAAGTTGAATAAGTTCAAGAAAGGATATGAGTATTGTAATAAAATATTATGGTACTGAAGGCTCCTTTGATATATTATTTTAACACACTATGTCTTCCATATTTATTACTATGTACATAGTTGATGATTTAAATATATTTGAAAATCGAACAAATAGCACTTAATGACATTTTGAAGGGTATTTCTGACGATTTTTTAAAATATTTAATGTAGATATGCTGTTTTATAGATATATTCTTAAATTCAAGGAAGAAAATTACCCGATTATTATTAATATTAACTAGCTGTAATACTTATTTTAAAAAGATTCGTCCAAAATCTAATGTTGATTTAAAATAGTAGTTATACTAAAAAAAACTTTTGATAACTCTCTCTTTTAATAATTTTCTTTCTTCATATAAATTAATCTTTGTTAACTATTTCGAGAAACATTTTTACACAATTCTGTTAATTTAACATTTAAAACAAAAGATTACTTGCAGTACTTTTTCAAATTATAGCTATTATATATGCTATGAT
Organism: Latrodectus hesperus; assembly: GCA_037975125.1. NCBI lineage: Eukaryota > Metazoa > Arthropoda > Arachnida > Araneae > Theridiidae > Latrodectus > Latrodectus hesperus. Next base: position 73,196,445 of record CM075856.1, on the reverse strand, counting down.
ACGTAAATACATATTAATTGATACTAAAGTCAATTATGAAATAAAAATAAATCAAAATATGTTTACAATATAATTTCCCATTTCTTGAACTTTCCATGAGTGTGTTTTAGTAATAATAAAAAACTCAGTTCAGAAATCCGATGAAAATATCTAGTCTACTAATGATCTGCTTTAAAGAAATTGAATAATCTGTTTTCGATATTTGTTAAAGATTATTAATTTAAGTGGTGTTGAAAAATATTTCGAAAAGTATTTTCAATTTCATAAATTATTTATTCATAACAAACTATCGAAGCAAATTGTTTATTTTTGTTCGGTTTAATATTTATTCATTTATTGTTTAAATAGGTACATTTATTTGACATTTTAACAAACAGTATATTATAGCCGTTCATTATTATATTATATTGATTATAGTACTAGGAGGTATTCCATTCTCCATTACCCGTAACTGTATATATAATTACATTATTCTTAAAATTAACATAGTTTGTTAAAAATCGTTTAAAATGTTTAAAAATTATGATTAAAAATTATATCTTCAGTATTTAACATTGTATTACTTAAAAATAAATATAGAAATAAACTAGAAAAAGTGTGAAAATTTAAGAAATTTTATTATTAAGTATCATGAAAGTCTAAACATTAAAGTTACAAACACTGATCAATAAAAAAAATTTAATTGATGATGGAGAGCGCAGTTGCTTGTGAATTTTTGTATTATTTTCCATTAAAAATTTTCAAAAAGTGAACAGTAATTGTTAAGGATGCCAATTGGCACAAGCTATCTCTCCTCGTAATATATATCAAAATCATGTCAGACAGGCGAAACTGTTTAAAGATGTTCCAATTTAGAACATTCACGAAGTGGCCAGACTACAGCCTTAATGACCATATAAATGTGATCTTGAAAAGTGATTGTCCACCCCGGGCTACGGGTTGAAGATCGATCCTTTTTTTTTAATGACTGTTTCCATCGTCGGAAGGAGTGGTTCCTGTTTCCGTACCGATTCAGTTTGTTCTTGTTTTCATTTCCCATGTGTGAAACACTAACACACTTTTAAAACATGATGGCTTTAAGCTGTGTTTCTCGGCTTATTCAATCGAACCGTTGAGCATGTTTCTACAATTTGAATGATTAAAATTATGTGTAAGCAACGAAATAAATTGAAAACTATTCTAACGTTTTCGGGTTAAATATCACACACAAAATGTCAACTACTCTATTGAAAAATACAGGAAATTATAGAACAGCAATTAAACAAACATGGGGGGGGATTTCGGAAATCAACTCAGCAGTTACTAAAGCACAGTAAGCTATTGAATAATTTCTGACTGTTTTTTCATATTTTGGGGAATCGCAAAATTTTATAGAAGTATTCATTGATATGTTTAAGTATGAAATTTCTTCTTGAAGTAATAAAATACAAAAAACAGCAAAAATAATTGCTTGATAGTAACTTATTTAAATTCCAGGTATCACTTTTACAAGTTTGTTTAAATAATTACCCATATTCGGAATATTCAATGCTTGATTTTAAATTAGAGTATCACAATAAGGTACTCTAATTTAAAAAATATACTACTGGTATTTAATGAAAGAAATATAAAATTTAACATAAACTAAGATTTCTATCGTTTATAATTTATGTATTAAATAAACTGACAATTTAAAACAGTAATGAAAATATTAAGGGATATACACTGGCCAGAAAAAATTCTGCGTACAAACGCACGGTAAGCCTTCTACAGAGAATAAACGTACATAATAGTGTCAACATCAATTCAATTTTTAAATAATGTGATTTTCTTTAACAATCCCTTAAATCTTAGTAACAATTTCAGAAAGATAACACACATTATTTCAAATTAATTATAATAATAATTGAAAATTACATAAAATGCAGTCAGAAAAAGTTTGCGTACAGATGCAAAAAGTCTTTAAGAAAAACTTTCATGGGTTATCAATTAAACTTTAGTGTCTGGTTATAAAACCTTTATGTCTAAGAACCTCTTCCAATCGCTTAAACATAGAGCGAATTAGCTTGGTGGTTTCTGCAGATGAAATATTATGCCATTCCATTATAAATACTCTTTTCAGCATATCTTTTGATATCATGTTATGTTGCCGAATGTTGCGTTACAATAAGTTCCATAGATGCTCGATGTTGTTTAAGCTTGGTGATTGTGGATGAGTATGCAACTGCTATTTGATATTGTACAACAGCCAGAACTTTACGTTGTGGGCAGTGTGTTTTGGATCATTGTCTTGTTGAAACTAAAAGTCACCGCCAAGGTTCTAATCTTGTGCCCTCAATTTCAAATTTTCTTTAATTTATTCAGATATCCTATTTGATCTAATAATATTGAGTCTATAAAAGTTAATCGATAAACTTAACTTTCTGCCATGCACCCCCAATAATGATAAAAATTATAAAAAACCTATAAAATCCATTTTAAGCCTACTTGTTTGCAAGTTCTATTCTATCATATCAACAAAACAATGTTTTTTATTCTATTTGTTGTATTGAGACAAGAGTTGAAAGAAATAAGTTATAAAAAAATAAATGCAGACAATATTTCATTTCATACAAAATCGTGGAGGCTAAAAAATATAAGATTAATTTCCAAATATCTTTGTAATTTGTACCTATAAGCAAACTTTTTTTGATAACTTTTTGCGTAATTTTTAACTATTATTATTATTACTTTTAAGCACTGTGTGTTATCTTTCTGAAATTGTTACTGTTATTTAAGAAATTGTTAAGGAAAAGCTTTATGTAAAAATAGAATAAATATTGACACAATAATGCACATTTATTCTCTGTAGAATGTTTACTGTGTACGTTTGTACGCAGTTTTTTTCTGATAAGTGTATATAAGTATGCATACATATATTTATATGCATAAATCCTTCAAATCAACAAAAAATCGAGGTTTTATTCATAAAATGTAAAACATTTTAGTTTCAAAAAAGATCCAAAAAAACTATTCAAAGTAAATGATTGTATTTTTTGGCAATTTTAAAGAAATTATTAAAAATTATGTATCAAAATAAAGAAATTTACTTCTGATTGAACATTAAAAATTATTAAATAACAAGAATTACGTAACCAAAATTCTTGGGTCTTAAGTTCCAAAATATTACTTATATAACTCCTTTCAGTGTTTAGATTATTTTGAAAATTTCATTAAAAAAGTTTTATTGACTGTGAAACGCAGTACTAATAAAAAAATGGAATTTTCAATTTACAAAAAAAAATGTAATTCAGTAAACATAATATTCTAATGAAGTTATTTTTAAATGGAGAAACCAAATTGTTAATAACTAGCCCAAAAAATTAAAAATAGAAAAATCATTTTTTAATTATTGTAATACAAAAGAAATATTTGCATACTTTAAATTTGTTTTATATTATTAGTTATGTTTATAAATTCCGTATATATATCAGAATTCATTTAATATATTTTCCATAATTAGTTTAAATCATTTTAAAAAATATTTTTTATAGAATTTTTAAGGAAAACCTATAAATCTTTCAATCTGTAGAAAATTTAAATTTGAAATGAAATGTTTATTGAAATTTTACATCAAAATATATTGACTGATTTTAACTTTTAAGTAAAATTTATATAAAATAAAAATATTTTTATGACTTTCATTTCTTTTTCCCTCATTCTTCGTCTACGTAGTCTATGAAAACTTTTACAAAAAGTCGTATAAAATTGCTTACGTGAAAATAATTAACAAGCTTTTTTTTGAAATATTGATGTAGTTTATATTTAATATCCACGCTTTATCATCATTGCTTAAACAAATCTAAAAATATTTCTTATATTAGAGAATGAAATAAAGAATTTTATATACAAATTAGAATACGTCTATGTAAACTAAATAAAATTTTAAACTTATTAAAATGTGTTCGTTCATAATGTTAAATAGCTATGCTGAAATAACTCCTTGCTCTTTATTAGATTTTGCTTTTAAATAAGAGTGTGAAAAGTTTATTCACCTTAGAGTCATTAATTTCAATAATATATGTATGTATAAATATGACATTAATTTATTCTTCTGTACCCCTATGCCATAATAGCATTAAAAATGTTTAATTTTCTCTCAAAACACGAAAAAAAAAGATTTAATTTCGTGTTTTGAGGTAAGAATTTAATTTTTGTTGAAATAAAATAATTTTCATAATATCGGGTGATTAAAAGGATTCTTCAATTACATATTTTATATTTTCTGAACTCCACAGTGTAGGGCTTTTGCACGAGGACTTAGTTACTTCACCTCTCATTGCTTAGGACTTTTTGAGGATTCACGAACTTTTGGTCTAGCTTGCAACTAGATATTGAGGAATAAGCAACAACACAACAATATTTTCAGATATATAATGCTACTCCATGTGTGAATATGTATTAATAAAAAATAAATGAAAAATATTTTGAAAGTTTTTTGCTCGTGTTATTGCAGGATGAACTGATATTCACCAAAAGGTAAGCAGAATTATTTGTAAAAATAAATAAATAAATAAAATATTAAAAACTAATCAATGGAAAATATTGTGCTTTTTGCATTTTTCACTTGGTCATAACAGTTTCCTAACCTTAGAGTACAAGATTTTTTTTTTGAGCCAGCAGGTTAATTTTTATGTATAGTATCTTTGCCGACAATGCTGATAAATTTTTAAGAGCTTATCACTTCTGCACAGACAAACATTGATATAGACATGTTCAGAGGTGGGTGGATCGAAGTTTAATATAGCATAAACGTCAATCATGTAATTCAAAAAAAGCTCAATTTAATGCTTTTGTATCCTTAACTATTTCTTAAGCAAGGCCACGGTGGCCTGGTTGCTCAGGACATCGTTCTTATTATCGGAAAGTAGACAATTTGAATCCTCACTTCACCGATTAACTGTCGTGTTTATTAAGGGATGTGTGGTCGCATGTTTTTTAAGTGAAATGGTACCTCTGGGGGTAGAAGGTCATGAATTGGAGTGGTTTTTGACTTGATCGCTGAACACCTAACCGGCGGCCTCTATTAGAGCCAAACTCTGGGTTAAATAAGAGGAAGAATGCTAGTGCAACAACAACTATTTTTTATGTAAGAAATTGAAAATTTACTTTTTTATAAACAAAATATCATTCACTATTTTTATGCAATATTTTGTGAAGAACAGTTCACCCAAAAATTGATGTGTATTTGTATACGAGTCTTTCATAACACTCTGTATTATTTTTAATTTTCATAATTTATTTTCATTTGAAAATGTTACTTTATTCCAATATTTTAATCAGTTATATCTAAATGCTGTTTCAAGGATTTATTTTAAATGAATTCCTCAAAAAATAAGTTTTTAAAAAATGAAAAATTGAAATAGTTTTACAGTTTTAAAATTTTTTGAATGCTAATAACTCAGCTTCTTTATAAATACACTATTCCTTTCAATTATAATCTTATTTTGACAGTCATGTTAAATTCAATAGAAGACATATTTTGTATACCCAAAGAAATGTTCAATCCTACTATACTTTTTGGAATTGAAACTCGTGTTCTTCCCTTTGATGCAGTATATATAAAACTGTACAATAGTTGTAAAATGTTATTGTCGTTCAAAATTAATGGCAAAGTATTTTTATATTGCCTAACTCCTTAACGTCCATTTAATGTATTGAACTGTCAAATGCAAGTTTATAAACTCCTTGAAAACACAAGATAAAGGTGTTATTAAGATATCGGATACATTCTGATGTTCAATAATTTCTAAAATAATATTAGATGTAGATTAATAACATTAGTTATAAGCTTAATATGAAAAGTTTCTATGACCCCGTCAATGAGTTTTAAAATGGATCTCAGAAAAATTTAAAGAGTACCTCGATTTATTGACACTAACGAGACAACTTATCATCTTTTATAGTTATCATCTTGTCCTTTAAAATTATCCAATTATCAGCCCTTTCCTTTTGCAGAAAATGTTTTCTTATAAATTCTCAAAGTTAAATATTCTGACCTTATCCATCGTCATGTAAAATACTCAACTCAAACGATGAAAAAAGGAAACTCCAACTGATATATCAAATTATTTAAAGCAAATAACATATAAAGTTAACAATTATAAATGTAACACTAATCAAGCTAAAAAAGTAATCATTTATCAAAACTTTTGCAATAAAAATGTTAAACTTAAGCTATTTTCAGGGATAAATGTCGTAAGATTGTTTTACATCATCATTATTTTATGAATTATTAACCATCAAAACATGTCAGATTTTTTCATTTTCAAATTTGAGTTCAAGTGAAATATAAATATTAAAATTTGTAAATGAAAAAACTAAAAAAAATTTATGATTTACAAAAAGTAAACTTTGAAAATAAATAAAATGAAAATTATTTCTCTTTGAAATCATATAAAAAATTATTCATATAATATCAATAATATACATAATTGATATTATGAGAAAAATTCAAAATTAACAAATAATTCATAACAATAAAAAAAAATAATTCTCATTTACAACACAGATAATGGGATAACAGATAAATACAGAAAATTTATATGAGTGATCACTGGAATATTTTTCTGAATAATTAAAAAAAATAAAATTACATTTTTTTGATATTTTTAACATTGGAATTAATTAGTAAATAATTAAGAAAATTTAAAAAAGAAAATGCCTTGAAAATAATAATTAATTATTAAACTATTTATTTTTACTATATTACTCTTTCATTCAAAAACTTCATTTATTTCATTAAAATATAATAATTGTGTGACAAATTATAATAAATAATACATTGCAAATAAAAAATCTATATATATATATATATATATATATATATATATATATATATATATATATATATATATATATATATATATATATATATATTTGTTAAATATTTCAAATCAATTGAAGCCAGTGAGTCATATTTTAACTTAAGCAACAGTATGTATATTTAAATTTAAAAAAAAGTCTTTAGCTTTTTAAGGTATTATTGAAGCATTTCAGTTAAATTTTAGCGAGATTATTTTTAAAAATTTAATAAACTTACCATTTTTTCGTCTTTTGAAGTATTTTAAAAAACTATAATATGGCATCTTAAGTTCTTTCTCTTAGTTCTTCGAATGATTATGAGTTTGCATGAGTTCCGAAACTTATTAAATGTAAACAGCAAAGTTTTCGATTATTTCACAAATACTATAAGTTATAATAAACAGTTATCAATTATATTTGAAGTAAAGTAACAAAAGAATGTAGAATACATCAAACAGAAATAATCCTTTATCAGTATTATCAGCATATTAAATCTACTATGAGTTAAATATGCAAATGAAATCCCTTTATGGCAGAAGTTAAATCTGAAATGAAACTTGAAACAAATGTATCCAGATTCTTTTTACTATGTCTTCATTTTTTCAAATATCTTGAAGAAGAAAACTATTTGAATATTATTTCACTTCTGTTCATATGCGGTCCATCAATTTCTTTCTCTGCATAAAATCGTCTGCTGAAAAACTTCTTTTATTACATTTATAATCTGCTAGCAAAACTATTTATTATGACATATACATTTTAAAAAGATTGTAAAAAATCGAACGTCGTCAAAAAAAATATTTCGAATCTTCCATTAGTGACCATGAACCGAACAATCCATTTAGGAGAACTTCGAGAAAACCGATCGCTGGACAGAAAAAGTTTCACTACTCAAGGTTACTTTTCCAATGGAGAACGAAAACTCATCTCAACCTGCTGCAAGGCATGATTCTTGTATGAATGAAAACACCATTCCAAAACCATCAGACAGCCGGCCGACATTGGCGGGAGAAAAAAAACCGGCCGGCCTAATTCCATCAGCTTAAGCACGCTATCTTATGTTTTGTTCCTCTTTGTGATATGTCGAATGCTATTTTAACCAATTATCCGTCGCTCACTAAAAGAAAAAAAGAGCTTAAAATAGATTAAACTTCTCTTTGAAGAAATCATTCTGTTGATTTATTGCATATGATATCAGGAGATCCAACATAACTTATGCCGGCACCTCCAGTTACAGAACAAGTTTCATAACCTGTTGATGTCTCGATATAAAACTGCTGTAAAGATAAAAGAAAATCTTGAGAAAAAGAAATAATGTGAAATAAAATTACATTTTTATACGAATAAGATAATTATGCGATTAAAATGGGGAATTTTTTTATACACAAAATATGACATTTTTATCGATTTCCATACTAGATTCTAACGAAAAAAGCTTTTGCGTATGCTATTCAGTGTCTATTAAGGCGTATGGCTAGTAACTATTAAACAAATAGAGTAAAAATAAGTTTCTTAAACTATTGGAATTGGAAAAATAAGTTAAATAAATTGTGTGATGTTAGAAAATAATTTAAGTAATTTTTTATATAAAAATCACTTTAAATATATTCTAATATTCACAGTACAACAAAAAAACCATTACAATATTAATAATGTATCTGGAGTATTGCTGTATTTTAAATTTATGTTGTTGCAACTAGATGTAGCATATTCGATAAAGTTTTACTTATTTTTTATATATAATTAAGTTACTAAAAAGCCTATGGCTATTAATGATACGATATTTAAGAATTAATTACTTTGAATTTAAAGTTAGTGTTGGATTATTAAATATAAGAAAACATATATTTTAATTTAAATATAAATTATAGAATAAAAATAATAAAATTAATTGAAAATTATAATAAAAATAAAGTTTGAAAGTGAAAACTTTTTTCCCATTTCACTTAGAGAACAAAGGAAAATAAAATTTCGAATATATTCCTGTAAATATTCTATATACATTTATATACATAAACGGAGTAGTACTAATTATTATATATATATATATATATATATATATATATATATTATATATATATATATATATATATATATATATATATATATATATATATATATATATATATATATATATATATATATATATATATATATATATATATATATATATATATATATATATATATATATATATATGCGACCGTATTTGACCACATGGACGAAATTTTCAAATTAGATGCCCTAATTTAAATTCTGCCATATACTCAATGATCTCTTTTAACACAGAGAGATTACACTTATTTTTTGTTCAATCATCTGGAATTTGTCGAGATTTTATACAATCGCAATACAATTCAAGCTTCGATTGTTTTAAATCTGTTGTATTAAACTATGGTGCTCCCGCTTGTGAAGTATTAGATTTTTTTCATGTATCTTTTAGCGTGTTTCCTCAAGTTAAATAAATATCTTCATTTTTCTATAAGTTATTTTACTATTTTTCCAAATATATAATTACTGTTATTATTATTTATAGCAAACGTCTCTCTTATGTTTAAAATGGAGCCTTTTAGTTATTAATATTATACTTGCGAAAGTTTTGGAGAGAAAATTATAAACATAAAGCGGTTAAAAATTTCTCTGGAATTGGTGAAAACTATTAAGATATTCATTTTTTGAATAATATTTGAGTATTACTTTCATTTGCGTTACTTTTTCCTCATGCACAAGAAAATTGAGGAGAAGAAAAACTTTCGCTGTAGTTGAAAGTTTTGAAGCAATGACACTAAAACACATGAGACCACTTCAACTGCAGAATAAATGGCCATTTTGTTAGGAGCAAGAGGATTAAGAGAGAACAAAAAGACAGTGGGCGGGAAAATGGATTTCGGAATGGAGGAAAAATAGTGCACGCAAAGTGATTGAGATTGTTCAGCAGATAAATATGCAAATTTTATACAAATATTAGGCACGAATACACTCACCTTTGATTTCACTTTTAAAAACAATAAAAATATTTATAGCTTTACAGACAAAATATATTTATTAAACCTGATACTAATTATTTGAAATAGTGAATGTAAATTTTATTAATTAAATTTAGCTGATATTAATTAGTCATTAAAAATTTTCCATTTTTTAGTCATATATATAATTTTTAGAAAAAGTAATTTTGCTTAATTTTTTACAATGATTGTCTATAAAAGCATGTGGTTTTATTTCTATTATTTCAACTATGTCATTTTGAATTAATTTTTAACTTTTTTTGATTACCTAAAACCTATTTTTCTAGAAAATAAATTTTCTAAAGTCATTGAGATGTTGTTATATTACTTTATTTAATCAGATGATTTTAAATATAGAATATACTTAATAATAGAGCTTCTATGAGTAAAAATTAAATTGCACTAAATTTTGCACAGATAAAAGTTTTTAAGCCATAGTGCACTGATCTGTTGATTAGCATTTAAAATTGTTTCATTAAGGATTTAAAGAAATTTCTAGCTTACTATCATCATTTAACCCATTTCTGAAGAAATAATTTAAATTAAGATGATGATTTGATTGGCAAAGTACTTCAGGATCCATCTCCATCCTCCGCATCAGCTCCTCTATTCCTTGAAAGTTATGGATGTAGCCAGAACTGTCATGGACGCATTTGGATCAATTTGATTCCATTGCACCACTTTACTGGACAAGACAACAACAACATGATGCTTTAAAAGTAGTAATAACGGAACAAAAATTTGTTTTACTTTTCATTACCATTACGCAAACGGAAATTGAAGTTGGCTTGCAATGTATCCTTAAATAAAGACAATAAGAACCACCCTTGAGCTAGAACTATCGTTTCTAAATTTCTATTTCAACAGACATTCTATACGGAATGCAGAAGAACACTTTTTTCAATATGGCTATCTTTGCTCTGTCATCATACCCTTCCTTATTTTAAGCTACTTTGAAAAGTGTCTCTTCCAAACAGCGAGGATCTCTAATATATAAAAAAGTTGCTTTTGACAAATAGAATAATATTTAAGTAATGTTTTGTTTTTAAGTTGCTATTTGTGAGATTAAAAAATGCACAATTTTTTAACTACTCTTTTTTAATTCTATACGCATTTATAATCCAATATTCGATTTCTCGCCTAAAATACATTAATAAATTACATTTTTTCAAGTATGTAAATTTTTTATGTGAAACTCTATAGGTATAAAGAAAAAACAGATATTTTTAATTGTGTGGGTAAAATTTAATTAGATTTTCCTATATAAAATAGATTTTAGAAAAATACATTTAAATAATAAAATACATTTTAGAATGACCATACCTCTAAAAAAACGGCAACTTCATTCTCTAAACAGCAAACATTATTTGATAAAGTGTGTGTGTGTGCGTGTGCGTGTGCGTGTGTGTGTGTGTGTGTGTGTGTGTGTGTGTGTGTGTGTGTGTGTGTGTGTGTGTGTGTGTGTGTGTGTGTGTGTGTGTGTGTGTGTGTGTGTGTGTGTGTGTGTGTGTGTGTGTGTGTGTGTGTGTGTGTGTGTGTGTGTGTGTGTGTCAGTCATTGGTCACAATTCAATGAAATTAACTTTAAAAGTGATTCAATCTTACTAAATCTTAAAATAAGATTTTAAAGACTGTGTAATCTCTCAAACATCAATCGAAAAAATATTCCTTAAGAAAAGTTTCATGCAAACAGTTACACATTTTCAATTTGATATTCTAATTTATTCAAGCACGCAAAAACTATCTTAATTATACAGTAATACATCAAACCTAGAAAATACAATTTAAAAGTCACAGAAAATTGGGGAATTTGAAATCATAATGAAATTTAAAAAAGTAAAAAATGCAGAAATTTTTATTTCCTTTAATAACTTCAACAATCAGAATTCAAATGAAATATAAATTGAATTCAAAAATTATTTCCTCAGAAATATTAATTCCTTCAACAACATTTGAGAATCATTAATTCTGAATAACTTCAAGTTATTTATCAAACAAATTTTAACAATTAAATTTACAGTAAATAAACAGCTGAACATTATTTTGAGGAAGGAACAATGAAAAATTTACTTTGCTTATGGATATAATGATAAACTCAATTACGCAAATAACGTAATATAATAACGCTCTCATCACAAGTGAAATCAAAAATTATAGGTAAATTATTTAAAATATATAATATTGAGAATAAAAGTACTGAAAATATTTTATTTTGAGTTCATATGTGTTTTAAATTATGATATAACTGTATTTTTATCATAAAAATAGACGCATACTATTTTCGAAATAAAATTTATGTTTTAAGAATTCTGTGAAAAAATCTACTGTTTCAAAGTCCCTTATTTAGGAAATCACACATATATAATTGAAAGATTAACAACTGTTTCAAGATAGACTGCAGATTTATTTCAAATTTTGATGTCACACGTTTTTTAAATTACCCCTAATCTTTTTTTTAACACTTCTCAAAATAAACTTTAATAACAATACATTGATTCAACATAATAACTACATGAAAAATCTGTCCTAACTTCAAATTGTTTTGAGAATTAGATCATTGACTATATTCATTTACCACAAGAGCTGCAAAATTGCACAAATATTCACTCGTTATACTACATTTTTAAAACGTAGAAATTTGCTAACCACATTAAATAGTCCGCAGCAGATCTGAGCTTCTGCCTCATTTCAAGGAATATTCTGCGTTGATCAAGAAGAATTTTCACTCGAGAATTTCTCTATAATTTTCTTTGACATTATTTCATGTTTTTTTTTCTTTTAACCATTTTTAATTAGGTTAAGAATAAAATTCATGATTTTAATTGGTGGATAACTTTTAAGAATAGTATATAATTCATTTAACATTTAAACATTTACTTCTTATTAATTAGAATTTTGTCTCGCTGCTTCAATCCTTTGATTGCTAAGCTCAACTAAAATTGTTTTCATAATTTTCAAAATAGAAAGAACAATCTGACTTTTATTGCATACCAATACAAACTCACACACACACACAATATTTGTGAAATCTCAAATATATATATATATATATATATATATATATATATATATATATATATATATATATATATATATATATATATATACAGTATGTCCATTGCCACCCTCTTAACTTCGAAACGGCTGATGCTATATTCATAAAAGTGATGTCTAAGTATAGTAAAGTAGCCATGCGCTACTGAATGAAACAGACTACTGCGTCACCTGGTGGAAAACTGCCGAGTTAGCATTCCTATCTCGAAAACGGAACGTGATAAAGAGAAAAAGTGATTTACAAAGTTGTAGAGCATCCTCGATTTAGTACGAAAAGATACCTTGTAAGCATTAATGTGAAGAATACAACGGTTAAAACGCGCATATGTTGTTTCGTGCTATGACGTGGCACATCGTACGTGTGCTTAGTTGAAAAAACAAAAAATCGATTTCTTTCACCACTAGGCGTGAAAGAAAACGATTTACATTTTCGTGATATCATTTTTCACTTTTATTTCGAAATGGGAAGAATTAAAGAAAGAAAGTATTAAAAATAATTCCAACAATTTGTATGCAGTATGCAAATACGAAAGAAACATCATGCCTGTTCACCTGAAACAGCTATAAAAGAGACATCTTCTCGGTAATACCAGATTTTGTGGAGAGTTTGCCGTTGTTTAATCTTAAGAATCTATGGTTTCAACATGAATGCGCGCCTGCTCACTAGACATCTCCAGTGAAGCAGTACCTCGTCAAGGAATTTGGCAACCAAATATTTGGGGTATGGCGGTTTCGAAGAGTGGCCTCCACGTTCATCTGATCTGACTCCACTGGACTTTTTCCTGTGGGGATACTTGAAACAGCAGGTGTATGCGATACCTCCGCAAAAATTGCAGGACCTTAAACGATACATTACGGTCACGTGTTTCAGCGTGTGCAACGTAATCTTCAAGCGAGGATCCTAATGTGCATTGCAGCTGACGGTGAGATGTTTGAACACCTTAAATAAATATATTGTTATAACTATTTGTTTTTGTTTTTTAGATCGTTTTGTCACGTCACAGCACGAAACAACAAATGCGCGTTTTAACCGTTGTATTCTTCACATTAATGCCTACAAGGTATCTTTTCGTACTAAATCGAGGATGCTCTACAACTTTGTAAATCACTTTTTCTCTCTATCTCGTTCCGTTTTCGAGATAGGAATGCTAACTCCGCAGTTTTCCACCAGGTGGCGCAGTAGTCTGTTTCATTCAGTAGCGCATAGCTACTTTACTATACCTAGACATCACTTTTATAAATATAGTAGCAGCAGTTCAAAAGTTAAGAGGGTGGCAAGGAACTTTAGTGGACATACTGTATATATATATATATATATATATATATATATATATATATATATATATATATATATATATATATATATATATATATATATATATATATATATATATATATATATATATATATATATATATATATATACATATACATCTCTCTCTCTCTCTCTCTGTCCCACGTTACGTAATCACCATATGCAGCTTTGGACTTACATTCTGGTTGCCATTATCATATTCCAATGATTCGATTCGAACCACTTGACTAAAATAAAGAAAGCTAGGGTGAAAAATCCAAGTTCGATTCCTTCGACACTAGAAAAAGGAATGCGATTGTGCCCAGAGCTTTATAACTACATATTTGCATCTTGAGTGTTTATATATTTATCAAATTTTCCTTTTCTTTCGAAAGACAATACTATTAAGTTATTTTCTCTCAAAACAGACTTCAACTTATACAGCCGGTTATACTAAGATATGTGCATATTTATAAACACATACACATATATCTTATATTATAAATAATGTAATATGTGGTATAGGTTATATGAAAAAATCACTTTTAAATGTCGTTATTTAAACACTCAATATAATTTCACCAGAAAAATTTTTTTCTAAATTTAGATATTGAAATTATTATTAATGTATTTATTTATATTTTAAAAGTATGACAAGAAATAGTGCTTAAAAAATTAATTTCGTTGCTTCTTGATCGTCTCAGAACATATTCAGCGAATGTCCTCGATTACTTTTGCCGTCATACTTACCTATTGACCTACCTTGCACTTTGTTAGCTGACCACTTAACAGCAGCTGGAAGGAAGAAATTAACGTTCGGAACACATAACTGGATTAAACACGCGTTTGAGAGTTTGCTTTTGAAGCCGATTATGAAGTAATACAATTAGAAACTAATTTTTTTCATTATTTAATTTAATAAAGCCTTTTACGATACTGTTATGTTTCATTAAAACGATTATGATACTATTATGTACATAAAACCTTCAGATATGAATTAATATCTGGGAATCGAAAATGTAGTATATTTTAAAAAAATTTATTTTATTTTATTTTGTTTATTATTATTTTTTTATATTCAAAAGTAAACTTCAAAAAAATAGTACTCAGTAATTCTTCAAAAGTAAAAAGGTACGAGTATCTTAACATTTTGTATTAAATTAAAATCCAATTTCTATGAATGTTTTTATTTCATGTGATTCATAAAAGTATTTCTTCATTTTCAAAAGAGATTATGTGTCCAAATTTGTGACAGTGATGAGAATGAATCGATTTCTTTTGTAAAGTCAAACAAGTTCAAAATAACAATTGGAGTGTAAAATGTATCAAATAAAAATGGTAACATAATTTTCCTAGATTATCTTAGACATGATTAATATGCTTTAATTTTTCACTGACTTTTATTATTAGTTATATCACACACATGGCTTCATTATTAACTAAGATCTTTTAAAAGTGTGTAGTAAACCGAATACCAAATATAGTACAAATAGGCATTTTTGTAAATCCGAATCCAAAGTTTCATCTAAACGTCTGTTGAACAATGTAAAATGAACATTTTCCTGCTTCTTTCGATATGCATATGGCTGCCAGATTTTTTCCTAATGACAACGCAGTATTTATAAAAAAAGATTTCAATGAAGGAAATATAAAAAGTAATTAGCAACAGTTGCATGTTATTTTACTAACCTGAACGTGGCATGAAAGTGTTCATAGTTAAGATAATATACAGTGTTATAATTTTTCTTTCTAAAATATTTCTTTGAAAAAATATTTCCAGTTCCCTTTAGATTAAGGTTTAGTCATTTAAGAATGGAATGTTGATAGTTTATAAAAAAAATTTTTACAGAAACACGTCTATTATGATGAGTTTTGTGAGATTTTCGGTGTTCTTGTCTTGCGGTATTTGAGTACTCATATCTATTTATGCAGAGTCCTATAAAAAGGTAATATTGAAATAGTCTTTCACCCTCCTTGAAAAGCAACATTCTCCACTACACTCCTTCAATGGGTTTATATTTGTTGTTTAAGGGCATAGTGAGCAGGCTTTTTACCGAGAGCTATTTCAAACTAAAAGAGTGAAGGTATCGATTAGGAGGTTGCACTTTTAGTTGATAGGTGGAGCTTTTGCATAGTGTTAGCAAATTTTTGAAATTCTTAGATATTTAAATAATAGAATAAAATTTCTTTCGAACAGCATTAATACTGGATTATATCAAAAGACTTTGGTATTAGAATTGCAAAGTTAAAGGTAGTTGTTGCAACAGCATGTTCTCCTGTACCTAAACCTGATTCTGGCTCTACTAGTTAGATATAAGCAGGTGGATGGAGTCTTCGTGGTTTTGAATCTAGGCTAGCAGAAGACTCCCCAATGCTTAGCTTGCTCACCCTCAGAAGTATTATTTCAAAGTAAAATCCAACTACCTTTTAAAAACAATCTTTAGCCCTATTCCAAATTACTTATCGATTTAACATAAAACAATCATGACTTAAATCATTCAGATAAATTGATTTATAACAGGTTTGAAAAATAAGAAATTGGATTGGTAAATGGATACTTCGTCAGAATACTGTGTTAACACATCAATAGATGACTAATGTGGAATTTCTTAGACTTCACCTCCCATTATTGCCTTCTAAAAGAAGTTTTTATAGACTGTAGCAAGAATTCGTAGTGGATAAGGGTTCGGTGAAGAATTGGGTACCCTTAAGATTGAAAAAAATTAGGCGCTAAATTTAGCGTTTCAAATTTAATTTCTAGTAACCCTGGCATTCAGTTTAGCTTTCAGCAGCAGTAGCGGCCATCTGTTAGTCACATCTCTGTGCCTAACTTGGCGTCAAAAAAATCGCCAAAAAGTCAAGGGGTACTCAATTGTAAACTTTTACCGGGGATAAATATTTGATGCAACATAGTGGATAGCTAAAAATTACTACAAGGTAGTTTAATAGTGATCTCATCAATTGCCTCTAAAGAGGAATTCCAACGATAGTGTGACGTACCAAGTATCGCAAAAGGGAAAACCTGGAAAATTTCTAAACACCCATCACCACAAATATTCATCCTGAAGCAACATCTATCGCACGTTCTTCACCAGTGTTTGAAATAGATCGCGGATCATTTACCCTAACACTATCGTTCCAAGAGAAGATTGTAAGTTAAGGCATAAATATTTCCTTTCTGCTTTCTAAGTGAAAACTGGTGGAATGTGATCTTGAAAATCGTTTATATTTTTTATTACAATAGAATCTAAAGTTCCTATTATGTAAAAGCCCTTTAAACGTGTCTCTACGTTTAATAAAATAATTTTTTTCATGAAAACACGTGACCACTAAACTCTTAACGTGTCCGTATAAGGTTGACACATTACAGCTTGAATTAAATTATTCTTTGGAGGTTTCCTGTTTGCAATTTTTATTGAATTTGATATAAGTCCTAAGTCAGTATAACTTGGGAATGCAAAAATATTTAGTTTAATTGATTTATAAAATAGCTAATATTTATATTATTTAATTTCTTAAAAGATACTAATTTTCATAAGAAATTAAACCCTAATTGATTATATATGTTTAATATATTTATGCAATTTATAATACCTCAATAAGTTTTGTAAAAATTAGTTTTTATTTAAACAATTTGATTATAATTTGTCAATTTTTTTCTATTGAAAAAATTATTTAACGTGATAAAACTTTAAGGACAATTTATTGATTACTTTAGTTTAAAGTTTTTTTCTTTTGTAAAGAAATAACCGCATTATATATATATTATACATTATAACTATTATTTCATAATAACTTACACTCCTTTAAAAAAATGAGATCTCCACTGGGCAGTTAATTTCTGTATGAAACATGACTATATTCTTGACAATTTCTGAATGAAAAGTTATTAAAAAAAGTTTGAAGAAATATCCATTTGAAATTAACTTTATTTTTAAATTTTTAAATTATTGCACCATACTTAATCGAAATGCGAATACCCTACGTTCTTAATTTTAAAAGCTCAAATTAGATTTTTGACTGGTTTTGCCATTGAAATAAATGTTACTTCTCACAAATAAAAGAAAACTATTCATGTACCCGAATTCTTCTCCTTTCGCTATCGAAATAAGACTTTTTTATGGCTACATGATTAAGCTTTGCATTCTATAGGACTTGATTCAAAGTGCGTAGTTAATTCAAATAAAGGATTTTGTATGTGAAGCGATTTTTCCTCTTAATTTATGTTTCAAAATGTGCTTCTTATAATTAACTAATAAAAGTTTTTTTTGTCAAGTTGACGTTCCCAAATTATTTCTACTAACTCACGTAGTGGCTTATTAATATCTCTACAGCACTTAACGAATTGTAAGGTTCTGGTTTAATAGCAGCCACTTTTAAATACGAGAGCTATTCATCAGTGATTGAGATGAAAATAATATTAATTTTTATGCTATTTTCATGTAGATTTTTCAATGGGTATGAGTGAATTTTTATAAGATTTCTGCACTGAAGCACTATCAATGCCGAGTCCACTCGGAAAGTTTGTTTTTCTTAAACTTCAAATTACTTTCAATAACCTTCAGCTGTTAGACTACCCGCTTTTCGGTATCAAAGTGTTTTAAATATATTTTTATACTAGAAATGGTTTGATGATTATCTTCAATTCTACTGATGTCACAGCTTCCTTTAATTATCACAATCTTGTCTTAAGCAGTTTTGGAGTTAGTGCTTGATTTAATGAGAAGTAAACTGATCCACGAGGATTTTTAATTTTAGCTATTAATTTTACTTGCCCATGCTTTACACAGCTTAAGTATGATTAAATTAGTTTTGATTAGGCATCATATACCAACACACACTTTTTTATGTTTTTTTTCAATGATCGCATTCTCTTAACCCTACTGTTCTTAATGTTTAAAAAGAATATGGAAATGAACAACGTTATTTTTTATTGAGAAACAGAAAATAAATCTACATTATATTCTATTTGTTGCACTCAACGACTAGCATTTTTTTTCAAATAAATAAGGTTGCCATTTCTTATTTTTTATCAACATAAACCTATGTATGAGCTATTTTGTAAGATTTTGCATAACTATTTGATTCGATGCATCATGGAATGATAATTATATGCAATGTGCTTACATTATTAATATAGTACATGGAAAAAATTATAATATTTTCAGTTTTTATACTTCGTATAATAATTGCCATTTACTGAAGAAATATATTCATATAGCTATTCATACAGTAATATTAAATGCAGTAGTATAGTATTTAAGCAAAAGTGTAAATGAAATATGAAATTTAAGGTAAAAATTAAATAGATAAAAATTGGGAACAGGTAAATAACATATATAAATTGGGAAGAGGTAAAAGGACGCCATACAAAACTAGCTTTTGAACAAACATAATTCTGCAAAAATAACAGGTTGGACGAAATAAATATAAAAGAAACCAGAAGAATTATAACATAATTGGGCATAAGTTATGTAATCTACCAACATAACTTTTTAACAGATTTTTCAATTTGGTATTAACATTAAGTGATTTAATCTTTGACAATATATTCCATAAAATCCTCAAGACACGCGATTCTTCTTTCCATCACAGAAAGTAGATCTTTAAAATGGTAATATATAATTTCTATTCAAATATTCATAGATTTAGTACCTAATTTTCTAGATTTTAGCTTACGTATTCAATGTAATAATTTTAAGAGAGTTTTTTAATTTAAAAAAATATTAATCTAAAAACATGTTAAGGTATAGATTTTTGCACATTACAACCATAGCATTTTATATCTTACAGCCACTTTAGGTTTCATGTCATATTTTCAATATGCTTTTATTTGAATATGTAAAATTTAAAACTAGAAATATAAGTTTTTAAAAGTCAGATTAAAAGAATTTTTTTAAGTGAAGAGGGAAAAACAAACTTTAAAAAGAGAGAAAAACAAACATGCTTCTATATTATAACTCCACATAAATATTCTCGATTAAACAATAAAAGAAAAATGTTTCCTTTGATAACCACTAGAAAAAAAATTCAAACCGTAAGGCACCATTCTTCAAACGGTCCACATTCAAAGTTTCGTTTTGAACATCACGACTTTCAAAGAATTTTACATCAAAATTGACCTTGAAGAGAAAAAGGTTTGACTTTTAATCGAAACTGACCACCTGCTTCGGTTATCTGCAGGAAAAGCTCAAACGTGTGACCTATCATTGACTATCTCCCTCCAAATTTCAAGTTCGGCAACTCGCCCGAGGATGATTTCATTAATGTTGACAACAAAACAAAAAAAAGGATTTTTTTTCCGCACTGCCTTCCAGCACAAAAATTGGCCTTAATGTGAGAGAGTGTGTTGATTTATTACTCTTCATGCTCTTTCGGAAATTAAGTCTATTTATAAGTGGAACATCTCACTGCTGCACGGATCGAATATGGTGGCTGGTGTATATATGGGTTATGAGCTAATCTTGTATTTCTATGCTAATGAGATGCATATGAAGGAAATAGGGATTTTACGGAATATCATAATTTAGCGTATTTTTGCTCGAGGTTCCAATTACTGCAATGAAGTGTTAAGGCACAAAACGTATCTATTTGATTAAAATGACTTAAAGTTGACACAAAAACAGATATTGTTATTTTTGAGAGCTTGAGTGTTGATATATTTATTACAATACACGTGATAATTTGCATGTTAATATCGTTAACTGCATAATTAATAACCCACTTTTTATCACCACGTTATAATCCATTTCTTATTTTGGTGCCATAATTTACATTTTGTGCAGGTTCACACGACAATCTGTATTAGAATAAATTGATAAAATTCATTTCTGAGATGGATAAGCCCTTTTTTTTGTACACGATGTTTGTTCGTAAGCAAAAATGAGCTATTGCCTGACCCCCTCCATAATTACGTAAGTTTTTACCTTCGCTTTATTTTATCACTGATTTAAATAAAAATTAGAATTAATTTTTCAGAATATTAAAATTTTGATCAAGAATATAATTTATGGTAGTTTTTTTAATAATCTTAATATTCACACAGGAAAGATTAATATCGCTCGTATAGTATAAAAATAATTCAATATTTAATAGTATTCATTTTTAATCAGATGTGAAAATTAATTTGAAAAATGAAACTGTAATTGCATCTAGCGTTTTTTCAACCCATAATATTTACAATTTTAAGAAACTAAAAGAGAGGTGACATAAATAACCTTAATTATTCCTGAACTTCTGAAAAGTGGATCTATTTCATAATTCATATAAATAAAGAATAATAAAAAACTAATCCGTATAAATGGAGTTCCATTAAATAAATCTTTAAAAATACTATATGTTGCATATATATTACTATAAACCAAAAAGACATCTTACATTTAATGATAGTTTATACTTATTCTTCATAAAGTATTACAGATATAATCTAAAAATACAAAAATAAAAGTGCTAACAAAAGTTAAATTAAAGTTAAAAATCAATAAAACATCACAGCAATATAGAATTCTCCATTTATTTTTTCCCACAGTTAAGTTTTCTAAGAAAAAGTCAATAAAAGTAAATGTTTTGTGACTGAAAAGGTGAAATCTTTAACTTAAATGCGTAAAATAATGTCACGTTCATCTAAGAAATTAAACGATAG
The DNA here is from genome assembly GCA_037975125.1 of Latrodectus hesperus. Taxonomy (NCBI): domain Eukaryota; kingdom Metazoa; phylum Arthropoda; class Arachnida; order Araneae; family Theridiidae; genus Latrodectus; species Latrodectus hesperus. The sequence continues at coordinate 73,174,629 of CM075856.1, read as the reverse complement.
AGAAATTAATAAAACTAAATTGATGGAACTTAAATGTCAGTAAAATTTGATAATCGAGATAAATAAAAAATAAAATTAACATTTAAGGTATTCATAAGATTAACATAAAATATAAAATATTAATAATGGTAAATTTCATCTTTCCAAAATCAAGGCGTATACTGATATAAGCTATTCCACAAATTTTAATGGAATGGCACTTACTGTCCCCAAATTCATAAATGCACTATTAAATAAGTTAAGTGCACCAAGAAAAGTTAAACTTAATAATTTACTCTTCCAGAAAAGGTGAAATTAAAACGAATATCATTATCAATAGTTTGAGCTATTTACTGAAAATTCTAATTTTTATTAATGTCCTGAAGACTATAGTTGTTAATTCATTAGTTGGAAAAAAAAATAATGCTTTTATGTTGCCCTTATGTCAGAATAAAATTTTAATTGATTTAAGGGTTCAAGTGAATCAAATTTCTTTGATTGAAATGATTTAAAGAAAAGTAAATAATCATTTTATTGAAATATAATATCTATAAATACTTTATTAAAAAGTGTGAAGTTCATGTGAACCTTTTTTTTAAGATTTTTCATTTTTATTTTGTACAACGAACTTAAAATTAAACTAAGTGTACAAAAAAGGCTTATAACTCCTATTCTTCTGAGGTGTTTCAACTAAAACTTCAAATGTATGTCAAGAAGAAAATGCGGTCGAAATTTCTATGAAAAAGAGGAAAACGCGTGAAATCATCCCAATAAATGGCAGTTTAAAAATATATGGGAAAATAAATACTTCATAATACTTAGCCATAAGTGTGATACAGTTTCAATTGAAATCCTTCGCCTCTACAGTGACTATATCATTCGACAAGAAGGAATTCGCATTGCTGATATAACTCTTTTGTCAGAATGAGAGCGATCATATGACAGCACTTCGTGCTTATAAATTAAAGAAAAACTGAAGAAACAAACCTTATCCATAACTGCAATTCAATCCATGACTCAAAAGCTTGATGAAATTGTTATCTTGAGTCGATAAGAGGATAATCTCCAAGTGTTCCAACGATTGTGGATAAAGGTATAGTCACTGAAGAAAAAGTTCTTCAAAAACTGTACTGTAAATAACTGATAATAATCCGAGTCCTGGACATTCTGTTGATAATTTTGCTGATGAATATACGCAGTTTCAAAATTATATCTTTAAAAAAAATTTTTGAATATGAAAAACTGCAAAATTTCTCACCTTGTCTGAATTCTGCTTTGCGTTTTCCGCAAGAATGCAAGTGGCCAAAAATTATATCATATGTCCTATGGATAGTTGACAATAATTTTTATTCATAGATTTCATTAATATACAGAATTGCCACTTGCGTTATTCCTCACATCTTCATGCCATTGAATAACGTGATAAAATTTGGTATCGATTCATCTCGAGTTACATTTGAATTTTTTTTTTTTTTTTTTGAAAAAGTATTAGTAAATGGATTTGTTCAACGAGAGCAACCCCACGGACTAATATAGAAGACTCCTAGTTGATCAAATTTTTCGATTTTTGAAACAAAGAAGTTATTTTATTACGCAATGACACCTGGTGGCAAAGTTCCCGATTATTTTTTACTTACAAGAATTTTAGTTGTTTAGACTTTAAAACATGTGTTTCAAGTTCCATACTGATCTTTTGAATTGAAATGGAGTTACTAGAATCTAAATGTTGACTGTATATTTTTTAATCAACCTACAACAATTTATATTCCTAAATTAAATATTTTTGTTAAAGATTTTATTTTGGTACGCATATTCATAAATAAATTAATTTGCACAATTTTTCGACCAATTATTCAATTTTAGATTCCGTATATGAACCAAACAAGGAAACAATTTTTTTAATCTGCACTTTTTCATTATATAAAAGTAATCAGCCCCTATTATATTTACATAACTATATAGAACTATATCATCTTATATATAATTATATAAATTTTACAATTTAATTTCCCTATCACGACATTTTAGTTTACATCAAACTAAAAAAGAAATTGCTTTCCTTGGCTTCATTAGAATGATACTTTCCAATTTCTCTTGTTCATATCCACTTTAATAAATGTGAAATTTGCAATGATTATTTTTTCATGCAAATATAAATATTCATAAAACATGTAGTTTAGTGACATTAATATTAATTAAAAATTGCAATTAGTTATGTAATTTTCTTCGTGCACATTCTCTAACATCTTTATGAAATTTTCAGTGTAATAATTTTGTAAACTTTAATTTTTTATTCTTTTCTAAGCACATGAAGTCAAACAAAATTAAAATATTTTACTAAATATAACTTGTACTTGGAGGCTTTGTTAAAACTTAACTTTCATAGTTAAATTTTTCATACAATCTCTTAGTATAATAGTTTAATACAGTCCAACTTTTTTTAAATTCTAATAAAAAAGTATTTTATCATCTAAATTAATTTTCAGGTAAAAATTTACGTAGAGCAAAATATTTTTACAGTTGAAATGATAAATCTACAATCAACATACCTACATTTAATAATGTAAATATATAGTGTCCTCAACTGAAATAGCTTTATATAACTTAACATTTCTGAAATATTTTTGAAAATAACGAAAATATATCCTCTTGGCAACTTAAAACGTTGTAAAAAATCTCATCAAAAGCAGGAATTGTACTAAACTAAGCAATGTCGCCCAAAAATTTAACTCAGTTTTTTGCTTAATATCTAATTAAATTGGGCTAATTTGTCTTTGGTTTAAATTTCTCGATAATATATATTTTCTAATCGCATTCTTACTTTGAATTAGAAATTTCGTCTGTATATTTTAGAAGTTTTATCCTTTTCTATAATCCCATTCAAATTTTTGTTAAGATTCAATAAAAGGTTAAAATTATTAAGGTAGTAAGAGGAACTTTTCAATTTTCCTTGTCAAAGGTGAAACTCATGGCATACTAAGAAATCACCACTAATTTTTTTAACCTGTTTATTTTTGAATTCCATATTCCGCCCACAAGAATTATTTTAGCATTACACAAGCTTTAAACATCTACAAAATAAAATACAGTAATTTGTGAATCATGCTAAATATTTCTTTCCTAAAACTTCCTCTTGGCCGGAGAAAATTGATTCCTACATGACACAGAACAAACTTTTCAGTGCTTTTTTATCAGCTTAAATTTTTCTCAATAAGTTTTCTTTAATGTTTGCTATGCTTAAGAAAAAATGTAAATTATAACTGAAATTTTTAGTAACATTCTCCCTTTTAGGTGCAATATTGTGAGAAATTTAAAAAATATCTATTGTTTTTAAATACAAAAATTTAATTATTTTACTTGAATGTGTGTGATCATTTCTGTTAAATTTTTAATTTTGCATAATTACTGCATCTACAATTATGAAAAAAATGCTACTATATTACTTAAATTTTAAAGATGCAATATATTAATAGTTTTTGAAAACAAACTATTTTCAACCTAATCATTGAAACAAAAAACACGTAATAAAATTAACCATGATAGCCACAAAATATTTTTAAAACTATCCAAGCAAGGTTTGGTTATTACCGTATGTTTGTGACTACATATGTTTTCAAATCAAAACACTAAACAATTATTACCTCGTAATTTTAAGTTAAAATTAAATTACTTGGACAAAAATTGATTAATAATCTTTATTTCCACACAGTGCATGGAAATTAGATCCTTCGGAACACATTTAACATATTTAGGTTTCTTATCATGACAATTTTGTCTGGGCCACATCTAGAACTTGATAAATTGGAAAGCCTGCCCCACTAGATTATCAAAGTCCTTAAAATGTTTTCATTGATCTTGAAATTTCAAACTTATAACTTTCAAGAACTACTGGCTTGGTAATCAGGCGAGTTAATAAAAAAAAATGTTCTCAGGCATAAAAAAAATGTTCTCAGTTGGAAAAAAAAATGTTTGTTCTCAAGAAAAACGTAGCCTTCATAATGTTTAAGAGAATCAAAATTAAAAATTTTAAATAATTCAAATTAATATTATTAAATATATCCGAGAATATTAACATGAAGTCTCTAAACCCTGTGGTAATTTTAAGAACATTAAAAAATAAGAAATTATTAAAATTAGGTAGAAAGAAATTTATTGAAAGAACAAATTTAATATAATAATATATAATAAAAATAAAGATAATTGAATAAAATTTAGCAATTTAATTTTAATATTTCTCAGTCTTCGTGAATTTATCTGTTCATTAATTTTTGACAGTTTTATTTTTCATGATATTCTATTAGTCAACTAATTTTATACCATTTGAACAATTGTATCTTTTTCTAAAGTCTTCTAAGAAATGTTTTTTTAAGTTATGAAGATTCTGCAAACCATTTTTTTTTCTCAAACATACTTTTCAAATTATAGTTTTTCTTTCTGATATTCAACATGGATAACTTAAGCCGTCGTCTCTTCCAAACCTTAGAAAATAGAATGAAATAAAAACTATGAAATCTTTTTCGCTAACAATGTATTTTGATATTTTAATTCAAAAGTAAGTTTTTATTACTATCAGTTAGTATCTTTATTTGTTTTCATTAGGAAAAATATTTCTAATTCTAAGCCATGTCATATTTTTAAATTTAACGAAGAGTATTCTTAGGACGTAATTGAAAAACAATGAATCAAATAAAACTTTTCAGCATTTAAAAATGAAAACATTCCTTTTCACAAATAAATACAGAGGATTTCAGTTCAGTTTTTCAAAGTATTTTTAAATCTATTTAAATTAGCCAATTTTTTCTAATTGTTATTAGATAATGCCAATTAGAAAACCAGAGAGAGTTAAATCTAAACGCATTTGTAAAAAATACATATTTTATTATTTGTACGTCAAGATATAAAAGAATAAAAAAGCAAGAGTAATTAAGTCAAAAAGATACTCGCAGAGAAGTTATTTCCATCATAAACACATCCTTACTGTCTTTATCTTCAGGCCAAATCACTGAGTTACAAAAGAAAAATTAGCGATCAAAATATCTCCGCATTGACAAAATAAACAATGCACACTCCTTAAACTTGAAGAATTGCTGCAGTATAGGCTAAGAACCTTTACTCTATTCATACTCCTGGAAAGTCAAGCGAAAATAGAAACAGTTAAATAATATTTTTTTCATAAACTTGAGATCATAAAAGTAATTGAAACTAGAAAACCAGTTCTTTGTCAAGGATGTTTTACCGAAGAATCAGTTGAAAATACCTAATTGCTAGTTGAGGCATTGAAAATGGCGAGAAATTGGTTCGGTATTTCGCTTTTGGCTCTAAAATAAGGAGAGAGAAAAAAATTGAAGATTGCAAGTTTAGATTTTTATTTGTTTGAGAAATTTATTGCAGCAACTAAAAGAAAAAAGTAAAAGGTGCGAAATATAATAGGTTTTTTTTAAAAGTTGTTAACGAGAGTAAGTTGATTATAAGCATTAAAGTTCTTTCACCTTTAAATTAACGCTTTTTGAGCTCAAAAGAAAAAAAAACATTCTTCAATATTTTTAAGTAATATTGTCTTAAAATAGAACGTGATATAAGTTTCTCTTGTGAGGCAATAATAATTATTTATCATGCTAAATTTTTGGACAATCTTATTTAAAATCAAATAGGGCATGCTTTAATTTAACGGGGAAAAACTTTATTCATATATATATATATATATATATATATATATATATATATATATATATATATATATATATATATATATATATATATATATATATATATATATATATATGCAAAAAATATTCGCATTAGTACATATGTTAAGCTAAAAGTATTAATCGAGGAATAATCATAATCACCATTAAATTGCAAATGTCATAAATTATTGAATGTTTATCACTTTTACTGGTAGTTTCAATAAAAACCCAACTTGTGTAATAGGGAATGTAATAAATTCTAATTATTTTGTAGAGAAATGATATCTTCATCCGAAAAAATTAATGTGTGCAAGAATTATTAATCATTAAACATTTCGCTCTTAAGAATTTGTAGAACATCATAATGACTTTCAATTAAATTTTCAATAATATTTCAATTTAAAAATTTAAAAAACAGTGGCACTTTTGTATGTTCATTATTAGTAGATATTTTAAGACAGGCATATTAGATAATAACATGAGTTAAATAATATCGGTACAGAAATATATTCAAAATACAAAAGGTGCAAAATTACTGAAAGCAAAATAAATTATTTCAGTTATTTATTATAAATTATTATTATATTAGTTATTATTTATAAATAATTAATATTTATTATAAATTATTAAATTATTTCAGTAAATACATTAGTTTAATCTAAATATCTAAATAAAACAAAGAACTTCAAGCTAAATAATTATTAATACTGATAGATAATTATATTACATCTTGGTAAATAAAACATTGAAAGAAAAGCAATTTAGATTACATAAAATTTTAACAAAAAAAATTTATATGGTTAAACAAACTAAACTTATATTCCAAAAAATATATTTAATTGTAAATTTATTTATTTAGATGCATTAGACTTTTCATTTAGAATTACAATTTTCCAGTTTTTTACGTTTACATTCTCATTTGCAAACACATAATTAATATCCATAGCTTTCTCCGTGTTTAATTTCTATTACCATCGCTAATTATTTAGGGAATCCCTTATAACTCTGTTTTTGCCTATGATTCTAAACTATTTTTAGCACTTTTTCTATATTTTATTACTTGCTCTTTTCTATTAAAAATATCTGTCTGGTTAAAATGGATGACTTTGTTAAATTCTCATTCTAAATCACAAATATAAATGCAGGTAGACAATCATTTAGCAATGGACGATTAATTTTCACATTTTGTTAATCTTCTATTTCGCTGTTGATATTATGTTGCATGCCCCCGAGGTCAGCAGTACTAGACCAGGTCCATGAGCACTTACACCTTTAAAAAGTCCAGTACCATAAGTGGATTCTCCATCAGATCTCTCCCGGAGAGACCATGGCATTGAAGAATATGTTCAGAAGAGGCCTGTTCATTTAAGCACTTTGAGCAGATTTCGAATTTTTTCGTACCCTCGACGAATTTCAAGTTACTAAGATGGCCACTTCTGAAACGGGCAATAGCCGTTTGTTCTTGTCTATTTAGACCAGTAGCCATGGAAGCACCTGGACGCGCGTGGCGGTACCAATGATGTTCAGGAGGGACAATCCAAGTGGTTTTATCCTCGTGTTTAATCTTTGAATGAATCTAAATATCTTAAAATGAATTACTAAACTAACATTAAACTATTAACGTTAACTTATCTAATGTTATCATGATTTTATAGAATTATATTATAGAATCGTTATTAATTATTTCCATATTAAAACCTTAATTTCTTCTTCGATTATGAGATATTTGATGATCACTTGAGAAAGGTGTTCTCAAACCTACCTTACAAGGCATCCTAATCATTGCTTCATAAGAAGAAAGTTACGGTAAATGTGATAAACTTATAATTTATAATTACAGGGTATTATTCATTATCACCACTAAACTTGGTAAACGCAGTAAATTATTGAATTTCACATTTCCCTAATACGTAATGGGGAATGCAATAAAGATCCATAACTTTCTCAGAATTCGTTGAGCTTACTTAGCTGCATGGTTACTATCATGAGGTAAGCCGTTGCTAAGCTACACGGTTTCCTAGACTGCTATTGAAGGTCTCTGTTAATCTCAGATTCATATGATTTCAATGGTATTTCTAATATTGTAATAATATTTCTCTAATAGTATTATAGAACTTTTTTCCATAATACGTGAAGAACATTTATACATAATCTATGGTCGTACGAAATAGAATTTTAAGAGAACTTCAAAGAATGTTACTAGTGAAGCAGTGATAATTTACTTAAATTTGAGTAAAATTTGTCAAAAGAAGTACCAAGATATTTTTGTTAAGCCGATGGTTTTCAAAGAGAAACTCAATATGCAAGTAGATTTAATATACATGCAGTTTAAATTAGATAATAATTTGAATTTTATACTTGTCATGCTGGCAGCTGAATATTACCGCTCTATCCTTTGATTCAACAGTTCGTAGGCTCAAATCCCAGCTTAGGTTTGGATATTTGTAGTATTCGGAATCCACTTTAAGCCGTAAGCCTCTATCTAATTAGCTCTCGTGTGCAAGAAGTGACCATTAAGCGACTAACAAATCAATTTTATATTTGAATATCAAGTCTGTATGAGGAAATTCGCGCATATGCACACTCTAAAGTGAAAATATACAGAAGAGGTTGCATATCCATTATATGACATTTTGTTTATATATTTGTTGTCCACCCCCAGTGTATTTCAAAGTGACAATGATCTCAATTTCAGTAATCAGCTCTCATAATGTAAATCGTGTTTTTTATCTAGGTATTTTATTTAACAAGACATAAAAATTATCTAAGAACTAGTTATTATATTTAATTTGAAATTTTGTTTTATTTAGATTAAAATAAAGCATTTACTGGAATAGTAAGTTAGGCTTTATTTATCTTTCAGTAATTTTGATCATTTTGCATTTTTCAAACCTTTTATGACAGATGTTATAAAACTTAAGCTATTATCGAATAAGTTTATCTCAAATTATCTACTGGAATAAATGTACAAGAGGGACATTGTTATTTAAATTTTTGAATTGAAATATTACTGAAAATGTATAATTCTAAGTCGAGTGGCTTTGTTCTAGGTCAGCATGATGTTCTTCAAATTCTTAAGAGCGAAATGTTTAATAATTTTTTAACCTATTCAGTTTTTTGAATGAATATATTCTTCCTCTATAAAAATAACCAGAATTTATTACATTCCGCATTACAAGTTAAGGATTTTCTTAAGTGATAAGTGTTCAATAATTTATCACATCCACCAAGTTTTGTGCTGATTATGAATAATCACCGGATTAATCACAATCATCCTAAAAAACATATAGGAAAAGATATGAAACAAGAAAAACGCTTACCAACAAACTTAACCTTACTACCTCGAAAAGCTTTAAATATAGTTTAGGTTTTTATTTTGGTTAATTTGATGACGTGCTTTTTGATTCATGGATTTAGTAGAAATAGTTTCCAAACAAATATTAATGCACAACATTATAAAAAGAGTTGTTTTTTATTGCTTATTTTATATCAAATAAGTAACGAATAACAATTCCATAATTGTAAATGGAAAAAATAATACATTCAATTGGTGTCCTTCGATGCAGTTTCCGAACTGGTAGTCAAATGGTTAGCTATTTGGTCCTTGGTCTCTGTGGTTCAATTTCCTCCTCAAGATTGGATCTCTTCGTTGGTTTAGAATCCATTTTTAGTTATAGGGGTACTTGCTCAAATTAGCCTTTTATTGCAAAAACTATCATTGAGTGACAAACACAAATCAATTATTATAAATTTAAAAATAATGCATTATCGGTATGTTGTTTTATCATGGAACATTTAATATGTTAAAACTGTACATCCACAAGAGTTACAAAGAAATATAAGAAAATATTTCATAAAAATCCAAACAAAATTGAGTTGTTTTCTAATACTCATACGGCATTGTCTGTCGAAGAATTGCTTCGTGGAAAATAGTTCGGATTACCCGAGAGAACAATCGAAAAATTATATTTCATTATGCTCTCAAAGAATTTGAAAAACTTTTTCACATTCTTCGAACTACGAAGCAAAACTCTGACAATTGATCTTCATGTACAACGTCAACAAATTTTGGATTTTAAATCTCAAGAAGTTACAGACGTTTAAAAATAAATGGTAGCTCAATGTTATCAATTAATAATGGACAGCGCAATGAAATTTTAGACTTTAAAACTCTGTAAGCCTGAACGCTGTTCAAAAAAATCAATCTAACTTAACGGTAGCGATTAATCTTGATGAGCAATGTTAAAAAAATTTTGAATCATAAGTGTCAATAAGCCTTAGCAGTTTAAAAGATGTTAAAATAGTTCAACGCTAAATAAGTGTCCTCAAGAGCAACTTAACAAATCTTAATTAGAAACACACACAAATAAAAAGATTAATATAACTCAACTTCAATTTGTTATCGATAGCTTATCATTACACCTACTAAGGTGCTCCTTGTTTTTAGTGGGAATCTTATTATTATCTTATCATCATATTTATAAGAAAAGTATGATCTGTATCGTGCTTCCAATCATGCTTTGAAAAATGATTTTATTTTAAAGAATAACTTACTAATTGAGTAACTTAAGCGATTGAGATACTAAATTTACAAATTACACAATAAAATGTTAAGCAGTATAATGCAGAGCTTTATTTAAAAGTGAAACTACTTTGGTAACTGCGTAGCATTATATACATATATATGAACCATATACAAAAATGTTTTGATCATACAGAACTTAATAAAATATCTTGAGTCGTTAAATTTGATTTTTAAAAACTGATAATGATCTAAAGGGTATAATTTACAACCCTTCAAAGGAAAAATAGGACGAGCTCTATTTATCTCTGCCTCATACTGAAATCCTGATTCTATTTTCAAGCTCCTGATTTTCAAAACCTCGCTTGCTTTGAGACCAGCTTTCTGTTTTGCTAGCAATTTCTTTTCTCTCTCGCCATAAATTAGCCCGAATAAATTTCTTGTAACTCGTCTTAAAAATCTGATATCACTTCATTTTAATCAGATGAGGCTTATATGTCAAACAACACAAGTATGTTTATATACAGATACTCTAAAGATATGCTAACAGTAAAAACATATATTTTTTTGGGGGGGGGGGGGTAAATGGATCACTCGTATGACCGGAAGGTAGCAAGTCATATCCTGAACATTTTGATCACAAGAAGCACACTGATTGTTGCTAAAATGTCATCGTCACGCATTAATATGATGATTGTGATGACTCATCCCACTCTCTTTATGCCAAACTATAAATCTCAAAGAAAAAAAAATTAAAATGTTTTTTATCAAAATACTTTGTCAATTATATTATATTTATAAAGTGTACTCTACTGATCACCACTTTGTAGACACAAATTATTCATTTTGTGAGTGAGATCTCAACCGAACGCATTCACCTTCTTACTTAATTTCATTCTAAGAGGAGTGGCTCTTATAGATTCGTAACATAGAACGCCGTGATGGCTTGTTGGTTGGGGCGTCGTTCGCATTATCGGAAGGTAGTGAGCTCGAATCCTGGCTTAACTGAAGATCCGTCGTGTTCGCTAATGGCGACTGGGGCACGTTAAAACTGGGCATGGTCGCAGTATCCTCCAAGTGAAATGATACCTCTGGAGATGGCAGCCCAAGTGCTGGGGGTCTTCTGCTTGGTCTTGGCTTCAAAATTAAGATGATTTCACCAAGCTGCTTCAATCTAACTGGTGAAGCCCAACTCAGGACTAGGTACAAACAAGCATGCTGGTGCAAAAATAGCATTCATTACATACATTATTACTTTCATTCTAAGGTGCTGTTTTTGCCCTCAAATTTCTTTTGCTGTGTTGTAATAAATGTTCACTATTAAATGCCTTCTGATAAGGGTCCAACCATATGATCAATATAAATGTGAATATATTAAAAGAAGGCTTAAATAGAATCCTTTCGAAAATGGTTGACATCATTAAAATTCAACTCTAGAAGTGTAACTTTCCTAAACAGTCTATGGAACCTTAAACATTCATAAAAAAATTTCCTTATGTAAAAGACTGTCTGTACTCTTATACAGTTGGCCCATGCTTTATGTTTGGATTCGCGTTCTGTGAAATGGAAGATCATTGGTTCCATATCAGCTGGTTTAGAACAAGAGGAAATAGCTCACTTTTGCTTTCTGAATATATAGGAATGGATATTGGAAATATTGGGTATCTACCCTAGTGACCTAGAAATTCCTCCCGGTTTAAATACTTTTAGCTACCTGAAACAAAAATAAGTTTTCTGAAGTCACAGGCGTACTGCCTGTTCGCAAAGCGCACGGTACATTTTTGGAAACCAGGCCGTAGAAACGAATAGATATGAGGAAACTGACTTGAGAAACAGTCTCGTTTTTATGATTGCAGCTATCGAGGGCAACATTGACTCAACTCAGCATAAGAATGTTGAACCAAGAGGTGCAATGTTAAATTCCATGAGATCTAAGGCCCCTTAGCTCATTTTAACTTTTGAAAGTCAGGTTTCATAATTCAATTTTAGTTTTTATTATAGTGTGCTATTAATGAACTTGGTTCAAAAATTTTGATAAGGTTTCTGGAACATTTCTTATTTATTTGAATGAAGCATATGTGAGCATCCTTTATGGAGAACAGAAATAAATACTATGCAATTTAAATAGTGATAAATGCAAAATAATAAAAGTAGTTGTAAATTCATATGATCTGCAGAGCTGAGCGAAAAAGTTTGTTTGCTGTTCATGCACAGTAGAGGGTATAACATTAAAACTACATAAGCAGTCAATAATATGAAAATTGACTAACACGTATAAAACGAGAATCACAAAATTTATGGGTTTATATGAAGAAATTTATTATAATGTATTAAAATTTTATTACAAAATCACATACAGCCCTTAAATAAAATATAACGCGTAGAAAAATTTATAACTCTTTGCAAAGTTTAATGCTTCATCTCAGTCAATTTTTGATATATGTGTGATTATTTTATTATATGTTTATACACCTATACAAAAATTTTATCATAAAACACATAGTATCCTCTGATCTTAAAAAGAGAGAAATTTTGTACTCACATATTTTTCGCTTTAAAATTTACTTTTGAATCATTTATGATTTTCAATTGGATATATGAACAAAACATTGAAAGTAAAGTGCATCACATTTGTAGAAAATATCAATATAAAATATCGAAGTCCTTCCTGTGTTTAGATACCACTGAGATTGCTTGAGATTTACTGATAGTAACGAGCGAAGACGAAGAATAGCGCATACGCGCTAAATTTGCCACCCGCCTCTTCCCTTCCGATTATGCTTTTATTTTGTTCACATTTTTCATGAGTTTACATGAGAGTTCTCAGAGAGACAGAATACTGGATATGTATTTGTGTATACTGGATATACTGGAAATAAATCCAGTCTGCTGATGTTATTGTAGTATTTACCATTTTGAAACCTGTAAATATATAAATAGTTTATTGTCTTCAATAAATTGCATTAATTTGAATTAAAAAATTGTCAATTGCCTGCCACCACTCAAGGCGACAATTATCAATGGTGGCATCGGTTTCATCGAACTTTTCGGAATGATATTGAAGAATAGTGCAGGATTCTGTCAAAGAAGCTGAAGTTGAGAAGTGTTATCATCCAGACAACAGAAAAGAAAATGATAGCACCCTGCAATTAATATCTGTTGAGTTTGATTTTATGGTTTCGATTTCAACTCTTAAAAACAGAAGAAAAAACTTTGGAGTGAAAAAGTGTTTCTAACTAAATTTCCACAGGGGAATAGAAGGAAGAGGTTTAAACTCAATACTGGCAAAAGAAGAATCCCACTGGCAATTTTAATTCCATCCATAGCATCCTGCTGTCTTGGAAAAAAGAATATTTTCAGTTATGCTTAATTCCGACCAGTAGAATAAAAAGAATATAGCTTTAATTCAGCCCTTGGAGCAAGAAAAATATAACCACCAGTCTATAGTTTAATTCCAGATAAAATTCAGCATTCAGAATGGAACACATATTGTAGTATTGTTCTTCTTCTGTTGAATTACCACCCGGGGAATAGAAAGTAGATGGTTAGATCCAACTCTTAGAAAAAGAAGCACATCCCGCTTGCAATTTTAATTCTATCCATAGCCTCTTGCTGTCTTGGAAAAAAGACTGTTCAGTTATGCTTAATTCCGACCAGTAGAATGAAAAGAATACACTTTTAATTCCAGCCTTCGGAACAAGAAAAACATAGCCTCCCGTCTGTAGTTTAATTCCAGTCGAAATCATTCAGAATAGAACAAATATTGCAGTGTTACTCTACTTTTGATATAAAAATCCATCTTGTCCAAGTGTTATGTTTCGGAATCTACAAACTAAGTGTTTCGAAATTCCTGTTTCTAAACTCAAGAAAGCTGTGATAGTCAAAATGTTTAGTGCGTGATTTATTTTTCCGGTGAAATCTCTAAAAAAGCAGAAAAAATTTAGGTGAAATAGTGCAAAAGGATTCACATGTGAATTATTTATCATAAGGGAGATATCGTAATCGAATACAGCGATTTAATGAATTGAATGAGAAATGAAAGAATTATATATAATTGCTTCACTTTGAATATTGCACTATTCATGGAAAAAGATGCCATTGTCTCCAGGAGGTTGGACTTCTACCTGTTGGTCCGCGGGAGCTATTTTATTTCACTCCTACCATCTATTGGTAAACCAATGGAGGCATTCCCCTATCCGCCACCTAGGGACGCGCTCTCTAGAGGTTACAGGCTCCCCCGAGAGTAAACTTAAGCTGTATTTTTGGTCACCTCAGCAGCATTTGACTGAGTATATCACCAAAAACTGGTCCCTACTATCCAAGGCACCGGAATAAATGGCAACGCGCTATTGAGGATAAATGATTTCCTTACAGGAAGAAGATTTTCTGTTAGGTTTATAACGGGACTCGCTCAGAATTTCACAGGATGTGGGCAGGAGTTCCGCAGGGTTCAGTCTTGTGCCCCTTGCTCTTTCTCATCTTTATGAACACCATCCACTCTCATATCCACCCTGACACAAAAATCACCTGCTACGCTGATGATATTGCTGTATGGCCCACACACGGTGACATTAAAGAATCGAAAAAGGCTTTAAACGCAACACTGAAAGGCATTGCTGCATAGGCAGAGAATCTTAAATTAACTATCAACGCAGACAAGACACACTACTGCATCTTCTCTACCGACAGACGGTACCGAAGCAGATTTATGGCTAATATCAAAATACAGGACTATCAAATCAAAAAAGTCGACCTACCTACTTATCTTGGAGTAACCTTAGATCCTGAACTTCGATTTTCAAAGCACATCGAACAAACTGCCAACAGAGCCCCAGGAAAACTTAATATTCTTCGAAAGCTATGCGGAACTTCATGGGGCTCAAGACCTCAAACCTTAAAAAGCACCTTCTGCACATTTATTAGACCAGTTTTAAAATATGCGACCCCAATTTGGACTCCGGCCTCTACCTCTGTTAAGCGGAAACTTGATTCCGTCCAACACAGAGCTTTCAAAATTATTATAGGCGCAGTGTCATCAACCAACAATGAAAAGGCCAAACAAGAATGTGGCCTGCCTCCTCTAGAAAGTAGGCGCAACCTTGCCACCATCAAGTTCACAAACAAATTACGTTCATATGATTCAGATCATATCTCTAAAAGAGTTTTTGATAAATAGAAGAATACGACATGGCTTAAAAGGTCGTTGAAACTCCAACATGATAGTGAAATCAGAAAACATCTCAACTTAGAACCTTCCTCCTTAGTGTTCCTTAAAGAACCCCTTATCCCAAAAAACCCACCAGAGAACACCTGCTTTGAATTGGAATTGTTGCAACCTTGTTCTAAAAAAGAAGACCCTATAGCTCTCAGACAAAAAGGATTTGAAACGATAGAAATACTCTCCCAGGATAACTTTGCAATAGCCTACACCGATGGTTCCTCAGACAGTTCCCTCAGCAATGGAAGTGCCGGAATTCTCATCCTCCTTCTAGATGGTAATAGCTACAAACACAAAATTAACACAGGCATTATTGCCTCTAACTTCACGAGCGAACTCCTAGCGATTAGAGAGGCCCTCATATTATACCAACAAGACCCACAAGCTATTGATTCTACCGAGGGATTAGTAATTTTCTCTGATTCTAAATCAGCTATAGAAGCCATCAGAAATAGAGAGACCAACATCTCTTGTGATATTATTACCCAACTGGAACAGTTGCACTACAAAGGGAAATCCTGTATCCTACAATGGATACCCGCGCATGTCAACATTGAGGGTAATGAATGTGCCGATATCCTGGCCAAAGAAGCTAGAGACCTCAACAATAAGGTCGCCACAATCACACTTGCTGATGCTAACGCTGTGGCCAAATATAGAATTATGTCTCACATCTTTATAAAACTTCTACTAATAGAATTTAAGTGTCCCAGGATTATCACATCCACAATTGCCAGATTGAGAACAGAACACCATAAGGGCATGAAGTTTCTCCCGGATAAAACAAGAACATATGTTCAATGTAAGCACTGCCCGGGAGTCTAGCTCACGCTCAATCACACCTTGGAATGCCCAGCTGTTGCGGTAAATTTATTAAAAATGGGAATGGTCCCACTCAGGGTCTCATTGCAAGAAATTCTCTACAGCCCTGATGCACCCCTAATTGCAGAGGCAGTGGTCAAGACTTTCGATGGAATTTAGAGACTTTCCTTATTATCTGTTATCTACAGTAATTTCATGGACACGAGAACAACAACTTTGAATATTAAAATAATCCGATTAGTCTTAACTTATGATTTTAAAATATCCAATAAAATATTTTCTTTTCTTTCTTTTTTTTTTTTTTTTACTTGGTGATGTAGTTTTGTTACGAAGAATTCAGTGAAAACATTCTGATGTTTACATTGGTGTTTTGTGAACCAATATTGTGTACATGATATTTAATTTAAATAATTACATATATTATTGTTAAATTTTCTTGCACATTTGCAGAAATATTTGGTTAAAACTATTTTCGTATTGCGCTTAGCTTTGATTTATGATGCTATGCATGCAAGTTTTTTTTATTATTTTATTTTTTTTTTTTTTATTATTCTAAAGTAAGTGTATTGTAGACGAACAATACAGGTTTGTAGCAATTCTTGTAGAATTTTGTTTGTTAATTTTGCTTAAAGAAAAATATTTGATGCATGTGATATATGTTTAAGCCATTTCAGTTTCCAAAACAAAACAAAATTATCATACTAAGTATTGAAATTTTATCTAAAGTTTAAAGGGGCAATATTATCATTAGCGAGAAATATTTTAAATCTAATATTGTTCCAGAGACGTTGATATATTTCTTAAAACCATTATTGTTATTTAAGTATTTGAGTTTTGTAGGAAAATATAAGAAGCAGAACTTGTTTGTTTTAGCTGCAGAGCTTGAAGTAAATATTGACTCATTTGATGAGTATATAGATTTAATAAGCTATTACCAAGAGCCCTAATTATGAGGAGAATTCTGTCAAAGAATTGTTTCTCCCTATAACTGAAGAAAGAAAAATAAGAAAAAAATTGATAGAAATTTCGAATAGAAACGGAAGAGCAGAGAAGAAAAGCTGAAATAAAAGCTGTAGAACGGAGAAGAGAAGCTGAAACAGTAACTAAAGCAGCAGAATGGGAACATGGTTTAGAAAAACTCAGATTAGTAGCTCAATTAATAGTGACAAATGTGTCTCACAGTGACAATGTACAGCATTCTCATAAAGATCTTCAGGGACGAATCCATAGATATGATATCAAAGAAGATATTAGTCTATATTTAATTCTTCTTGAACGTCAGGCACATCGTGCGCAACCTAAAAAGTTGTGGGTTTCATATTTGTTAGACTTATTGCCGTATGAAACCACACCAATATTTCCATGTGAACCTAAAGAAGCACAGAATTATGATTGTGTAAAAGAAGTTTTATTTAAAAGATTTAAATTAATACAAAAAAGTTCAGAAAACTATTCGTTAAACATCAAAAAAAGAATATTACTTGGATCGATTTTTATCATGAACTTAATAGTTGTTTTTATGGATAGATCAGTGGTCTTAAAGTTGATACTTTTGAAAAGTTCAGTGACTAATTCCTAACGGATCAGATTAAAAAGAGAGTTCCACGCAAATTTGAAGAATTATATTTAGATGAATGGGGTAAAATATGAATTATTCACTATATTTGGCGGAGAAATTGAAAGAATTTGAAGATATTGAGAAAATATTAAACCAATTCTGTAAATAATGTTGGAGAAGAAGTGGTTAAATAGTTATTCAAACCTTATATACAATCGTTGAGAAAATAAATGAATTAAATGTAAAATTTGATAAAATATTGGAACGACAATAGATATTGTTTGTAGGAAATATGCTTTGCTTGATGATACGACTACAGATATATATATATATACATATATGCATATATATATATGTTTGGATTCAACAACCCTTAGACTATTAGTTTACCAATTGCATGAATTGGTTTCGAATGTGAATTAGGAAATGTAATTATAGGGGCTGCTATTATTTCAAATGAATTGGATCGTGGTAGATATCTGTTAGGAAACTGTACAGCTTCATTGATACAAGAAAAGAAGGAAAACAATAATTTGACAAATAGTGAACAGACGAAAAATCAGAAATGTATAAAAGAGGAGTTGAAGATGAATTCAAGCAAACCAGCAGATGATGAAAAAGGAAATTTCAAATGAAGAGGTTGTGGATAAAGAATTAATAGTTTTACCAGAGACAGAATAACTGCCTGTTGATTTTTTACTTAAGATTGATAAAGAAAAATTCAAAGAACGTCAAAGAACACGTGAAGATCTTAAATCCTCGTTTAAAAAGGCTGAGAAAGTCCAGCCAGTAGAAAGCAACAAAATTAATCATATAATAAAAATTAACTTTTATTTAAAATAAAAGAATTGAAAATTTTTTATTAGTCGTTCCAAAAGAGTTTAGAGAAAAAAGCAAAATAAGTTGTCATGAAGGCACATTCGCTATCTTAGAGTTACCAAAACAAAAGATAGACTAGCTCGAAATTTTTGCTGGCTTAATTGTTACGAAGAATTGGTAAAATCCTTTGATCCTTGTCAAAGAGCCGGAAAGGATGGAGAGAAAAAAGAAGTTCCAATGGGAGTATAGTGTACCAATAATATCTGAAGATTTTAGGAAGATAAATATAGATGCTGTTGGTACGTTGCAAGCCAAACCTTCTAGAAAAAAGTATATTCTTACTGGTATATATCTTACATCCAAATATCCAGATGATGTTGCCTTAGAAGAATTTCTTGAGAGGTTTGGAATAAAAATAATACACTGTTTAGTATATCATCCCCAAAGTAATCCCCAGACGAAAAATTCCTCAGAACTATAAAACGAGTATTATGTTAAGAATCGTTTCCAGATTGGGAATCGCATATTCTTGCAGCTTTGTTTGCTTTACGAGCAAAAATTCATGAGTCAACAGGATTCAGCGCTGTAAAATTAATTTATGGAAAAACATTTAAGAGCACCAATCACCTTACTCTATGAAAATCAGTGAACTTTATAACGCGTCAGACGAGAGGTGGTGGAGGCCCCGCAAAGTACGTCTACCAAAATTCTCCAGCATGTGCAAGGCACTCGGGATGCTCCTATATCGAGCAGAAACATTTACCGTGGACACAAACGCAAATGTCTGGAATTTTGCCGGAATAGAACCGTATGTGGAATACGGAATGACATAGGATTGTCTTCTCAGATGAGCCACCCTTCTGTTTCTTCAGTGATAGTCACCGCGTACGAGTGTGGCATCGAAGTGGAGACAGTTCCAATCCTGCAGCAGTCGTGGAACACTCCATCTCGCTACAAAGTGGCATAACGGTTTAGGGTGCTATTGCGTACGATTCCAAGTAACCTCTAGCTCGTATTCACGGCACTATGACAGACCAACGTTACATGGATAATGTTCTGCCGTCGGTGAAACTCCCCTACCTTCAAGCGGTGCCCAATGCCCTTCATCAGCAAGATAATGACCGACCACATATTGCTCGTATCAGCCAACATACATTGTATGTTGGCTGATATTGTCCACGCCATTTGCCAACCTTGCGACTGCCTCCTTCAGTAGACGCACTTTGTCAAATGGTTGACAGGGAATGGTGAGCCATTCCTAAGGATGCCATCCGTATTCTCATTGATTCTGTGCCTAGACGTGCTGCTTCGTGTATGACTGTCCACGGTCGTCCTACAACCTACTGACCCGACCTGTTCTCACTCGGTATTATGCATATCATTTTGAACTACAGATCACTTATTGTTCGTGGTTTTCTCTCTCTGTTTGCCGAGTTTCGTCACTTTCTAGCTATTCATTTCTTGGTATTGAATTTTCAATGTCGAGCAGTGCAATTATTTATTCGTATAAATAAATAAAATCACTGTTTATTCCTTTTTTGTAAGCTTTAAAAGTGTCATTCATACAATTGCTGTCAAGATTAAAATAAATATTTTTGAATAGATGTGTCTACGAAACTTAGAATTCCAACTCCGTATTTGATAATTTCGCTATCACCATTGGTACTTACTTAATCCCAGTAGTTTCCTGTAGGATTAGCGAAGTGAAGCATCGGTTGCCTCTCGGACGGCATCTTCCCTCATAAGTTTACTGGAGCTCCATGAGTTGGGGGACGTGTCTACGTTACTTTGTGACGGTCAAAGTCCTTATTCCGATAAGATTGCAAGGATTGAAGTGATTAATAGATTTAAAAATCTGTAGAACCTAGCATTGTTGATCTAAAAATCTCTAACATACTGATATCAGCTTGGTTTGGGTGAAATTCTAAGAATGTAGCTCTGAGATCCTCCAAATTCTTCAACGAATGAACGACGGAGAGAGGTTCAAAATAAAATCAGTTATTCAAAATCGAAATTGATGGTTTACTTTGACTATAAGTATTCTATTGTAGAAACTGTTTTTCACTATAGAACTCTGAACTTTAAATAGGCAAGCAACATAATTCAAGAGATGAAAAATAACTTTTGGTCCATTGGGTTTGGCAACCCTGCACATGCTCCAAGATGAGTTGGTTAGAAATTGTTTCTGTTCGTTGCCCGAACACAAAAGACTTTCATGAAAGAGTTCTTGTCCGCAGTCCGAACTTTTCGTTAACCGATCATCCACTGTGCTCTATTAGTATTAACGTTCTCATTTAACATTCAGAATGTCATATCATTTTCATCAAAAACAAATACTCTACCAAAACTTCGCTAGAATATTTTTGGAATATTCACTTTTTAAATGGAAATTACTTTAAATGGAATAAATATTTAACGAACAAACATCCTCGTAAAATTCTAAAAGCAATTACATATTTTGCAAAGACAATGCACTTGTTTCTTAAGAAATGGTTTGCAATAATTGATTCAGATAGTCACAGTACAACACGTGAGATTGCAGAGAAGCTTCATGTATCACATACATGCATTGAAAATCACTTAAAACAACTTGGCTATGTTCAAACACTCGATACATGGGTTCCTCACGAACTGAAAGAAACACATGCGATTTAACAGCTGCGATTTGCAAAAGAAACGTAATGAAAATTATCCATTTTTAAAAAGACTGATGGGATGAAAAATGCGATAAAAAATGGGTTGTTTATAACAATATCAAGCGGAAAAGATCGTGGAGCAGGCCAGGTGAACCACAATCCAAACAACATCAAAAGAAGATTTTGTTATCAGTTTGGTGGGATTACAAAGGAATTGTCAACTTTGAACTCTTACCACCTAACCGAACGATCAATTCTGATGTCTACATTGAACAACTAACGAAATTAAACAATGCAGTTGAAGAAAAGCGGCCCGAATTGACAAATCGAAAAGGTGTTGTATTCCATCATGACAATGCTAGGCCACACACATCTTTGGTCACTCGGCAAAAATTATTGGAGTTTGGTTGGGATGTTTTTCCACATCCACCATATAGTGCTGACCTTGCACCATCTGATTACTTTTTGTTTTGATCTTTACAAAACTCCTTGAATGGTATAAATTTCAATAATGATCTCAAATCGTACCTGACTCAGTTTTTTGCTAATAAAAACTAGAAGTTTTATGAACGTAGGATTATGATCCTGCCTGAAAGATGGCAAAAGGTCATTCATCAAAATGGGCATTACATTACAGCAAAGTTATATACAGAATATTTCCATGAAAAAATTGTCTTTGATTTTCTAAAAAAAAATCCGCAATTACTTAGTTGCCAACCCAATAATAAACACCTGATTATCCCAAGTAGTTGCAGTTTTTAATGAATGTAAAATGGCGAAGTTGATACTTGAGTTAGTACATTTTTAAAATTCTTTGCTAGCAGAGAATGACCTGATTCTCAAACGATATTTCATGAGCAGGAATCTTCTAATCGTGAGAATTATTTTTGGGAGGATCAGATACCAAACTCAGACAAAAGAATTTTTAACAGTTCGGCTTTTAATACAACACATGCACATGAAATATAAAGTTTCATGTGCATGTGTTGTATTTAAATGTAATATTGGTTGGTAATTTAAATGTAATATATGGTTATTGTAATATTTCTCGGTAGTTGAAGATAATAAATCTAAAAATTGGAATTTCTTCTTGTTCCTAGATTTATACAAATATATTGAATGATCTCTTATTTAATGAAAATTTATTTTATAACAAGAATATATGACGGCGGCTAAAAATATCAATGTTGATAAATCAGAAGTCCAATGTTTCACTTCAAGTGGCTCAGTAACTTCAACACCTCTTCAAGTTAAGATCAACAAAGAGAAGCATCGTTTGCTGTGGGCAGTGATTGGGAAGGTGACCACGTTGTCACCCTCACTGAGTTGCTGGATGAGTTGTGAGCGTGTCCACGTTAATATGATGTACTAAGTTCTTCTGCTGGTGTGGCGTGAGTGTGAAAAATTACCATACCAGGTGTAACCTCGTCATCTGTCGGTGGTTAAAAATTGAGGCAATTGGTGATAGGCGAGTATTGTGAATCCATTAACCTTAAGGTAAATTCTGGGACTCATCTGCCCCGCCTATATATATGTGTTGACAAATCGTAAATGTCTTTATGAATTAGAACTTATTATTTTTGTATAATGAATGTTTAATCTCATCGAAAAAAAAATGAACATAACTGACGAAAATATCTTATTAATTTTTCTTTTAGAAGCAAAACTGAAATCTATAGCTCATATTTTAGGAATACTCTTCAAGTTGGGCAAATCTGATTTGGTGCTCAACATTCATTTGCTTGCAATGGCTACACCTACTACTTTAAGTAGATTCTTAACCATTCAGCTGAAGCAGACACAGAACCATTAACTAAAAAAACACTTGTCAACTTCGAAGTGAATGAATACAACTCAAGTGTGATCACATGCACAACTACTTGACGGTGAGAATCTGCAACTTGACTGCCCGAAAACGTTTAAGGCAATGAAACAGCTTACTATGTCCAAGACGTTCAGCAAGCAATAATTTTCCTTTACAGTAATTAATTACATCATATGCAATAAAGTTAATTACAGTATATCAGTGTTACACATTAATGTACAGCATTTGTAAGTAGTTTAATGTGTAAAAGGATTGTTTTTTTCCTTAAATTCTTTTATGAAAAACTTTTTTCTTCCACTTAAAAGTCACTTAAATATTTGTTTATCCAAATGGGGTCCTGGTTTAGATAATTGGAGTTCTACTGTAAATTAAACATAATGTAATTCTGTATGATTTTAATGCAAAACATAATACCTTATAATTCTATTAAAAACTGTATATCATACACCAGTTCAATGCTAATATTCAGTTATGTGCAACTTTTGCTTCAAAAGTTAACAGTTTATAATAAATGAGTCATTTGTTTGAGCTAATTTTTTTATTGGTCATAATATTCAAATATGGAATAAGGAAATTGAAAAGAAACATTTGTACATACACACCACTCACACATGAATGATTAGATTTGTTTGAGAAGTTAAAAAAATAACAAAGTAATGTTTTTACATACATTTTTGAAATTAATATTCACACCAATTGAAGATATCGACAGGATGAAAAACAGAAATATATAACATCACAAAATATTGGGAACAAATGACTATGATAATTTTGGCTGTCCCAATAAAAGCAATAATGAATATTAAGATAAATTATGATTTCTAAATAATCTTAAAAATTACATTTTTATACAGAAAACTAGTTACATCTTATAAGATTCCAGCGTTTGCTCAAAAACAAGGGTAACTACACTGAACTTGAAACTTGAGAGCACTGGGCAGACATTGCCTAAGATATCATGCTTCTTAACTATACAATTCATTTATAAAAACAAATTTCTTTTTAAAGTTTCTTCAAGAATTATTTCAAAAAAATAAAGCTGCCAAAAAATAACTATTTGAAATATGTGATGTAAAATATTCAAATTTAAAGTTTATATAACAATTTAAATACTTATTAAAATACAATTCTCTCAGTTACCCTTGTTCTTTAACAGCAATAACTCCTATTCAATCAGCATTTTATAGAGCACACAAGTTGCTTAAGTTTATTGGCCAAAAATAGCACATTTGGCTTTCAAAAGCTTAGAGGTTTGGACCACATAGTCAAACGCACCTCACTAAAAAGGCACTTCCCAAAAGTACAACTTTAATGTTGCAAGTATTAACATTTTTCATTTGGAAATCCAAAAAAGAAGGTTCTGAAAGTACCCACTTTTGATACATCACAGATGCAGCCTATCTCACAAATGAAGAAATGTGAGTAAAAGAACCCCAATGAAATTTTATTTTTAAAAAGTTCTCAACACAAAAGGGTTCTTAAATGACAAGTCAGAGAAACTGCTGACTTCTTTCCGAATAGTTGCTGTGTTGCTGTTTGAATTAGGAAATCTCCAATAACTGTTTGCTGGCTATGGATGAAGAAGCTTGGCAGGCTTGGAAGTTTACGGAAAGAGACTGACGAATCATACTGGTGTGAAAGATGGAGCACACACGCACACTTTCACGCTCTCTCTTGTCAAACACTAATGCGCTTGGCTTCTTTTTAACGCTTTCTTGCGACAGCCATGAGATAAACTTGCAAATGACAGCACAGTATCAACTGGGACAACTGGGCTGCCTGCTGTTTACAAATCTAAATATAAAATTTTCAAATCATAAATAACCAAAACTAGAGTAAACACTTTTAAGTAATTTTTAAAAAATACAAAAAATGACATTTTTTAACAATGGAAATTTTCAAAGTATAATAAGTTATTTCAATATAATGATGACAATTTCTTGCAAAATAACGCTTTAAAAGTAAATTAAACTTTAAGCAATTTTAACTAATTGTAATCATTTTTTAAAACTCATATTCCAATTTCATAATTTTCAAACTTGATTACTTATGAATTTAATTTAAAAGAATTTAAACTTACCACGAGGCTGCACTTTTTAATTTCCTTATTTCTTTAGAAGCCCATGTTGCTAATGTTTTTGTTTTAGTAGTTTTTGAACGTCTACCTTTGGTTAATAATTCACTTATTATATCATTATCTACTAATGGCAACATACTCTGACCAAAAGCCAAGCACAGATCTCTAAAAAGGGGGAAAAATCAAAAATTAAAATACATATTACTAAACACATTTTACATGAATTTAAACATAAGCAGTCATTACATAAAAAATGTAATATTAAAATATTTCTATTGTTATACAGTATACAATAACTATGCAGTACATGATTATACTATATAAAAAAATACCAATAAAATTGCAATATACAAGCTTTAAAATAGAACATGAAACATCTTCTTGATGTGATTATTTAAAACAAATATTAAATTATATGATTTCCTCATAATTTTATAAAACTATTGGAAAAATAGCCATTCAAGAAGCGTCCCTTAACAATCCAATGATAATTTTCATTCCCATTAAATTATTAAATTTTTGAAAAATCTCTTTAAGAGCTCATTTTCATGTATTTCTCAAGTGTTTATTTTCCACATCATCTGATGTTTTATTATTATTCTTTATTTTATAATTCAGAAATTTAGCTCAACATAATTGGAAAATCTTTGAATTTTGGATAACTAACTAAAACATTAGAAATTAAATTCAGTGTATTGAGGGTTGATTCGAAAATCAAAACAATATTTTTAAAATATATTTATAGATTTATGCAAGTAGATTCTGAGCTATTTATAGGTGCCAGTACAATTATTCTTCTCGATTTCTTTCAAGCAATATGAATGTGGAATTTCCCCTACTTTTGCATTTAACCAAGTGTAATTATTTTCATGTGAAAATATCATAGGGTACTTTTTAGAGGGAGTGATGCCTTGGAATCTCCTTATAAAATTCATATTCTAGATGCAATGTTTTTGTATGATTGATCTGATGTTGCAGAAAAATGATATCTAAATCATTTTGACATGTGTGCATTAACAAATGAGCCAAAACAAAGTCACTACTGTAAATAAAGAAAGGCAAAAATATTATCTGAAGATTTGAAGATATGTTATACTTTCTGAATATGAATTCATATGTTATTTGGCATAACAATTATTAAATGATTGAGAACATAATAAATAAGAATGAAAAAGCATTTCCAGGTATTAAACATGAAGAAAACTACTTAGTGCTGCAACCATCTGCAAAACAAGTAGATGTAACAACATTAAGGTACTGTTTGAGAAATAACACAGGGAAATCCTTTTCAAAAATTAATTGATTTTTCCCCAATAAAATAAAAATTGTTATATTTCCTTTGAGTTTTTTTTATACAATGCACATTAAATACATTTTTCCAATAGTATCCCCTTGCTGATCACATAGTTTGACATCAACAAGAGTGTATAAGATCACTCTATAAAAATACACAATAGGTAGGATCAATTGAACAATTTTAACATTAAGTTTAACAAAATATTTTATTGCTATGTGGAAAATGAGAATGTTATTCAGATGTGTTTAAATTATCAATGAATTTGTAATGCAAAAAAGAATAAAAGAGATGCAACAACTCTCACACCTTTAATTTAAAAAACAAACTCAATTTTATAAATTCAGTATTAATAAATATAATGCTAACTCCCAATAAGAGGAAATAAAACATAACTTTTATAACATACCCTATGACACCACAACTTGCTGCTATTGTTCCATCAGAATGATCTGGATCTTGAGCTATATGAGTAATAAATTGCATGATGTATGGAACATGTGGTTGCACACATGCAACTTCACTGTTTACAGTATTTTGATCACCTTTAAGTCCTTGAATAATACCAGTATATGCTTCAAGACATCCTTCACGGAGGTCATTAACGTAATCTATCATATCATAATCATTCTAAAACATTAAAAATGAATAATTACAATAGTTAAATATATGTACATTGTTATAACTAAATAAATTACAAACAGTTTGAATAAGCAAAAGCTTATTAAATTAAAATACTTCAGACACTAATATTAGAATATTTTTCAATTAATTAATGTTACATGATTTTAAATATGAAAGTATCTCATTAATAAATTTCAATAACTTACTTTTTCAGCCTGAGTTTGAGAAGCTTGGAGAAGAGTTGTAATTACAATATCTAAATATTTTTTAAAATGTGGACCAATTGCTAGAGCAATGTCTCCAAATACTGAGAGTATCTGGGGCTTTACAGTTCGATGAACAGCAGTATTCTAGAAAATACAATTAAACCAAAATTAAATAAAAAGTGAATATATGAATGAATTACAGTAAAGAATCCAATAGGAATGCTTTAATTAGCAAACCAACCACTGTATTTTCCTGCATATAATCCACAAGACCTTTCTTTGAGTAAAAGAAAAAAGAGCATTGCATAATCCACTGCAATTTTTCTGATGAATGTCGAAAATATATACTGCTAATAATTTGATGGCAAATAAAATAAAAATTCACAGTATGGTTAAGAATATAATAAATTGTACAGAAAAAAACATTTATAATGAAAAAATGTGTTTAGATCCACCTCAACACAAAGTGCGATAAACTGAGATGAAAGCAAGACATCAATTAATATCTGAGAAGATTCTAGTAAAACTTTATTTTGTTTTTAATAACTTTTAAAAAGAGTTTAGATATATTTTAAAAAATAAAAATTTTGTTTATAACTAAATGAAAGAAATTATTTTCGAAAGTTTTCCACCTAACATTAACAAGTTTGTTGCCTACTTTTTTTTTTCTTCCCCTATAGCTTTCAGTTTAAAATTTGCTATGTACTTAATTCTTTTTGCTTACCCACATGACGATATAAAAATTTGAATGTTTTTAGAGCAAAACTGTTAGGGTCAAGACAGAATGCAAAATTACTTTTACCAATTTCAACTCTATTATTGTTCCGAGGAAATGAATTCATTTTTGAAGGCAAATGGAGAAGGCTGTTTATAGTTGAAGAAAATCAATCTAGTTGTGGCACCATCTGTAATTTACTTAATAAAACAAACTGCATTTCTTTCAATATTTTATCTTCAGCTTTTCTGATGAATACTTTTTATCAAATTATCTGCAATTATGTATAATATGCTCAATAAAAATCAAAAAATTTTCAACCATAATCTACAGATTATATACAGGAAAATACAAATTTTTTTATTGAATTTCTTAAAAAGGTGAGAGAACTAAACTAAATCTGTTAATACTTTTAAAATGCATAACAATTAATATAAAAAATATACTCTTTAGTGTTACAAGAAATGTAATGTAGTAATAATAAGAATTACAGAAGTTAATGTTAATAAAAACAAGAACTTTTCTTGCTATAAATATCAAGCAGCATTAGAATACAGAGTTTTAAAGTTTGTATATAAAAATATTTATGAAAGAGAATGCTCTTTATCATAAAAATATAGTCTAATAATTACAATTCTTACTGAACCTATGTATAATATTCCTTTTTGACGTTTTAAAATTACGAACTTTAAATTTTATTTAGTGTTAACAGTCAATTTATGTAAAAATTTAAATTGTAAAGAAAAAGGAATAGCTACATGGATCCATTTTTTTTACTCATTTATACATATTGTTCCATTTTTGGAATAATAATCATGTTAATGTAATTTTTTTTATTAAACATATATGAATTTCATGTGAGAATTCAAATCTTTCAACTTCCAGCATATACTTTTTACACACAAATACTACATTACACACAACATCTACATTTTAAATGTTGATTTAAAAAAAAACAATCATTAGTTGAGTTTGTAAATTTTAGAACTGACACAATTCTATTTTATATTTTCAGGGTCCTTAATTTATATTAAATAAATCAATATAAATTTTATTATAATACTTTTCATTGAGATAAATCTGTATGAAATTTTGAAAACTATTTTTCTTTTTATTCACCTTGATTTTTCAATTCAACACTTAATGAACTCTTTATAAAAGTGCAACAGCACTGTCTTTTACTTCTAAAAGTTACAAAGTAATATTAACAAAATGCACATTAAAACACATGTTTATTCGTTTCCTCACTATCACTTCAATATTATACACTTTAAAGTGGATGTTAATGTTTGAGCAAAGTGCTCAGTTAGAAATTGAAGTCAGGAATGAAGGAAAAGACAGTAACAACCAATAACAAAATTAAAGATGCAAAACAGATTAGATAAGCTAAATGTTTTCTATAAAGAAGATATGATTCACTTTTAAATATAAACAAAAATGTTCCTTTTTCTTAACTTTCAGAATGGGGAGCTGAAAAACTTGTAAGTTTTTAAAGAATTATGTCTGGCTAAACATTCATTCTGCACATAATACTTATGGTACGTTTGAAATTTTTTAAACAGTCAATAATATCCAAATTCTTACTGATAAATTTTCTAATAGCATCGTCATTATATCATCACAATATGGAAGAACTTTTAGAGAGAGAGCTCTGCATATATCCCCAGTTAGACCAACTGCAGCACTGCAAACCTAGAAATAAAAACAATTTCTGTGAGATGCAAAATTTTTTATATGGCTTTTGAATATATCTTGAAATACTTGTGACTATCAGATATGAAAAATAACTGATTATTCACAAGTTACTGAACACAAAAATGATTAAAAAAAAAAATTTCATATTAAAAGACTTAACATCTATTTAATTTATAACATATATGAAAATTTTTAATTTATAATACTTATATGCCTTCTTTAAAATATTAATTCAAAAATAAGCAAATTAACAATCTAAACTTGGTAAGAAATTTCAAATTATTAAATTTACTAATTTATTATACATACTTGATATTCTGAATGGTTTTGTAATCCCAAAGCAAGAAAGGGTGTAAATGCTTCCATATATTTTATAAATTGTTCACCTAAAACTGTTAAAAAAGTTTATTAATTTAAAACAAAATTAGCAAAATAATCACAGATGTGAAAATCAAGAAGAAAGATTAATAGTACAAGACAAGGTATCAAACATACTCCCATAGTCAGAGATGCCAACCTCTGAGCATCCCAATCAGTACTAATCGGACATATTTTCAGTAACCTTTACAAAAAATTTCAGTAACACGTGGTTTACATTAAGAATACACTTATGTGCATAAAAATTATTACTTTTAAGGTAACCTATGTTAAAAAATAAAAGTAAAATGATCATCTAATCATAATAATTATAAAAAATAATAATTAAGAAAGTAAACCATTCTTTTAAATTTAAATGCCTTATCTCAGAGATCCTTACAGCACAGATTTTTATATAATTACAGGAAAAAGAAAACACCGATATTGAAAAGAAAAATTCTTTTTATTTAAAACTAACACAGCATAATGATCTGTTAACTGAGAATAAATAAATGACATGATAAATAGATATAAATGACAATCACAAATTTTGTGTTATAGCTTTCTTTGCCATACTGATTTCTGTTTGAAAAAATTTTCTCTGATAACACAATTTTGAGTCTGAAATATTTTTTATTTTCTCAATTAAGAGCGAATTTAAACACTCTACTGAGATTTGGTAAATTCAGTCATATTTTTTTTATCACGCTGAAGATTCTTTCTGTTCCAGCATTGCTATGAGGAACAGTTAAAATGCTACTCATCAGTTTGCTTAAAATTTCATACTTCTTTTTTCCATTATCTGTTTTCATTAAAGAAATTCTGTGCCAAACTTCATCCATTATTTCACCATTTCCAATTGTAAAAACTTCATTTTGATAGAGGAAAATCCAGCTTCTAATTTGTCCTGCTCTTCCACACTAAATCTCAGCAAGGATGATAAATATTAAATAGATTGAATCTAACATCTTTTCATAATTTAACATCAGCTGCCTGGACATGTTCTAAAAATTCATCACTTAGAGGAAACTTTTTAATGATATACGAATATGCAGTGGAATAAAAGTGCCTCACTGATTCATAAAAAGAAGTTTCAGTTTCACTTAAATTTAGTGATTCCAAAATTACTCTTGTTTTACCACCAATCACTAAATCACAATCCTCCTTTTGATTTTTTTTTTCCCACTTCAAATCCATTAAATTACTGAAATCACTATTGGATGGTTTTATAAATCTAGAAACGATAACTAATAAAATGGTTAAATTTTCATTTCAAGGTATATATTTGAGGAGCTTCTTGTTGTAACTGTTTATTTAATAAAGTAAATATGGGAAGGACAGATGACAAAAATAAACAATACAGTTTTGATAATGGATTTGTAAATGAGTTTTGTATAAACTGTAATTGAGAATCACTTTCAGGTTGACTTGAAAAGAAATGTTGTAGTGCTTCCCACTGATCAAGTATTCTATCTATACTCTGCTGAAGAGAAAGCCAAAGAGTACTAACATACTTGAGTATTTTGTGAGGCTTTATTGTTGCACAAAGCTTGACTTTGTTGAAATGCATCAAAAATTTTATTATATTTGAATTCAGCCAATATTTAATATTTTCAAGTGCAATGTGAAATGAATTATCTATAGCATTAATAGACTTGTGCTTAAAAATCTTTTTTACTTACGTAACTTTATTCTTTCCTTAAATGTACATACAAATAATTTAAAAAAGAAAGCCTTTGGAAGTTATAAAAATAATACAACTAGAAAACATTTCAACATATTAAAAACATTTATGAAAAAATAAGTGTAATTCCTAAATGCCTCACCTTCAACAAGCATTGAAACTGCCATCAATGCATCTTCTTGAACTCCTCCAGATTTACAGCTGGAAGAGTTAAACATTTGTAATAAAGCAGACATTATAGCATCTGAGATTTTTGGTGCATCTTCTTCAGTCATTTTTCTTAGAACACTCTAAAAAAATTGGAAATTTCAACATTATTAAAAATTTTTAACACAGCAAAAAAGTTTCAGTTTAGTGAATACTTCAACATTGTTTCCCAGCTTTCCGAACAAAATCCAAAAATATTAAGTTCTGTTCAAAGTAAGTTCTGAAACTAAGTAATACCATCTATTAGAATTAAATTAACTTATTATTGGGTTGAATATTGGATGCTTTATGAAAAGAATTGACAAAAAAGTTTTATAATTAGCATTAATTTTCCTCCACTACAAGCTGTTAAATACAAAAATTATAGTGTTAACACAACATACTGTTTTAATTACAACAGAATAAGTCTTCCTACTTACATTAAAAATTAAAAATAAAGATTTTTTGCCAGAATTTTTGGTTTCATACCTTTGAAATTACCTTGATTATTTAGTGCACACAACACAAACGCATAATGCAATGATCATTAAAAAATAGAATTTTTGTCACTTTAAATATTAATGTCACTGCTAATATGTTAAATACCAAATTTTTTATACATAACTACAATGCGAATTTTTTTCCGAGAGAGTCATACATTTTTCGTAAGTGGAATTCAATTCTCCAAAGAAATCTTATAATCTGCATTTCAAAAACTAATGACCAATATAATGAAATGACTTTTTAGTATTAGCTAAATATGAAAATCAGTCTTTACTTCAGAAAACTATTTTAAATCATGTCACAATATATAGTGAATATACCAATATTGCAATCAGTAATTATACAATAAAAAGTCCAAATTATCTCGAAATCAAATATAGTTCCTTACATTAATATTTTACTTATTATTTATATACATAATAAAATAGCAGAAAAATATTACCTAAAATTCAGAATTTAATTTAATAAAAACAGTAACATTAACTAAATAATTTCCATGTAAATTTAATAGTCTGAACAAGAATTTAATGTGCAATACCTGCAATGTGGCACAAAGTAAAGACTGTAAATCATTGTATTGTGCTCTGTCTGATGTATTTTGTATATGACCTTCCAAAGCAAGAACATGATTCAAACGTTCTAAGATAATCATGGTTGTTTTTTGAACCCATACATAGCAATCTTTAGGACTATTTTTCACTAATTCCATGAGAGCTTCATATGCTGCATTTCTCAAATTTGCTTGACTTCCATCAGGTCTAAAAAAGGGAAGAAAGCATAGAAAATCACAATCACAATTCTGAAAAAATGGTTTTGTGGAAAAACACAAATACAAAATAAAATTTGATTCAAATGGTTTACTTTAATAGTAACAAATAAACAATATATATAATAAGGAAATTAAAATCTTAATAATTTGATTAATAATACATATTTACTTTTGCACATAAAGACTAATTAAAGATATACTTTTAAAAGTAGATTCTGAATTATTACACATAACTACACCCAAGATAGGATTTAAATCCATAAACTACTGGACTTAAAGACAATGCTAAAAGTTCCCTGAAGGAGTATTGATATGACAGAAGTACAGCATATAATGGGAGCAGTTGTCAGACACTATTGTCGATCAACTTATGATATTCACATTTAATTAAATTGAGGTCTGCCATTTAAAGTGAATTTGGAACCATTGCAAACATCTTTACCTTAATTCAAATTACTAAAGTGACTGATTCAGTTGACAGTTCTCAAATAAATAATTAGTATTTATTATTTAAAGGTTTTTTTGATTTTGCATAAATTTGAATTTTACAATGTTAAAATATTGAAATTGAAAAAATCCATGTGATTAAATTTTATTAACTTTCTAATGACAATGAAAATCTTTTTGCCATTGAGAACAATGGATAGATGAACTCAAATTGAATTGAAATATTAAAATGCAACAATTTCTTTTGGGAGATGAAAATATATGTGTTAAGTACACAATTCTGCTTTCAAATATCTATCTGTAAATGTTCTAGTACTCAACCTTTAATAGAAATATTAATAATTTTCAGAGCTCATAAGAAAGGTACCAATTTCGCAAATGCCTTGAGGATAATAAGAGGTACTTTTATGAACGAGGTACTTTTATGAACAGTGTCAATTTAAATCTTTTAACCCCAATTGAATTGGAAAGCTTTACTTTAGCAACCATCACTACCTAGATTAGTTGACAGGAGCTATCTTGAAATAGAAAGACAGTAAACATGACAGCATTAAACACTTATTTGCTACTGATCATGCTAGAACAATTACTAGTTTATCCATAGCTATTGCATTAGTGACCTAGAATGTCTTAAACAAGATGGCATTGTATACTTAAAGATAGGAGATACAAATATATTTGACTGCTACTTGAAATAAATAAATTATATATATAGGAGAAAAGAAGACTTGTATTATGATAGCTCTTCTAATAAGTAGATAACTAGATATCTATATTGATTTGCATTAATTAAGTCTGTAAATTAAACAGGTATTAGTTATTACAAGTGCAGAAATTTTGATTCATGTTTTTAAACATTTAATTTGTCATTAACAAAAATAAAAAATACAAAGCTGTTTATAAAAAAGAAATAATTAAAACAAATATGTTCACACTTCTGCAAGTTCATGGATTTAAGCTTAAGAAAAACCCCTTTAGCATTACTGATATTTGCAAAACACTGCAAATCTCACCAATAAACATTGGTGCCTCCCACTGCAAAAGGATTAAAATGGCTGACCAGTTATTTTTAACTAAGAAAATTTTAATCAGAAATAACCATTAATTTAAATAAAAATTCTCCTTACCTTTCTGTTGTTTCTAGCAATTTTGCAACAATTACTTCAAAATATTCTGATAAGCAATAGGTATTAGGTTCTTGATTTTCATCTGATACTTCAGCCCCTTCAAAAGCAGCTTCAGCAAGGCTGCTGAATGCCTAGAAATTTATAAATTACTTTTAACAGATAATCAGCAAACAAAAATTTAATTACCAAAATTTAATTAATGACTTACCCAACAAACATTTGATGCTACACGAGGTTCAGCACCTAATCCCTTAACCAATGCTTCAAGAAGAGGTTTTAAGTAAGTCTCATTAACTGCAGCTTCAGGATTTAGTTCACAAACTCTTCCAATTGTCCAAGCAACTGTGTCTCTAACAACAACACTTTCATCTGACATCAGTTCTATAAACATAGGCATAGCTTGTTCAACAACTGGTTTTAAGTTGGTCGGATCTGGACCTTCCAAAATACAACCTGCAAAAAATGACAGGAAAATTTTAATTATCTATTTCTAAGAAAAATTTCTAAGAAATACCATACATTAAAATAAGAGAAAAATATACCAAATGCCATTACAGCAGCATCTCTATACCGCCAATCAGGACTTTTTATGTTATTTTTCACAAAAGGTAACACATGTATAACTATATCATCTTCACAGCAAGCAGCCATTAACATTAAACAAACTCCGGCAGCTTTAGAAGGAATCCAATCATCTTCATCATCATGTTCTTCCTGCATGAAAAATGAACTATTAATATTTTCCAAAATTAAAACCAAGTAGATATAATGAACTGATTTAAATGTCCATTAAAACATAAAACTTTAAATATAATATTTTATGAGTACATAAATTTAATCTGTTATTTCAAAATGACTTGATATGACCTATTAATTTGAAGTTTCCAAAACATCTTTAAAATATCAAGAGATTGCAATATAACATCAAGTAGAAAATTTAATGAGTTTAAAATAAAAGAAAACTAGTTCTTTACAACATCAAAATAAAATTCTACTACATTATTTAATATTGAGCAAAATATTCTAAGTATTTCTTTTCTATTATCATTAGAATAACAGATCTAAAATTTAAGCTTGATTAAATCATTTTCTCAAATAGAAAAATTACTTATAATGAATTATTTTAAAATATTTATAAAAATTATTTATAATAAATTATTTTAAAATATTTATACAAATTATTTATAATGAATTATTATATAAAAATTATTTATATTTAAAATATATTCACATCAGAACTACAGATACAAAGAATGATTAAATAAGTCAATTAATGATTATTGACCAGCCAAAATAATCATTGTAATACCAAATTAATGTTTAAGACAAATGGTAATGAACTAAAAAAGAAATAAACTAGATTAGATTCACTAGTGTTTCATTGTGTAAAAATTATCTTTAGGTAGAGAGAAACTTTCCGGGATGCCATTGGTGCAGGGCTGAACAGTCCTGCCCTCAGGTACTTGTGTTTCCAGTTCCTCCAGGAGATTAAGTAACCCATATCTGCTTAGATTTTTTTTGGGGGGGGGGTTGGTTTGGTTTGTTTGTCGCTCAACGGTCATTTTTAGCACACAAGGGCTAATTAGACCGGGACTTACGGTTTAATGTGGATTCCGAACCACTACAAACATCCATACCCAAGGTGAGATTCGAACCCTCGAATTGTTGAACCGAAGGCAAGAGCGCTAACCATTCGGCTGCCAGCTCGGCTTGGGGTGGGTGGGGAGTGGCTTATGGAGATGGTGTAGCAACTAGGATAAACACTGCATAAAAATGGTCGTCACATGCTAAATGAAATGTATTAGAAATTGTTATTTAGTTTGCAGTTCTTACATATTCATGTCGCATTCCCAAAGAATTTTATTGTAAAAAATATCTAAGATCTAATAAAGAAAGGCTCTTTGAAGTGAAAAGTCTTGCAATTACTCTTAATAAGTAATATAAAAATGACATAGGACTTTTTTGCATGC
This sequence comes from Latrodectus hesperus, assembly GCA_037975125.1. Classification (NCBI taxonomy): domain Eukaryota; kingdom Metazoa; phylum Arthropoda; class Arachnida; order Araneae; family Theridiidae; genus Latrodectus; species Latrodectus hesperus. The sequence goes on along the minus strand of CM075856.1, from coordinate 73,137,908 downwards.
ATGCCTGTCAAGGTATAAATATAAATTCATTTTATTTTAAATTTCTTAGAGTAATTTAAAACTATTCACCACAGAAATTTTTTTAGGTAACTATTTAAAGAAAAATTTGATATTAATTTAATAACTTTTTAGATGTTTTACAAAGAAAAATATTTTATTAATTTTGGATCTAAATCTAAGAAAGGAATTAAAAAATAGCTTTAATATTTAGGTGGAATTACAACGAGACATTAAAGCAACAACTTCTATTTAACAGAGAAAATACAAACTTGTTTTGTAAGAGTTTGCATCAATATTGGAACCAGATATTGCAGGGCACCTTTTGCATAAAAACGAGAAGTTCTGGCAGGTGGTCTGCCTTGTTCTCCAGCCTATATAAGAAAAATGAGAATGTCAGATTTTACAAATACTTTTCTAAATTTAAAAGCCGTTGATGGAAAGAACATAAAGCAATATTTACTGGAAATTAAACATCAATTCTATAAAAGTAAAATGATTAATGGAAATTTGTGCTTTGAAAATTCACCTTTATTAACAAAGCATAAAAAAGACTTAAAAAATTTAATTTTTTTAGCCTTTAGCACAAAATTTTCAAAAATACATTAAATATTTTTACATTTATTTAATATAACAAAATTCTAAAAAATATTTAGTTTTCATCTTAAAATTGTATAAATCAAATATAATGATATGCATTTCAATATAATAGAAGAAAATTAAGTTTTCAACAGCACATTTTATTAAAATGAATCATAAATTTTAAAAAATAAGTTTTATATCAAATTATTAAAAGTATTTTTCAATGGAAGCATAAATGAGTTAAAATTTTAATAGGATTTTAATGCAATAAATAAAGCATTAAATTTTCTTACATAACAATGTTAAAAACCTGTTTCATTTGAAAGAATCATTCATAACAATTACATGAAGAATTTTATTTATTGAATACATCGTTTTAGTGCAAAGAATATTTAAATATACACACTCAGAGTCGCACATTTTTACTATAATACATAAAATGCTTAAGTGACAAATTATGATCACAATGTTTTACCAAATGTTAATAAATTTTTCCTGACAGATTCACATATTTTTTTATTTACAAACATATATACACAAGCTAACAATTATATGATTACACCTAAACAAAAATAAATAAATAAAAGGCTGAAGACTAACATTCAGTGTGAGCATCAAAAAAGGTTTACATCATACAAATACATTCTGTCATAGTAACTTTCACTTATAACTTAATGTAATCATTTTCTTTTTGCACAAAATTCGTTTCGCATACATGCTAGTAATCCTAGGAGCATTTGATTAGTAATTTAATTTCATTTCACTATTAAACCTTTGAAGTGGATGATTTAATGCTTGCTTTGAAATATTTTTTATAACTATATTTAATATTAGTTTGCAGTTAATTTCTTAAGTAAAATTTATTTTAAAAGTTTATGAAATAAATTTTTCATAGTTTTGAATTATTTTTTAAGAATATATTTAGCCTCACAATGATTCAGAAATCATGGCATAATGTGGATTTTACAAGCTATGATTGGGTGAGTTATTTTATGTATTAATATTGCTGTTGTATGTAATATTTTGTTATACATTACACACACACGCATAGATGGTTCGATAGTCTTTTACCAAAATATATTTATTAACTCAATAATAGCTATAAAACATAGAACTCATCTGAAATAATAAATAAAATTATATTCTCATAATATTGACATTTTGGTGATATAATTATTGCAATCAAGGAATATTATTGTAACTATAAAGCTCATTGTAATTATGATAATACATTAAATACTTAGCCTTATATCTTTCAAAAGTTTTGAATTTCAAGGTAATGCATAAAAATCAAGTCAAGACATTAAACAAGACGTACTTTTTCAAGCATTTAGTATGTTTTAAAAACAAGCAAAAAGCAAGTGATTTAAAGTTCATGATTTAATGAACTTAACTATCATTATCAACCTAAAAGTTAATTTTAGCCAACACGTCTTATTTTGTCATTCAAATAACTGTATTTCATACATCAGAGAATTTAATAAATTAACACATTTTTCTTCCCATAAAAAACTTAAAAAGTAACTTACTTCAGTAGCTTCAATATCCAAATCAACTTCTTCATCACAAACATTAGACCAAAACTCTATGCCTTGTAAAGCTACCTCGTCTATATCACTTTTCATTGCTTCCATTGTTATCTGAAATGAAAATCAAATTAATCTCTAAATTAACCATGCATATATATAAATATATATTGCTTATTAATAAATTAATCAAAACAAATTAGAAGAATTATTTAGAATGCTAAATAAAAAAACACATGCAAAATAAAATTCAAACTTAAAAGTAATTATTTTCAATTTATCGATCAAAAATCAGGCAAAGTAATCATTTATCTGTTTAAAAATCACATTTTCTATTTTTTCAAACTATAAAAGTTTTTTTCTGTTTTTCTCGGCAAAAATTATTTTAGTAATGTTAGGCATTACACTGCTTGTTTTATATAAATGGTCCTTGCACAATAATTTTCTTTTAGTTCTTCATCTGAGAACATTTTGTGTTCTCATTTATTATATTTTCAATAATTTCATCTAACATTTCTTGATAACGCTTACACATTGAAAAGCTCTCTGTGTTATCTTTCCTTCATCATTCCAAGCATTAGTTGACAAAGTATTGCTTCCAGAAGGTCAGTTTAATAAGGTTGCTCCCATTCAAAGCACATAATCAAATTTTGTTAAAGAGCCCTATGATATTTACTCCTGAAGCTATTAATTATGTCTTGGTCAACCACAGGCATGCATAGGATTCCAGACGAATCAATTCAAGATCAGAGACTTCAGCGTGAGCAGTGCAGCTATCCATAATAGGGAGAACTTTAGATAAAGACATCAATCTAATTGTCTCTCAGCCAATTTTTATAAATGCTTCCAATCATCCAAGCTTTAATGTTAGCATGGTATGCAGCTGTCAGTGTCCGAATTTTTTTTAATCATCTAGGCACATTTTTTCCTATGAAATGCAGTTTCCTATTTCATTCAAGTTGGCTGCTTACAACACTAATTCTTTGCTTCGCTTTTTAACTGCATTACATTTATAGCTTAAATTGGTTTCATTTATGTTGAAAATATTCTTTGGATGATAATCGGAATGAAATGATTTTACTGGTCCTTTCCACTAAAATTTCAAAATTGTTTTCAGTTTCACTTTCACCACACAATTTTCTAAAGCTCAATGTCTGGAATTAAATTTCTTGAGCTGTTAGATGCTTTGAAATTTTTTACATTCAGCTTCCTTAGAAAACAGTTGAATAAATATACATAATTTTCATGACATTACCATCAACACGAATGTTCATTTCTTTCAATTTTCTCAGCCAAGCAAGTATAATTTTCCAGTTTAGGAAGCTTTAGTTCTCGACAATTTTTTTGTGAGGGAGCACTTTTGTTGATTTTTTTAGTTTTTTAAATTGTCAAGTGGTTGTATGTTAACATTCCATACTTTTTAGCAATTTTTGTCTTCTTTAATATTTGTTAGAATTTACTTTTTTTACTTCAGTTATTAAACACATTTTCTTCAAATGCAACAAATTCCTTATGTAATGATTAAATTTCACTCTTGGTAAATAAAACTTAAATATAATTTTTCAAATGAAACAAAACCAACTACAGAAAAAAAAGAGTTCACAATTTGTTTTCCACCTTTTCTTTGTTCTCACGATTGGAAATATTTTTGCCCTTTTCAATGTTCTTACATTGTTTAGAAGTAATTTGACACCAGTATTTCTCCATCAAATGTCTGTTCTTACAACGTTTGGAATGGCTCCATGTGTTTCTTCATAGTTCAAGAATAAATCAATGTCTTAAGCATTATATAAAAAAGAAATCAAATGAGAAATTAAAACCAATATGTCTTAAAAATAAAAAACAGAAAAGAAACTTAGAAATTAGGCTTCAAAATTTCAGTTCATAAATGGAAGTTAAAATTATTGTGTTTATGGTGTCAGAGTAGGGACTTTACCAATAGATCATAAAAACAAGTGTCTATTGCAGTATTATAAGCAATAATGATGTATATTATTTAATACATTGGGATTGGTTTATTATTCAATAAAATTTTTAGCATAAAACCACTATCTATGCATGACGTAGCAATATGAAATATTAATTGTTAAGCTAAATGACAGAAGACTAACCATTTGGCTATTAAACACTAGAAGTTTATAATAAAAATCAGATAGAATGATTACCATTCTAGTACAGTTTAGGTTAAGGGATACGATTAGATATAGGTATTTCTACCGATGAATATTTCATCAAAAGTGGTGATTATAGTAATAATTCATAGTGTAGATTTTGGAAGCCATCTTCCTTCCTTCCAAGTTAACAATTTCAGCCGACACAAGTAGGGGCAACAGTTGATACATCGAATTTTACATAAGAAACTGAATATTTTGATCTTTTTTATAGAAATTTATTGCACACAATTACCATAGAAATTAGCAGATATGCAAAACAATAAGAATCATAAAGCAGAATGAAAAGGTAGGTTCCGATTATTGAAATTTAGAGTTTCCTTGCCTTGTATATTTTGCAACGTATTGCAAAGAAACCAGCTGTAGAAAGGTTCCGGTCGAGAAAGGAAAGCACTGACATCCTGTTTTGAAATATTATGGCATACGATAGGTTTCAAATAATAAAGAAATATCTGCATTTTTGAAAAATGGAAACATTGATCTACTAACATCCTAATCCTTACTTAATAAAATTTGGCTGATTTTTCAGCATCTAAATAATTTTTTTTTAACATTCCAGATCGTGATGTGATTGTAGATAAGTCTGATCAGTAAAAAGGTAGATGAAGATGGATCTAGTACATAACTCTAAAAAGATTTCATTTTGGGATAAAGATATTTATATTTTACAAGAATAAGACGGAATATATTGATTTCAGTTTTATTTACAAAGGAAAAGGCTCAAAACTTGATAATTAATTGCCCCCTAATAAAAATGCGACATACTTGCTTTTCAACGGGGAAAAATTACTGTAATAAAATGGTACAATAAAAAAGGATAATTGCTGGATTTTTTCAGTAAATACTGCAGAAATGATTTAAGTTTGAAGATTAGATAAAAAGAAAAGAAACTGAAACTAGTTTCTGACTACAACTTTATCAATACCTCCCAAAGCATTGATCTCACAACTACCTGGTTGCCAGAAAATATGTAACAAAAAGATGTTTTTCATCTCCTATACAAGACATTATATAATTCCTTTATTACGTATAATTCAGCAGGAGGTGCAAAAAATATGAACTGGAGCATAGCAATTGTCGAACAAAATAAGCTAAATGTTTAGCAACCAAGACCAGGGTGTCATAAACTTGCTGAACTTCAGAGGTCAATACTTTCTATAAATGAGAAACCACCAACTGTTTTAACCAGACAGTACTTTAAATGCTGATATAACACTAATGGAAAAAAGAAAAGGATCAGACAGCAGAAGAGTTTATCAAAAAAGTGCAATATGGTTTTGTGTTTTGGGCTCTTTGTTCTTGATTGTTTAATTTTTTAATAAAATTTTATTATTCTTAATTTTTTAAAATTTTGTTTAAGTTGCTCTAAAAAATAAGATATGAATGTAATCTACTACTAGTTCATGTGTATGTAAGAATTATATATCTCTGTAATAAACTATTTTTTAACTTTTATAATATAAAGAACAAAATAAAGCAATTAAAAAAAATTATTATTTTTGGTCTATTTTTCTGAAATACATGTCAATGTTAAGGGGTTAACAGTTAAAAATTGAATAAAGTTAATTAAAATATATACTTACAGCAAATAATGCTTGCCCCATGTAAGCTTCCATATGTTGATAATATAATGACATAATTTTAACTAAGCACTGTAATGCTGCTACTTTAACCTATAAAATTATACAAGATGAAGGTCAATAAAGTTTCTTTAAATTAAAAAAGGCTTAGTATAAATATTCAAAAACTATAATTTGTAAAACAATTCCTGTAAAATAGAAAGCCATTCTAATATATAAAATGATGCATCTTAATTATATTCTGCTAACAGTAGTTAAAAAAATTCAGATAATAATGTATTACCATATCAAAATGAGATTTATTAAAAAAAGTATGTGAAAAAATATAAACATGATTTCTTCAGAAAATTGAAAGATATAATAACTAGCCAAAATTTTAGAAAGTCTGACTATCAAATGGAAAATAAATAACACACCAAGCAACTTTTCTATTAATACCTCCACAATCAATCATTAAACAGGCAACAGTTTCAACAAAAATAAACTTTGACATTTAAACAAGTTTTGTCAATGACAATTATTTAGTGTTTATAAAATACAAATAAAAGGTTTTTACTACTTTTACAGTGTTTCTAAAAATGCTCACTTTTTTTAAACATAAATATCTGACAGAAATATTGAATATTATATTGAATTGTGAAATATTTTCCTGTAAGATGTTATAGAAATGGAATTACAACATATTACTTTCTAAAATTATGTCGATCTACAATGCATATTCTTGTTTAATGTTTTAATTATTTTAAAATAATTTTATATTTTTAATTGAATAAAATAAATTTTATATTTATAATTTATAGACTAAATCTAGTTATGTTAAATACTTGGAAACTAGAATACATTCATTTAATGTAATCTTTATGCTTATTGATTATATGATAACTAAATATTTAATTATTTATCAAATTTTAAGAAACTTTTAAACTTGTACAATTAAATTACCATCTGCGAAGATATATCTGCCTATTTCCTGTATATATAAACACATTATGTTAAAAATGTTTCAAATTTTGTTGTTAATATTAAAATCTTCCTTAGATAATCTGATAAAAAACATTCTTCATCAGAAGTCTTACGAAGAAATTTTGATTATAAAATAACAAACGAGTCATTACTCATTTATTTTAGCAATATTCAGTTATGTCCAATTTTGTTTAAGAATGAAAATCCTTGAAAAATATTACAGTTGATAGTGGCTAACATTTTGTTCTGACCTGAGCGATTTCATTCTGAAAGTACTCAAATTTAAATATAGGATTCGTACAGATTTTCACGAATCAAATTCCAGGAGATTTCAACATTCATGTTAAAAAATTATTTTTTAAAAAAAAAATAGTTCTTAAGCAAATATGCATATATTTATGTACATATAATATTTTTCAATCATTTCTGTAAATAGTAAAAATAAATAATTGCTAACATTAATGAAACTTTCATTTGAGTTAAAAATTTAATGATTATTTCAAAAGCCTTCAATGAATTTATAGCTATAACAGAAATTTTTTATTTAAATAATCAAAATTTCATATAATACTGGATTATACATTGCATAAAATAATGAGTAATTTCAGTTTTTAGACATTTCCAATAGATTCAGATAGCAAAGATTCTTTTAAAAACTTTTGCATCAAACTTTTCAACAATGCATAAAAATCTCGAGCAATTAATGGCAACATTCATTTATCAGTTTAATAAGTTTCAGAAAAGGTTCTACTTCCCGAGCAATAAATACAAAAAAACTGTATTTATTTAAAATTGTATTATTGAAAAAAGTATATTTTTTGTACACTTCTCCACATTATCAAAAGTTTTGGTACCAGGATTAGGAAATTTTTGTTACGAACTAATGACATATGTTTTAAGATACAGTAACATTTCAAGTAATCTGTTAAAAACACTTATATTTTCAAACCATCGGTGTTTACAAAACTTTAAAGGAAATTTTACGCCTGGGCCAAGGCTATCAAAGTCTTTACATAGTCTATAAACTGCACTTGCTGTTAGCTCAACTTCTGGAAATGAGGAACATCCATGGCTGTAAGCATTGTGTAGAATGTGTAAGCTGCAGCTTCTGACATTTGCAATATTTGAATGAAGTTCACTTTTTAAAAAATCAGCCATTTTAGTAAAAACAGACCAGTTCACATTTGGGCTATTTATTGACAACTAGAGTAATCCACTAGTTCCTAATTCTAAGCACTTCTCATTCACTTTTTAAAACTAAATATCTCTATTTAATGACCAAAAAAAAATCAGATGATTAATACAGTGTTTTAACTGTATCATTTTCTCAAAATCTTACATAGCAATCCAATTGTTTGGTCTGCATATGAATATTTAAGCTTTCATCAAAGAGAAGCACCTAATTAAAAACATTAAATTTTTCTCTAAATTAGGAAAAATAAGGCACTATTTCAAAAACTGTTAAATAAGCCTATTATTTTCAGCACAACTGAATAACATACTAAGGCTGTTTAATAAACCATTTCAAATGGTAATGGTTTACAGAGCTTGCTTTTCCAGAAATCTTAATATTGTTGTATTTCAATTCAAAGCTTAGTTATTGTAGTAATTTATTTTGTAATGACTAAATTAATGCTGTAATACTTAAATCCTCACAGTGATTAAACATATACACACAAATAGATGTAAAAACAAACCTTGGTGTCAGCAGATTGTGTAGCTTCACACACAACTTGCATTATAAAATGCCTTTCCGATTCTTTTTCAAAATTTGCTTTTGTAAATTCTAGGGAATTCAAAAGAGCATTAGTAGCAGCAAGTTTCACATGGTCACTAGGTTCATCTTTACGAATGCCATGAACAATTGCTGTCAGAATGTCATTTGATTGTGAAACTAAAACATCAGGTTCCTGGAAAAAAAGTTTATTCTTGCATATTAAAATTGTTCACATAGAAAGTAAATTCACATTGTAACCATGCATACACCTGAAATTAGAAATTACTTGTAATATCAAAAACTATTTAATATCTAGAAACAATTACAACTTAAATCCAGTAAATAAAACCTGACATTTTCAAATAGTAAAATTTTAATACAAAAAAGTTAATGTTAATATTCAAATGAATAAAAATAAGAATCTTACTTGTATTTACCCTAAATAAGGTACTAATTAAACATAACCATCTTTTAAATTTACAAAAACTGCTTAATAAGACCAATGCTTTAAAAGCATTACAAAATGAGTGTGCTTACTTAGTATTCAAATTCAATTTATCAACATGTTACATGATAATGTAATCAAAAAACTTAAATAAAAAATGCATGTTTTCATTTAAGAATTTTTTAATTTATACATAAATGTTAAACTTTCTCAGATAAAATCAATACAGTTAATTTTTAACTTTTTTTTGAAGAATTATTTTTAGTATTTTATTTGACATAAGTTTATATAGAAGCAAGATTTTAGTACGCTTTGTATAAGATTCTATTTATATTCATTATATAAGAACATAAGCATCTATTTTTCTATTTTACAAACTATTTTCTCTGTCACTACAAATTTATAAAAATGAAACTACTATTTGTAGCAATCATCTTATGATCACTAATCAATTTCAAGAGACAAATTAAGTTTTTATATTTTCAGTCAATTTGAGAACACCATAATTTTGTACAATTTCTTATCCCATACATGTCAGTGCATAAAACTTTACAATTACATTAAAAACTGTTTAAGTTGGCTAAATATAATGTGGAATACACATAAATAAAAATATTGTTTCATCTTTGTGGATTCAATCTTATAATATAAAGATAATGCACATAACTTCATATTTGTAAAAATTTAAACTTTATACATGAGCAAGTTTACAAAACAACTTATTTCTAGGAATTATAGAATCATTAACATTTTTCTTTAAAAAATAAAGGATAAAAATAGAGCAGAATTATGAAGGTATTTCTTTTAAAGCATTTAAATTTATTAAGATAAAAGTTTAGTTATATATATATATATGATATGTATAAATAAAAATCTTTTTTTTTTGCAACAGCAATGAAATTTATATTACAACTTAAATAAAAACTGTATATAACATTTAAAATTGAATATGCTTATTAGTGCATTGATATGAAGGTTAGAGAAATGTTAGTATAAAAGAAATCAAATACAAACTTAAAATTTAAGAAAACAAATTTAAAAAGTACACAAAGGTAATGCTAAAACAATATTTTTTTCCCAAATCAGTCTGAAATCTCGGACATTAAAAGATACAAATAAGACAAGAAAAACTTAGATATATCTTTATTTGCATGAAAATCTTGTTTACTCTTTCATAATTTTCCTAATTAAAAATAAAAAAATTATTACACTTATAGCAAGTATGCAAAATTACTATCTGGATTTTAAATCCTGAGCAAACTTGTAAATTAACTTATGATGGCAAAGTACTAAAATTTTGTAATAAATCTAATACTTGAAGAAATTAACTTACAATATCTTGACAGATATAACCAATAGCTTCTAAAGTTGCTTCTTTAGTCATTTCTGTGCTATTAGCATTTGTTACATTTTGAGTTAGTAGCATAATGAGATCTGGCCATTCTCCACGTGGTAATTCAGCAACAGCAATATAGGCAACACACTGAGCAGCAGAACTTGGTCTAATAGTTTCTGTACCAAGTGCAGATAGGACCTGAAATAAAAGCATAATATAGGTTCTAGCAATGAAATTTTTTTTAATATTTAAGAGTTCAAAATATAATTTAAAATAATAAAAATACATACATTTTGCTTTATATAATTTCTGACGTCAGGAGGAAACATCAACCATCGCTCTTGATACTTAGCTCTAACATCTTGATCTTTTGAGGTAAGAGCATTCTTAAGTTGCAAACCTGCAGCCATTCGGGCCACAGCAGAATTGCTAGCATGTTGAAGAATATTTGATAAAGACTTCAGAAATTCAGGCTGAAAAATATTTAACTTAATTATTAAAACTTATAAGTGAATAAAAATGTAATTTCTTATCAAATACATAATAGAGATCTGAAATTTGAAGTCATATATAGCAAAATACGAATTAAAACTAAAAAGTCATAATTAGGTTTGTTCATTGGCCTAAAATACTTTTTTGCTTTAGACATAATTTTTAGAAGATTTCAAAATCACACCACTATTAAAGAATACATATAAATTAATATAAGTATATAGGATATATTAACAATATTTCCATATATGTATAACTGTTAACCCATTAGCTGCCACAAGCATATATATATATATATATATATATATATATATATATATATATATATGCTTCTTTGTATCTTTGTACTGCACTGCTATCAGTAAAGCTAGACGGACCATACTACTACCTTGGAAGGAAAAAAACAGAATCTACTGATTTTGAGGGAGATGCTACTACTAGCAACATTTTTGCTAGAATGTTTAAAACTGTAGTACCACAAAAAGACAATTTTACTGTTTAGATTATACATTTTGAGGATGATCCATGTTAAAAATATTTAGTGTTAATTTTTTAATAAAATATTAGATAAAATGAAAGATAAAAGAATGTAAAAAAATAAACATCCTAATATTTATTTTATAAGGGAATTTTTTACTACATTAATGCAATTTATAAGTTTTAACATATAAAATTACATAAAAACAAAATTAAAAACAAGCAAATTCAGGGACAAAAACTTAGATTGACAGAAATATTTTCCTAATTGAATTACTCTAAATCCTCCTAACTGAACTTCTTTTGTACCTGAACAGGCCACCTAATGTCTGGCTCTGAATGTTAATTATATGGCTGCCAACTCATATGGGTCTTCAGCCTAGTGGGTCACAGCGTCATTCTCTTACGATATACTCAAAACTCAAAGGGACATATTTAAAAAACGATATATTATCATTGTATACCTGCACCACCTGTTTTCTATTTAAGCTAATAAAACAATTCAATATTTTTTTGCAGCAAAATTTCAAGTGTTTTTAAATTTTTCACTGAAATTGCCAAAAATTAGTAGATTTTAATATATTATCAGGAAGTTGGGAGAAATGATGAAAAATAGGAGTTTCCTGATAAAATCAGTAGCTCGCAGCTATGCCAGTCCCAGGGCTTTGGAATGCAATAGAATGTCCTTGACAATCCTGTTTTAAAGAAAGGGTCGATATGAAGAGGAGAATATTTCTTGGAATGAAGCTGTTGCAGTAATTGAGTTTCTTTTCAAGTAGTTCATAACCTTTTATTCTTTCATTTCCATTTTAATAAAAGTGTTACAAAAGCTTTATTTTTTTGAATATGTCTGATAGTGAGGAATTGAGCAAGACAACTATTTTTCTTTATCTTCAGGATCAGACACGCCGAAATATGACATTACATCTGATGAACATCCCGATTATTTTTGTTACTCTTACTTTATATTTTAAATTTCTGATTTAAATTTTTTCTGGTTTATATTGTAAAAGTAAACAATTAGGATGAAAACGAGTTAGCTTCTTTCCCTACAATACACTACATAGCTGCGCACGTCTGTGTGAGAAAACCAGTGGCTCTAGAGAGAGTATCATTCAAGTCTCCCTCTGCAGTTAAGGGGTTAACAAAACTTATTTTGTAAAGCATGTACAATTGATATTCAGATTTCTTTACACTTTTAAAACAAAACTTTTGAATAAAAATATCTTCTTATTGCTTTCTTTTTATGATAATTAGGCATGATTTTCTTTTGCTAATTCAATTCATCACAAAATTGGCTGCCATGATGCTAACACTTGTCTTGTACAGCAAAGTAGTACAATGGAATCAAACTGATCCAAAAGTATCCAAGACAACTCTGAACACACCTATAATTCCTGAAAAATAGAGGAGTTAGTTGCTAATGTGGGGAATTACACTATTCATGGAAGAGAAAAGTTTCCAGGGCCTTAGAGGAAGTTGGACTGTTGGTCTATAGGACCTTAGAAGGTATAATATTTTCATTCTACTACCAAAGGATAATCAAATGGAGGCATTCTCCTATCCTCCACTTGGGAACTCTGGAGGTACATCAACATTTGAATATTAAATACATTCACGAAATAGTCCAACAGTACTGATAGCAAAAAAAATAATTCTAAAAAAATTTGTGAATCAAATATTCAAACATTAAATAAAAAAGAAAACTTACAAGATTGTTCTGAGCTGCTTGTTCTAAATAATGTTGAGCTCTTTCCAACTCAGTTTTATCTAGAAGAAAAAAAATCAATAAATGCTTTCTCATAAAATCAAACTACATATATCTATCAATAGAAATCGTTATGAAAGACCAAAATATTTCAAATGGCAAATGGAGTGAACTTTTCAAGTTCTTTATTTGTCTAACTTAAAACTAAAATTTTAATGCTTACTCTAATTATAAATGCTTTCATCATAAAGAAAGTAAAATGTAACACCTTTTCAGTATAACAAAATCTAAAGCAACATATCCATACAAAATAATTATGGGCTGCCTCTGGATTCTATCACTTGTTTGCTTCTACAATTAATCTGTCAAATTGTGTAGAATCTACCTGGAACAAATCTTTTTAACAGTTAAATATTTGTGCAAAATTGAATATATTGCAGTTTGATATACCAAGGGATGGTTCTTACTATGACATGATAATCTTTTCAATCATCTCAAACAGAGCAATGATATTTGGAACAACTTTTGAATTTGGTCATCCTTCACAATAATGAAATTAGGCAAATTAGTCTTTTGGTGATGCTTCATTACCTTAAGTTTCAAAAAGTGATACTAAGCATTCTTTACAAGTATGCGGCTTTAATTAAACTCAAATCATTGAACACAAGGCATCACGAGTTATTTTCATTTTTCTTACTCACCTGCTTTAGAACATTTATTGTAAATAAAGTACACAACATATTGCTAAGATGCCACTGATTCAAAGATCCAAGATAAAAAAAATTAAATTAACTAGAAATATTAGACATTTTTTTAAACAAATATTATTAGATTTTACAATTACAAATAGATTAAATGACCTTTAAAATTAACATAAATAAATTATAAAAAAGTTAATAAATTTTAAAGATATTTTACATATGTTGGGAGTTTTTGATAGATCTGTAAAATTCTATTTCAAACATGTTACAAACATTTAATGAATTAGTTACTAATGAAACAATCACATGCAATAAAATTAGCAAAATGTTAATAAAAGATTGAATTTAAAAATTGGTAGGATAATTTTATTCATAAAAATTATTTTGAAATTGTCTTAGTTATTTTGAGAATGTTGAATAAAATTTACATATTTGAAATGAAATCTTAAGAAATAATTATCAAATCAATTTATTGCATTAATTAATTATCTTTCCTTTTAAAGGATGACACAAGAAACAAATAGCCAACTCTTATTTCAATTTCAGAAACAATCATTTACTTTATACGATTATTAATTAATGTATACATCTAAGTAATGCAATTGTTCAAGATAAGAAAACAAAATTTTAATATCAACTGTTACATGGTATACATATTCGCCTACTTAAATCAACTGATAAACAGTAGTCTTTGAATTAATAAAGAATGATAGTTTCATGACATACTAAGCTTTTATTTCATTGTCAACTTGGTACACAAAGAAGGGAATTTTGCTACACTATTATTTTACTACTGATTATTCTCTTTATTGTGCTTTTGGAATTAATCATAACAAATAAGGATCAAGCACCATTTGATAAAATACAAGATATCTCCATGCATCACTTAGAACTAGTAACAAAAACAAATCTATTTTTGAGAATGAAGGAACAGCAAAGAATGTAAAAACTAATAAAATTTGATTATTACATGATGGAAGAAATACATGGGAGGTTTTAAAATCTCATTAAGAAATTTTTCTAAATACTACAAGTCTAAGTGATTTTAACTATCCTTTCTTATAGTACTAAATAAATCAAACTTTTATTACGTTGATCTTCCTAAACTTATATTTTTAAAATAAAAAATGACAATATAATGGAACGATTTTAGAGGAAAATTTAAAGCAAGCTTTAGTTTTGATTCTAGAAGCATCTACAGTAAAAATCTATTAAGATAAATACTCCTACCATGACTCACTGATCGGGTAGAAAATTCGAAGTTCTAATCTCATATTGAATACTAATGTGTAGTTTAATATAAATATGACAAAATAGTATTTAATAATAAAAATGAAATTGAGAACTTTAGTTAAAAATGTACGTTAAATACACGTTTTGGGTAAAATAGATTATGACGAAATGACAGTTTCGATCCGGACAGCGCATTAACAAAGCATATATAAATACATATAAAATATGATAAAATACATTAAAGACAAATTTATAATATATATTTTTACAATTATTATGCACGTGATTTAATGAAAATATGAAATATTACTAGCTTGCCGCTTCTTAAGCCTAACTAACGGATCTTAACATTTAAGCCTATTGAAAGGAAGCGGCCATTGAAAGAATTTTTTTAAATTTTACCTAATGAAACGGTCTTTTCTAAAATGGTGATCAAATCCATGGCGCAAGGAATCCAATAGTGTAACTAAAATATAAATATATATACAGAACTTAATACTTTATTTTCAATTTATCAGTATAATACATTCCTCAACAGAAACACCGGCAATTCTAGCTTATCGCGCTCCACATGGCACCACGACGAAACGAACGAAATGAGCGCGCGCATCTACAATATGAGACAAAAGAATACAACTTTTTACTTGCAGCCAATCAAAAAATGGTAAATTAAATTCAAAATAAATAAAAATAATTAAATGTAGAGAAGTAATTCCGTTTGAAAGTAAATATTATGCTTCATTAATTATGACTAAAATATATAATAACAATTATACTTAATTAATTATAATAAATAAAAATGTGCACAATAACAAAATTTAGAGCACATTTTTTGACTTTTTGAAAATTCAGCAAAAATATTATTTTTATTTAAATGTAAAATTTATGAAATTGATTTCAAATGACAAAATGAAATTTCAAAGCAAATAAATCACGTCCAAGCTTCAATTTCAATTGCTAAAAATTAGTCAAACCCTCGCACAAAAATCATCAGTGTCTCCCTTGATATTCTGAAGATGAATTAAAATTTCTTTTTATAAATTCACATTTTATGAGAAGACCCTTTTAATAAAATTAGATGGTTTCATTTTGTAGGAAGTCAACCTCTCTTCTTATATTGTTTATTCGAATCACATTTCATGAAAATTACAAGGTGATTTGTCCCATAGAAATCGAAATCCTTATTGTGTGACATATTTGTTTTTAACGGATATTTAACATTAAAAATTATAAGAAAAGACAAAGGTTGTGGCATCAGAACAATGCCAAATGCTTTGTAATCACAACCAGCTTTGCGAAAATGGCGGATTGTTCTAAATTGCGAAATACGTAAATTTTTGAACTCTGTTTATATTGTCATTATTTAATGGTTTCTGTGTCTCTTTTTCTCCTTTTTCGTGTTGAAATTATCGTCTGACTTTGGCTTATTGTTTGATTGACTAAGATTGAGTATTTTTGTTCTTTTATTTTTACTATTTAAATTTTTAATTTATTAATTTTTTTTTCATTATTATGGATTCAAAATGATTGAAGCTGAGACTGTAATTATTTACACGGACTGCGATTTGCGCATTCCAAAAATTAATACTACAAGATTATTGACTTTCGAAGATTCTATTCCACAACTAATCCAGTTAGCTGCGGAAAATGGTATAGCTAAGTTCTTCATTTTCCTGTTTCCCACTGATGGTACTGCATCTATTCCAAAGAAACCGTATAATTTAAAGCAAAAAATAATTACACTTGTAAAGAATCACAAGAAAATAATACAAATTCAACACACCCGTCAAGGTAAGCTTCTATTCGAAACTAATTGCCCAGATGCTGCTGTTGAAATAAGCAAGATAAACAATATTCTTGGAGTACCTGTTAACTCCAGTTTTCAACCTGAATACATTTCTTCAAGATTTTTTATAAAAGAAATAAATGTAGATTTACCTTTATATCTTGTTGCTGAAGAAATTGCGCAAAATGGCTTAATGATATTAAGCTTACAAAGATTTACAAAAAAGAATTCTGAAGAATTGAGCGAAAATATTTTAGTGAGCGTCATTGAACATCATTTTCCTCAAACTATTAATTTATTCTATTCCATCATTCCAATTTCTCCTTTTATTGACAACGTTCGTCAATGTGGAAAATGCTATAAATTCACTCACCCTACGAAAAAATGTACACAAGAAGTCTTCCTATGTAAAAACTGTGGAACATTCCATAAAGACTCTCCCTGTACCAATGAAACACCTAAATGTATAAACTGTCAGGGAAATCATGCAGCTAATGACATTTCCTTCCCTACGAGGCTTGAAGAAAAAAAATTCTTACAATTTAAAAGCATAAACCACCTTCCATTTATTGAAGCGAGAAGGCGTTATAATGAATCTTTAAAAACCAGTTACTCCAGTGTAACCAAAAGTCATCTTCCTTTCGTGCCGAATCAAAATGAAATAACTGATATTGTTAAAAAAGCAGTGACTGAAATGGCTTCTATTTTTGAAGCAAAATTACTTGCTATACAGGCTAGACAAGATCAAATGATTCAACAAATGTTCTCATTTATGAAAGAATGTATGCGAACATGTTCGAATCCAGCTAGATCAGTTTCTAGATCTCCTCCAAGAAAGAGTCGTGCAAGATCTATCATGTCAAGAAAGATAAGTCCAAAAAATTCTGTGAATCAGCAAATAATATCTCCCGAACAACCTATTATGAAATCTCCTCAACCAAATATTAAATATGCAGAACCTAGCATTAAAGAAAGAATTGAACCAGGAAGAAGTTGTAAAAAACATTCATAATTTTTAAAAAAAAAAAATATTTTTTTTACTACGAGCGCACCTTTTTTGATTTTCAATAACTGTTCAGGTTTTTCATTTATATTTAATGTTCAATTTAATTTCTTGGAATGCAAGAAGCGTTCTATCTAAGTATGTAAAACTTCCGTACTTTCAATCTTCCAATGTCCTAGCAATTCAAGAAACGTTTCTTAAAAATTCCGACGTATTTCAAATTTGTAATAAAACAATAATTAGATTAGATAGGCAAGATGGCCGTGGTGGAGGACTTCTTTTTGCTGTTGATAAATCCCTACCTGTGCAAGTTTTAAATATATCCTGCTCAGAAGATAACGATACAGAAATATTAGCTATAAAAATTACTATATCCAAATCATCTCTTACTTTAGTAAATGTATACGTTCCACACGGTAAATTTTCAAGTTCTTTGTTCCATAGCATCTTATCTAATATTCATCCTCCCTTCATAATAATTGGAGACTTTAATATTCGAAGTTCGGCGCTTGGTAGTTATTCAAACTCTCCCGAATCTTCAGAATTCCTCGATTGGATACTGGAGATAGCAACATCTGTCTTTTAAATACCTCTCAGCCTACTCACTTCGGACTCCACCATAGACCATCCCTTATCGATTATAAATTTGTATCTCCTGATATTTTTCCTTTTTGTACTTTCTCAGTCAGTTCAGATAGTTATGGTAGTGACCATGTCCCTGTTCAAACAAGTGTTAAAATCTACAATAACGATTATTCGAAAGTTACTTCCCGCAATAGAATTTTATGGACTGGCTTCTTCAATTCAATGAACACTCAAATTGCTAATAACGGACTAGTTTCCGTAGATCAATTCCAAATTTTATGCAAAAATCATCTTGATAAATTCAGGAAAAAACAAATCTTTCCGTTAAAGTCATATCCTTCGTGGTGGACATCGGAATGTTGTTATCTTTTGGGTCAAAAAAGAAAACTTTAGAGGAAAGCGAAAAGTTCTCTTAATCAGACTCTGTGGATACAGTACAAACGAATTTCTGCAAAACTTCATCAGCTTCTTCTAATCCTTTCCAGAAATTTCTGGGATAAAACTATAACAAACGCTGGAATATCTAAGGACATTTATTCTATTCTTAAAAAGCTTAAAAATAGATCTACTGACTCACCAACTCATCATCTATTAATTTCTAGCGAAACTTCAATGATTTCGGACCCTGTTGCTCAGGCTAACTTATTTGCCAAATTTTATTCTCGTCAATCTGAAACTGAAGTATTACCTCTTGATTTAAGTTCAAACTTTGATTTAGAATATAACTCTGCATTCTCGCTCTCAGAACTCCAATTGGCGATTTCTAAATGCAAAAATACTTCAGCTGGTCCTGATTTAATATCTGCTAAAATTTTGAAGGGTCTATCAAATATAGCTTTACGATCCCTTTTGTCACTCATAAATAACTCTTGGTTAAGCGGTATTGTTCCCCCGTCTTGGAAAAAATCCATCATAATTCCTATAATAAAACGTGGGAAAGACACTACTTCAGTGAATTCTTATCGCCCAATATCTCTTACAAGCGTTCTATGTAAGGTCATGGAACGCATGATATTAAATCGTCTAATAAATCATATCTCCCTTTCCAAATATTTTCATCAAAATCATCATGGATTTATGCCTCATAGAGGTTGCGATAGTGTTCTTTCTATGCTTCATCATCATATTATTGCTTTACGCTCACAGAGAAAATATATCATATGCGCAACTGTAGACATATCTCAAGCTTATGATTCAGTGAGGCCAGACGGTCTTATTTATAAGCTCCTCCAATTTGATATCAGAGGAAATGCTGCTCGTTGGATATTGGATTCTTTATCGGATAGAAGTTTTAAAGTGAAATGGCGTGGAACTTTATCTCAACCTACTTTCTCTAATAGAGGTGTTCCTCAAGGCAGTGTTCTTTCTCCCTTTCTTTTTATGATTTATATGTCAGATATTTACGAAGTTCTCTCTCCTGACATTAGTGTTTTATTTATGCTGATAACATAATCCTTTTGGCTGCTCATACATCACAAGAAAGTCTACAGCAAAAAATGCAGACTGCAATCATAAAACTTGAACAATGGTGTGATGAATGGAAACTAAAAATTGATTCCTCGAAATGATCAGTCATTGATTTCTCTTCCAAAAAATATCCTGTAAATTTTGAACTAACTATCAACCAATTACCTATTTCTTGGTCTAAGCACATAAAAATTCTGGGCCTCTATTTTACTAATAACTTAACCTTCAAGTATAATTTTCAAATGAAAAAAAAATCTATCCAGAAGAAAATTAATGTTTTAAAAGCAATTGCAGGTAACAGATGGGGAGCAAAAACTAATCACTTACTTCAAATTGTTCAGTCCTTCATTACAAGTAGCCTCGATTATGGATGTCATGTATTTACATCTGCGAGTTTATCAGACCGAAAAATCTTGGATCCGATATATCACTCAGTTCTTAGAATAGCTACAGGTCTTCCTAGCTGGACACGAATTCCACTTCTTCTGAAAGAATCAGGGGTCTTACCTCTTACTGTAAGACAGAACTTTCTCTCTACAAGGATGTACATTAGAAATCTTGCACTTTCTACTAGATCTCCTTGTGGTAGTTTGTGGGAATCAATGCCATACAGCCATATCTCGGGTGCTCTTCCTCTATCTTTGCGAGTGAAAAAATTGCTTGAAGAAAATAGAATTCAAGAATCACATATTTTAAGAGTTCCTGCAAAACCTACATCTGTTAATAATAATTTTAAAATATTTCTTAGAAAATATACTTTTCAGACTAAAAATCTTCCAACAAATACTATCAATGACCTCTT
Source organism: Latrodectus hesperus (assembly GCA_037975125.1). Lineage (NCBI taxonomy): Eukaryota > Metazoa > Arthropoda > Arachnida > Araneae > Theridiidae > Latrodectus > Latrodectus hesperus. The sequence goes on along the minus strand of CM075856.1, from coordinate 73,117,337 downwards.
TGAAATGCATAGTACTTCTGAATGGTCCAATCACATATTATTATTTACTGATGCATCTAAAATAGAAAATAAACTTGGAATCGCTGTTTATGACAGCAGTAATAACTCCTTTGTTTCTGGGCAAATCAATAACTCTAATTCCATCTTTACAGCAAAGGCTTTGGCTTTATATCTGGCGGTGACTAAATTCTGTATTTCTCCCTCCAACTATATCATATTATCAGACTCCTTATCCTGTCTAAGCAGTTTGGAAACTCTCTCAACCTCTTCCCCAACCATTATTCAACACATCGGATCAGCTTTAGGAAATGCAACTAAAATTTGCGAATCTATTCAATTAGTTTGGATTCCTGGTCATTCCGGAATTGCAGGGAATGAAAAAGTAGATGCTCTTGCAAAATCAGCCATTAATAAAAGTTATATTCTGCACTCAATTTCACCTGAAGACGTTATCCATAATATAAGAAACATTTTTATCAATTATAATAACAACGAATGGAAAAATAGCAAATATGCCTCTAACTTTTCGCACATGTCTTCTATCACGAAAATTCACCGCAATTATATTGATTCTCGTCTTGAAGAAGTGTGGCTAGCTAGAGTTAGAACTAGATCTTTTCCGACAAATGCTAAATTACACAAATTTAGACTTTCTTCAACGGATAAATGCTTTTGTGGAGAAAGAGAAACCATTGATCACATAATGCCATCGTGTCCTCGATATGATCAAGCAAGAAATTCCTTAAGAGAAAAACTTGGAATTGGAGCTCTTTCTTTCTCTTGGATTTTAGATTTGTCAATGAGTCCTAAAGAGAAAATTGACGCAACAATTTCTTTTTTGAAACAAATTAATAGATTCTAATTTTTTTCTCGTGTTTGTATTTCCAAGCGGCCTTATTTCCCCTTCATTTGTCAATCAAACACCGTGCTTATCTTTTCGTTTTTATTGTCCTTTTTTTTTCAAAATCATCAATCCATCAATTTTTGTTTAGGTTTCAAATAAAAACTCAATCTTACTCAATGCGAGCTATAAGCCTATGAGCATAAAGCTCCAAAACAGTTTTTTGTCATAAACTAACCTAACCTAACCAGCTTTGCAAAGTTGGAGTTGACATTATTGTGTGAAAACGTGACAAATAATATTAAGAAAAAATAAAATCATAAAACAGCAATATTTAACGGAAAGTTACAATTGAGAATTATCAGCTTTGACGTTTTTTCTACCAAATAATTGGGAACATTTTAGATTAGGACTGGTATTAGGTATTGCCAGTCTTAAACTAAAAGATAAATATATCATGAAAAACAAAGAAAGATTATAAATGAGTAAACTTTGGGAATATTTTAATTGGTATTTTATGAATGATATCTACGTCATTTATAATAAAAGAAAATTTTCTTCTCAAAATGCAACATAAAATGCTTTAAATTATTTAACTTTAGAACTTTGCTTTTTACAGAATGTATATTTTCGTTTTAGATGATATATAAATTTTTGATACAATTATATAATTATGTACTGAAAATATTTTATTTATTTTATTTTTTATTATTTTTTTATTTATTCCTGAAAAATCTTCGGAAATTATTCGTTAGAATAAATAAATTAAACGATTCTATGTGTAATATACTCATGCATTTATAAAAATCTGAAAATTCATTGACAAAAATATGATAAAACTTTTCAAAATAAATTATAAGAGAAAGGTACAAGTACTTTGACTTCATCAGGAAGGAGATGGTCAGCTATGCAACTTAAATATTCGTTTTTGACAAGCATGTAACTAAAAATCTTCATTCAATCCCTCGAAAAGTGACTGTAATAAAAGAAAAATGCACACGAATATTTATATAAAAAAATTAAAGTAAACAATATATCAATAAACCAAACAATATATATATATATATATATATATATATATATATATATATATATATAGTATGTATGTATGTATGTATGTATATAAAATTAATGTAATATTCTTTATCCTAAAGAAAAGTATTAACGAAATTGTATTTTAATTCTTTCGCTAATTTTTTCATTAAAAATAAATTCTATATTCATGTATATAAAAATATCACTTATTTAACATTTTCTCAGAAAAGTATAATTATTGCAATAGATATCATTTTTATTTAATTAATCAAAGACTAATTAAATAAAAATGTTTCAGAAACACATGAATGATGAATATTGTGGGATCAGCTATCAACTTAATCTGTAAGATCTCTATAATGAAATATATTATTAAGTAGATAAATGTATTATTTATATATCGTTTATTTCTCTTTCTCACACAGAGAGCAATTTCTCATTGTATTATTAAAAATCAGGATATTTTTCTCTGAATACCCTTCAAAATGTACTTATAACATATGATTATAATATTATATGATAATCTATTCTTACAAATACTCTTTATTTCTTGAAAGGAGTGGAAAATTTTTAAATATCACTAAGAATACTATACTCTTGAATTTAATGTTCGAAAATTATTCCAAATAAAAAATTTAATAAATATCTTACATTTCCTAAATCAAAAACGTGTTAACTCATGTAAACATTTTGATACTATGTAATAGAAAGTTATGGAATTGATATCCTGACAACTGCAAATTACAGTTTGAATATTTATAGTGAATACTTAAATTTTGTAAGGATACCGAGTATCCCTGTAAAACATGTTCTTGTTGACATGGGTTTAAAATTGTATAATATTTTCCAGGAAGGTGTTCTATATTTTTAGAACTATATTCATATGCATAAAGAGAGGAAGCCTAGAAAGCTCACTCGCTCACATCTGAGCACACAGCTCTGGCCACAAAAAGCAGAGACTCAACATCATACTGTATAATACTACAATCGACAGCAATGTATCCATCAAAACAAATGTGATTTTTGTGAATTAATATTTGTATTGTCATAAAAAATATCATTTAATTTAGAGTCAACCTCACTATTTGTAGTTTTTTCTAAATCATTAAATTAATTTTTGATTTTTTCATCAACAGAACCTTAAAAAATGTTTCGTTTCACCCCTCGCTATATCACTGCTCAATGTACTATAATTATTTATGTGCTAACGAAAACAAATTTTTTTTTTACACTAAAGTTATATCGTGTTACCTTGAAAGGCTGCATTAAATTAAATTAATCACCAAACACCAAAATATGTAATGCTAAAATTAATAAATATTAATTTTTGCATTTCATATTTCTGTTGATTGATTTTTCATGCTTGCCTCATTTAATTTATTTTAAGTTATTTTCTGTATGTTGTAGTTTACTATTAATGATTAATTTCTGAGAGAAAATCTAATAAGAAAAATAATTATTATTTTAATTGTATAATAGTAGGAAATCGGTTAGCGAACATAATCTGTTACAAGACTCTATTCGTTATTCGAATTGTTCTTTAACCGATCCTCGATTTACCATAGTTTTTGTGTGTGTGTGTGAATTCGATTAATTCGTTCTCGAAGCCCAAACAATTAAATTAAAGAAAAGAATGTATAATTTCTTAGTAAGTTTATTAAAAAATAATACATACATATAATCTTGCATATTAATCAGTCCTTTTCATTTTTTTTGGTGAGTTAAAGAACATGTCCAATGTCGATTGCTTTTCTCTCTTTTTCTGGAGTTTCCAGGAGTGATTAATAACACTATAGTTTCAAAGAACCCCAACACTACAAACATTAACTGGGTTTGAGTGCCTTTCTTTAGTCCAAAGAAATAGGAAGATGTCAGAACAATGGACATTACTCTAACATCTTCGAACTTCTTTAAAATATCTTTAATAGGTAACATCATCATTGGTCGTCTTTCATCTTTCTCTTGTTTAGAAGGAGACACATTTCGTTGAACTTTTTGGCGTTCTTCACTGAAGATTTCTTGGAGTTCTTATGTCTTCAGTTCATGCACCTGTTCAATTATGAGCTTTTGGATGTCATCCTCGTTCATCTCCAATTCCATATTTCAAGCAGTTATCAAAATTTTATCCATAATTTTAAGGGTGTCTTCCAGATCATCTCCATCTCCTTGAAAATAGGATGTACACAGTTTTCGCCAAGCAGAAATCAGCTGCCTCTGCGTTACTTCTGACCACGACTTTTGAATGATATGAATAGTTTCAAGAATGTCAAATTTTTCTTGCCAAAACGTTTTTAAATTCTTTGTTGAGGAGAATCGGCATGCTTCAAAACACCAACAAAACAGCATGCGAGTGTACAATTTTTTGTAATTTCCAGTGTACAATTTCTAGCAATAACCTCCAGATCCATCGTCTAAATCAGTATAGTCGTATTCGGAGGTAGAAACTGAACTGTCAGCTAGAAAAGAACTGTCAGCAAATTATCTCCATGGTCCTTCGGGTATCCTGGTGCTCTGTCCAATAGCACCAGTGCTTTCAATGGCAAGTCAGTGGTATCAAGGTAGTCCTGGATGCTCGGGGTACAAACTTCAAACAGCCCATATTTGAAAAGAGCCTGAGTCACTCATGTTCTCTGATTCTATCTCCACATTATTGGCAGTCTTCCTTACATTAAAGAATTTTTTTAATGGTCTAGGATTCTCAGAGTGATAAACGCGAAGCAGTTTACGCTTCATATCACCACTAGTGCTAGCTCTTAAAAGTAACTCAATCGGTCTTTTATGGGTTTATGCCCAGGAACAGTTTTTTCATTTTTCGTGATGTAGGTACGTTTCTTGATGGGCTTCCAAAACAAACCAGTTTCATTACAAAGAAATATTTTATGTGGACGATACTCTTCTGTCTCAATGAAGTCTTGAAATTTGAAACAGTACTCCTCAGCTTCTTCTTTATCTGCACTAGCAGACACATCATGCATTAATACAAGTTTAATTCCACACCACTTTTTAAATTTTACAAAACAGCCAGTGATAACCTTGAATTCTAACTCCTTGAATGACGAACCTGGAGTTTGTTCTTTCAGTTTCTCAAAAACTTTCTTTAGCCCTCCCTTGAATGATAGTCATGCTAGTAACATCTCTTATTCTTTCCGACTCATTTATCCAAACTAAAAGCAACCTCTCTATTTTTTATGGATGGCATTTCTTTGCTTCTCAGGTGTGATCTTCGTTACTCTTTTAGTTATTTGAGTCCTCTTGATGATATCGTTCTTAGTAAAGATTATGCGTATTGTAGACCTGCTCAAGCCATCTCCTATTCACTCTGTGCTTTAACTATAATTTCTTGTTTGGTATTTATGGTGAGCATAGTTTTTGAATATCCGCTCTTTTTGGAACCCATAATATTGTCAGATTTTCAGTTTTTTATATAAAGGGCTCAGAAAAGTACATTCGAAAATTTAGAGAGGAACAGAAACCAGCTATCGTACATAATTTAAATAATACTTATAATTTACAGTCATACCACACTGCTACTTGATATGGCTCACGTCAGCACCACACGTAGGTTATTACCACATTCAGGACTGCCACTGGTGTCTAAAAGGCGACTATTTTTTTTACCTTTGGCGACAATGGTGACTTTTTTTCCGCAAAAAGGGCCGAAAACGACTATTTTTTTAAAAGTAGTGACTTTTTAAGTTTGGTGTGACTATTTCAATTTTTAAAAGATTTTTTTTTATATGAAGTACCACAGATGTTAATTACAGTAGTGGTATTTTCAAACACTGTCACAGCCTCGAATACGTTATTACGAAAAAAGTATTAATTATGCATTTTTTGAGGCTACTGATGTGTTGAGATTTGCTTCCACATGAAAGAAGACTATCTTTCCGTTTGCTACTATAAATTTGGTGGATCAGCGATATGAATAAATGAATAGTAGAAGAAACTGGGATGGAAAGAGACACATATTGTTTCACCTGAGAGGAAAAGAGTCTGCCGACCGGAATTCGTTACTCAAGATTAAGCATGGGATGGCTAATGATCGAGGGGCAGGCGTGAAAAATGAAATTAGTTTTAGTTTTGAATGAAATCAACGCTAAAATTGATAGTCTACTTTAACTATAAATATTCTATTGAAAAACAATTTTTTTTTAGAAAACTTTGAAATTTAATAGGCGAGCAACAGAATTCAAGAAAGATGAAAAGCAATTTTTGGTCCATTTGGTTCGACAACCCTGCACATTTTGTTCAGAGAAGTGTTCCTTAGAATTCGATTTAGTTAGTTATCCGAATATGTGTTCGTTGTCTGATTTGTTCTTAGTCCGAACTGTTTGTTAACCGGCCACCCACTGTATTGAATAAATTTGTTATTCGTATCAATTTAACTTACACAGATATTTATGTGGAATTAATGCCACAATAATTTTCACTACCAACATATTTCTATAAACTTTGTAGTGAGTAATCAGAATGAGAAGCATTTTTCATTACTTTGAAGTTTTAAGAAGCGTTATTGCATTATTGTAATTTGAACAAAAATTTAATTATTTAATATTTATTTATATTAATATTTATTTCATGTATATATTTAGCGTTTGTCAATTGGAAGTTGTATTATTAAAACCAACTACAATAATCTATCATCTTATAAATGATCAATTGTAAAGGTTAGGCTAAAAATAATATATTTGTGACTTAACCTTTATTCTTTGTATATCAATAAGATATTCTTTTTTTTTTAGATGTGTTTAATGTTTCTTAAGATTTGTTATATAGTGTATAAAACAGTATATATACACTGGTGGAAATGCAATTAAAGCCACTCAAAAATTCACTTATTTTTCATATAAATGCCCGTGATATTTTTTTGTTCTAACTTTATTTGAATTAAATTTTTTGTCTTCAATCATTTTGTGCAAAAAACGCGCAAAGAAAAGCTAATTTAACGAGTATTTATATCCTTTAGTTTAAAAAATCCAATAATTCGAGAGTGGAAATGCAATTAAAGACATTTACTTTAAATCTAGAACTTTAGCTATCTACCACTTCATTCTGTTTCTAAAGTGCTTAAAAGGAGCAGTTTGTTGTCTCTGGTGTCTTAGATATTAAATATTTCCAAACATCTTGGCTTCAACACTTATTAATCAAAGATAGTTATAGAATGGGACGTAACATCGGGCTTTCGATAGAAGAGTGATCAAAATTTCGAATTTTAAAAGCAGAAGGCTACTCAAATATGTCAATTCCAAATAAAATTAATCGCTCTCAAACTGTTGTGTACAATTTTTCAAATCTAGGTGATATGTATGGAGTTAAGAGGCGTCAAGGTATTTGTAGTAAATTAAGTGACCGTCAAAAGCGGCAGATAATTGGCGAGGCAATAAGACCTAACGTAAATTCCACTAAAATTAGAAAAGATTTATGCCTATTTGTTACAACTTGAAAAATCAGTCAGCAAAATCTGGAGTTATTAAATGGGCGAAAAAACATCGCAAACCTCGCTTAAGTATTCAACATAAGAAGGTCATTTGGAATTTGCAAAAAAAAAACATGCAAATTAGGACTCTGAATGGAAGAATGTTTAGCCATGAGAAAATGTTTAATTTAGATGGACCAGATCGAAGCAAGTATTACTATCATCCCATTGGAACCAAAAAGGAGATTTCAGTTTGCCGCAATTTTGGTGGAGGCACATTGATGGTGTGGGGAGCTTTCTCGAGCTATGGAACAATCCCCACATCTGTTGGATCACACTAAAATGAATTCCTCCGATTATATTAAACTTCTAGATAACGTTTTGTTAAATTATGCCGAAGATATGAATGAAGATTCCAGGATATTTCAACAAGACAATGCAAGCATTCACAACTCTAAAGCAACAAAAAGCTTTTTCATGGAGCGAAACATGAAGGTTATGGACTAGCCAGCTAGAAGTCCTGATCTGAACCCTATTGAAAACATCTGGGGATTGATAACACAAAAAGTTTACGGAAACGGCCACATTGAGTCATTAATGGGCTTAAAAGACAAAATTCGTGATGTATGGTCAAATTTGCCATTAAATTACCTTCAAAATCTTGTAAAATCGATGTCAAATAGAATGAATGAAGTAATTGTAAACAATGGAGGTGTCACTCATTATTAATTAATAAATTTGTTTGAAAAACAACAAGTGTCTTTAATTGTGTTTCCACTCGAAATTTCTGATTTTTTTTATTAAATGATCTAAGTTCTCAATAAATAAAGTATTTTTATTGCAATTGTTTTACATTGAATAATTGAAAACTAAAAATGTGATTCAAATAAAGGTAATTCAAAAAAAATATCATGCACTTTTATATGAAAAATAAGTGAATTTTTGAGTGTCTTTAATTGCATTTCCACCAGTGTATTATGGAAAACTCTTTTTTGTGAACTGTTTAGCACTCTTAAGCAATATTAATTTTACAGTTCTCTAACGTTGCTTGTTTTTATGTGGTCATTTTTATATGGTCTTATGTGTATCTGCATACATTTCATTAAGTGCATAAATTCTGAATTCAAATAAATTGCAGCTATAAATAATTATGTAATTAAATCTAGATATTAAACTACCAAAGTAAAAAGGCTAATTATTATTTTCGGTTAACCTAATAATTATTGTCATAAAAAGTAGTCTCTTATGCGAATTGCTTATATTATTGTACATAAATAATTTATAATATACATATATATAATAATATAAGAAATTTATTATTTGAAATTATTAGTTTTAAATATCATTTATACTTTAATATTGTCTATATAGGAATGATCATGAAAGATGAAGGTAAATTGAACTGGCTCTGCATTCTTGATCAGAAATCCCAAACTTTTTATACCGAAGCCATTTTTACACTTTATAGAATACCGGTTGGATAAGTAAGTAAAAGTAAAGGTAAGTAAAATAAATATGAAAATTCTTTATAACAATGTAAATCTCAAAATCTGGTTTTTGACATTGCATTTCATTGGACATTGCTTCGTAATTAGAATATATATATATATATATATATATATATATATATATATATATATAATCTAAAAACTGATAAGGCGTTATTTTTGCCTCAAATTCAGTTATGTAGCTCTAAAATGCCTATAATGAGCTGTTTGTTGGTAACCCTTTAATTTAAGCAATGTTAAAGATGCATAATTGATAGTGATAATAAGGTATATAATAATAATTTAGGAACATTTCCTTAATTTGGCATGCATATACCCACTTAAATTTTTTTAAATGAATAGAAATTATTTATTTTACTAAAAAAAAATTAACAACGATTGCAAGTTTACGAACCATTTTCCGAAGAGTTTATAACCGTGGCATATTTAGTGAGTTGTGAAATTCTTATGGTATTAATATGATGTTTGTAAAATTTCATTATTCACAATATATATTATACTTTTAAATTGAAAATAAACTCTAAATATATGTCTTTTTGCCTAAGGTTAACCTATAGCAATAAATAGCACACAAATTGATTTTAAAAATCTTTCCAATTTTGCGCAATACTTAAGTTAATTCTTAAAGAGAATAACTTAAAAAGAAAACAGTGTTTTAACATACAAGTGATAAATAATTACAGTGATATAGTTAGAGTTTTTATAAAGTTATCAATGTAAATAAAGTTTTTAGAGGGCTTTAGAGGTATTACAATACGTATTTTGAGGTAAAAGTTTCTTCAGTTAAAAATATGTATATAAAAAAAAAAATAAAATACCGCGGAAGAATAACATTTTTCTAACCATATTAACATCACCATCACAAATAAAACCACTAATTTCTTTTAACATCCTTATATCAATAAAACCTTAATCGTGGAGAATCTTTCCCTTCATTTAAAAGTATTATTTAAAGTTTTCACGTGAATAAAATAATGACTATTTAAATATAAAGATATTGATTAAGATAAAACTGTTCACTGAAGAATGCATCGTAATCAATGAAGCTCTTTAAAGTACACTTAATTGAATGTTAGAACTAGAATGTTAACGAGAAATTTGTGAGACCGGCTATTAATATTTTTTGATTATTGAACAATATTAAGCTTCATTTCATTTTTAGATTTTTACTTTAATTCTCCGTGAGCAGTTGCAAAATGCTAAATTAATGTCGTTGAATAATAATTAATAATATTTTTCAATAATATAAATTAGGGAAGTCTCTGATTATTTGGTAATGTATGGTTTATTTGATGCATTCAATGCAAATTCTTGGCTTCTATAATGATTCTAGAATAAATAAAAATAATTTGAAGATGAAATTAGAATGTCGCCTGCAAATTTTTGTTAAAATTTATGTATATAAGTATGCCATATAATTTGTATTTGTTTAATCTTTTATGTATTATTTTCAAAAACTATTCTTATATTTATATCGTACTTGACGCATATTTTTATATTCTATTTCAGTTTATTTTATTTTTCTAAAGTGTGACTTTTAATTTTCTTATTCATTAATAAGGGATGCACGAAATTCTATCGATACACGAGGTTTATGACATTTTCAAAATTAAACTTACATACAGAATTTGGCTAAAATTCAGAATTCATCCTACTTCTGACATAGAAATTACGTAAAAACGTATGACACAGTTAAAAATTCTAGATAAAAACTAGATGAAAAAGGAATTTTAAAAAATACAAATAAAATAAATTATCTCTCCTGACAATAATTATAAGTTTAAACGACGACCAATTAAATAAAAAGAGAAAGGGAAATAGAGTATTTCAAATGCGCGTGTTTTAAAAACTATGTTTCTAGTATAACAGGATATTGGTATTTGATTAATATTTTTGATTGGAATACCCGAAAAATGATTTCGCGAGCTGTGGTGAAGTAACACAAGTAATAACACTAGAAATTTCTGTGATCGATTGAAAAAAACATGAAGACAAAGGCGTCACGCAGTCTGATATACTGCCGAAACAATGTGACATCAATGCCATTTATGAAAGGGTTGAGGAATTTTGAGTGACAACCCAAGATAAGGGTTATTTTCTTTGATTTCAAAAGAATTACCAAGATAAATAATCCTGGTTCAGAAGGTGATAATTTTAGTCAATTTACATACTGGTGAAACTTTATGGGGAATTTTCTTTGCGAATGTGGTAACATTGTTTTAGATATTCAATTTTAGTGTGGTTTGTATCTGTATAGCAGTAATGATTTTAAGGAATAAATTGTGATATAAATTAGGAGGGAAAATATGTAGTGATAATAAAAGAATATAATAAAAATACCTTTATCGCCAGTAAATCATATCAGAAACACAAAGGACATTTCTTACTAAACTTCATAAAACTGAGAAAATAAGAAAATTGTAGAGAAAAGAGATGTATGAAAACTTTAGAAAAAAATTGAACTTAACGGGTTTTTTTCATGTAATGATTATGTTACATATATCTTTAATTATGAAATATAAGGGTTAGTAAATAAGGTATTTTAACTTAATGATAACAGTATTTTAATGAATAAAACCACTAAAATAAATACCAAATGCACATAATAAAAAATGTACATTTAGTACCAATACCGAAAATTTTATTAAAATATTAATATCGAGTACGCACAGCAAATTACAAAAGAAAGGAAAAAATGATGAATATTAAAGCAAAATGCTTGCTTTAATTAGTTATCATTTCAAATATATATATGAGTCAAATTATAATGAGTTTACTCTAAAAGGTACTATTTTATAATTTTTTATATAAATTTTATGAAAGAATACCAAATAGAGGAAATGTTCCTCGATTTGGTATTCTTTCATAAAATTTGATTTTTGCGAATATAATAAATCGAATATAGGAATAAAATATTGAGAGGTTTGATTGTTACTGTTATACTTGATTCTACAACCTTTCCCTTCAATCATCATATTAAAATTTATAAATTTACTTAATCAAAGCAACATTCTAAAAAAAATTATAAATCCAGCATTATTGAAATTCAAATAAGGTCTCTTGATTAATGCTTACAATGAAATAATGTTGTTGTATTCGTTTTATTTTATTCTGTAAAATAATTCTCAAGCAAACCTTAAAACCTTAAATTAAAAAAAGCAATGCAAAATGATTAACTATAAATGATCTTTTGATCGAATTATTTATATTTGGTTTTATAAATTATTTATATATATCCCAAGAGATTTTGTGTGTGTTTCTGTAGTATGTGAATTCATAAAAGCGAATTAGTATTATTTGATTATAAAAATGAAAGCAGAGGTGCCCAATGACATACAAACCCAATTCTAAGAAGAAGAAGATGATTATAAAAACATTTTACTCTATTATTCGTGTATTTCACTCTACAAGATTTTTTAATATTATTGGATTACAAAAACTTTTATTAATATTTAATTAAAGAACACTTTTGTTGTAGTGTTCCTATTAGTATAGAATATTTCAGTTTTATCAATTCTATTCGATTAAAGAATATTGTAGTAATATGAGTAGTATAAATTTGAGTATATCATAGAATTTTTTTATTTTTGTTGTATCTATATAACTATAGAAATTATTTGGTAATATTATTACGTTTTTTTACACAATAAATTTTAAACATATACATTTTACTGTCATAAATGATTAAGAAAAAAATTTTTTAATTATTAACACAAAAGCTCAAAATTTTTATATTAAAATCATAGTCATTTTTGCAACAATTTCAGGAATATATCATTGCTTTAGTTTTGTTTTATTTAAGTGTGAAGAAATTACAAAATAATTTAAACACACTTTTAAAAGTTTAATTTATTTTCAAATTCTTTCAAAAAGCTTATAAGCTTTAAATTTTATCTAATTTTCTCCGTTATGTCACAATTTCTTGAATGGAATATTATTATAATTCATATACATAGATAATAAACCATTTGTATGAAACAAGATATTAAGGATATATAAAACATACACAAAACATTATCTTAAGTGAAGAAAAATTTCAAAATGAATGAAAATCTCAAAATAATAAACTTATCTATTAATCTCTAAAAGACTTCTAATCAATGTTAAATAGTAGCAGCAGTTTTTACAATATTTCTTAGTAGAAATGAAAATATTTTTAGTGTGCTTTTTATGTTTTTAACGATAGAAATTAATTTTTTTAGAGAGTTGATTTTATTAACTACACAGAAAACATATAAGTTAAACTGGATTTATCATATTTCAATAAATCTGTTAAAATAATATTCTTAAGTCTGAAATATTTTGCTAGCAAAGTAATTTTACTGTAACTATATAGTTCTTATAAGCACTAATTTTTGATAAATAACACACTTTTCATCATATTTTTTTAAACTGAAAATAGTTATATGTTCCATTTTTCTAGTTGTTTCAGGCATAATATAAGAATAAATAACATTTAATATATATATAACCTAAAAAATGTTGAAACTTGAAATGTTTCATTGGTTTTGAAGTATGAACTTACTTTGTTTACAATTTTATAGTATAACAAAAGTAATTTTTGCTACCAAATAAAATAAAAACAATATTTTTAGTACATTTGATAAATAATTTTTTTATTACACGCCAAATAATGTCCCACTAAAATATTAGCCCAATATTTTATATAATTCAATTAAATGCAAATTTGAATTTGAGTTAAATTTTTAAATTAATTTTTCAAAAATAAAACCAAAAAATTATTTTTTTATTTGCTTTCATGGGAAACAGAGCAATATCTAGATGAGTTTCTCAGAGTTTCCAAAGCATATAATTTTAATATATAACAATAAGAACATATTGTGTGAACATCAGTCTCTACATTAATATATTTTTTTAATACTTAGTAACCAAGGTTTTATTATTTTTATGCCAATATTTCCTATTTTTTTTCTAGTAAAAAAAATTTCCTTTTAAAATACATTTTTTTCTTTTTCTAATGAGAGTGAAAATCGACTCTCATGAAATTCTATGATCGATGTTTTCAATAATTTACAACCTTTTGTATGAGAAGGGATTATGCAAGATGCTCAAATATTGATAGCTTTTAGTCAGAAGCAAAAACTGCTGTATGTCTACAGATAATGTCAAATAATTATCACATCTAACAAATGCAAGCAACATGATCTGGATATTATGAATTGATAAGATACTGAAAACAGGACACCGGGAAAAAAATTGAAAGGGTTTTATTATGTTCTTTATTTGAAAGAATTGAACAAGATTTTTGACAGCAATAATGAAGACATGTTGATTTATTTAATAGCAAATTTTTCGATGATTACTGAAGATTCTATTTATTACAACTAAGAAAATGGAAACATTTCAAGAAAAAAAGGTAAATAAATCTTTTTTAGTCATCATAAATAAACTTCCGAAAAGAATTTATTTATGAAGCAAATTTTGATAACTTATATTTATGTGAATTTTGTTATTTTAATACCTCTTTCTGAGCTTCATGTTTTGAAGCATTTTATTATTTCATTTCAATTTTGGTTTTTATAAAATATATTTTCTTTTCTTTATTGCATTTTTTCATAAAAATGTTTACTAACGCATTTTATTTTTATTTTTCAATTACTTTCGAAAGAGCTTTTTAGACTGTATTTTCAAAAAAGTTTGGAAGACATAATTTTACAAAATTGTGTAGTTAAGGTTAACTAAATTTAACAGCGGAATTATTATACGTAACATTTAAAATAATTTGAGAAATTTTTTCCGCATGCAAACATGTGTGAGATTTATCAAATGATCTCTTTAATGCATTAAAAATTGCTTTATAAAAAGTTTATTTTTTATAAATATATATATTTCATAAGTTTAAATTATATATACTTTTCAACTATAAGCTATGGCTGTTGGTCTATTGCTTAAAGCATGCAACATATATGTCAGTGTGTATGAATGACAGTTTTTTAAGTTTATTTCTTTGCAAACGTAGATGCAGTCCATTGTCTGTTGAAAATATAAGAAATACTATCTAAAAACTAAGAAATAATAGAAACTAAGGAATAATAATTAATGGCTGTCAAAATGCCTTAAATGAATAAATTTCATCTATTGTGCTTACCATTAAGCGATGTAACAATAATCAATTTAATAATTTATTATACCATTGATTTACTTTTTTCTATTTTATTTCCTCGTTGCAAGTGTTATTCATCAATAAACTTGGGCTTCTTTAAACTCTTACACTATGCTGGTAATTGAAAAATAAAAAAAACAGACTTTCTTAAAAAAGATAAATAGAGTTCAATATAATTCATTTATGACTCAATATTTTTTAAGGATTCTAAAGTGTGTTTGAGTAAAAAAAATATAATTGGATTTTTATTAATTTTCTCATAAACAATTTAATAATCTAAATATATATGTGAAATCCTTCTGTGAAGTTTTCTTCATATTAGGGTTAAACTCAAGATTTTACAGAATTAAAATTTTTAACAATCTTGAAATTTATTTAGATTTTGTGGAACTTTGAAAAGTCATCCGTATTTCTGACGATTTTTCCTCTAAAGATCCAAAATCTTAAAAGTTAATGGAAAAATAAAAAAAAAACACGCTTTATGTAAGGAGAAATTTTGTTTCATGCTACCAAATATATAAAAAAGCATATTCATATTTATTTAATGTGATGCCATAAACTTAATTATAATTAGTTAATATTTAAAAAAATTTTTGAGTGACACAATGTTAATAGCATTTTTATTCCTACTACTAGCTTACTGTCGCGTTTCCTCGTTTTCAGATTCAAGTTTACATGAATAATTATTTAAATTATTAATTTTTATAGCTATATGAATAGTTATTCAAGTAATTAATTTTTCATGATTTCATTCGTTATATTCGTTAATGATTACCAAAAAAATTAGTTCTTAGGTTGTGTGGGAAAAAAAAGGATCGGTATAATTAACGTCATTAAAGAATTTTGGTGTTTTAACAATATTCGTTTTTCGATATATTTTAGATGTTTTTGATTTTTAAATTTCACCATTAGGCTTTGGTGGAAATTTCGTGATTTGTTAAATTTAATAATCACGAAGAATTACCAATACAATACGTCACTAATATATTATTTTGAGATATAAATCAACGGAAATTATATAAAACATTATAAATCGGTACTATTTTATGCGTATCAATGAACATCAAATATTAATATAATTAAATATAAAAATATCTAATAATACTAATTATATAAAAATATATAATTAGTATTTATATTTGGAAAAGAAAAGATGTAATCCTTCACTTTTTCCCAATTTGAGATTTCTTGCTAAATAAAATAAACACAAGTTTTCCAAACATTTTTTTCAGATAAGCACATATTTTGCAGCTTTAATCATATATTATTGCACAAACACCAAATATTTTTAAAAACATTTTGCCATGAAAATATATAATAGAGAAGACAAATAAAATATAAAACTGGTAACAAAAGAGTCCGAGAATCTTAAGAGTTCACAGAAATGATATTTTAATCAGCGAAATGGAGATTACAATTTTAAAAAATTTTTCATGGACTCCTTTTTATTCTGTTGTTCTTCTGAATATCAAAATACCAATTTCAATTATTTATTATTTGATATTTAGAAGTAAAACAAAGATAAGTTCTTCTGCATTCTTGAATAGAGGAAGAAGGAAATTATTTCTATTGGTTACATTCTTTAATCAGCATTAAAAATAAAAAAAGATAAATGCACTTTTTAAAATTTATCATAGGTAATGCAGATAAAAATGCTTATTTCACAAGATCGAAAATGAAAGTACTAAATCGTGGCAAAAGCATTTCTTAAAAAAGCATCTATTTGCATTTTGTTATTACTAAATGCGAACAAAAAATTGATGGTCAAATTAATTACTTTTGTTCAGTTTGCAAGCTTTGGAGTATAATGCATATAGGTAAAAAAATTAATGAACTATAACTTTTTTTCATACTTTATTTCCTTATTATTTTGAGATAAGTATTTGCGTTTTTAAAAAATCAAATGGATTTTTAAAGTGTAATACAATGCTGAGTGTGAAATTCGCTCACTTGAAAGAGCTCACCAAATCAACGCTATTTGTGGAAATTTTAGCGAAATATAATTTTAGGAATTAGCTCTAGAATTCGTTAAATTATTTGTTCAATTTTAGCGAAAAAATTGCTATTTATCATTTTGTCATAGTATTACTCTCAAATATCCTTATTTGCACAATAACGCAATTAATTAATTGCATTATTGTGCGAATCATACCCTCGTATTAATTATATATAAACTATCTATTTTCTTTAATTGGAAATTTTAATATAATACGTAGTGTGAGAGTACATTTTATAATTAGTTTTCATAATTAATTGCATAAAGTTATTTCAAAAAGTGTTGATTTATTATAATTTTCTAAAGATCGAAAATTCATTCAGTGTGATTTGTAGATATTTTAAAATTCATTCAATTTTTTTTTAAATACATAATATTTTTGTTTTTCCGCTAGTTGATATTTTAACCAAATATTGATATTATAAGACTTCCAGGGCAAATTATTTATAAATTCAATTATTTTTATTTTAAATGTGATAAAATTCTATTAAGTATGTTGTAAAGCTTAGTAATTTAATAAGTTTAATAACTTTTGAAACATTTTTAAAAAATTTATGAATTGGTTTATTGTTGTTGTTGTCTTATTCCTCATGATCTACTCGCTAGCTAAACCAAGTCCATGAGCCCATGAATTTTAAAAAAATCTTAAACAAGAAGTGGATTTTTAAAAAAGGTCAGTTCTGTCCATGCACAGAATCATGTGATATTGTGAAAGGCCTATATGGAGTTGCCGTTATCGCACTTTGGATAGAGGGGTCTTTTGCTCTTGGACAAAAGAATGACACCTGATGTGTCCACTTGCGAGCCTACTAAGGATTAGTCTATACATTTATAAACTAATTCAAGTAAAATTTAAAGTGGGACTAAAATGCATATAATCTCTTTTTAAAAATGTGCATTATATTTTACTAAATTTGACATCTGTAGCTAAGAAAGCAGTACTCTGTACACTTCAAATTTATGCAAAATGATGATGTGATGTGAAATGATTAGCGGATTTATTTAAATTAAGCCATAGTAGTGACACCTATAATGACTGCATTAAATGAGTGGAATTGCAGGACTTTTATATTGTCAGACAAATTTCTGTTTACAGCATCATGATGGTCCATCCATGATTGGTGACATTATGGACGATGCACTAAGTCAGCTTGTATTCGACATTGTCATAACAGGTTCCTTACCTAGAGTGTCATGTACCCATTCATTACCAAGACTGCTGTGGTGTTTAAAATGATGTACCATTTGATACACGTCATGGTCAACTTTTTCCCATATTTAAAGTATTTTTCTATTGCCTTAATATCATTGGTTCTACACTTTCGTCTCCCTTTGTGAAATATTCTGTTTTATCATAATAAAGAATGATCGAAATTTACCAGTGTATCGTAATCCTTCATTGATACGTAAAAATACTTACTGAACTATCTAGTACATTCTGTAGCTCTTTCACCACTAGAAAATGTCTGATCTATGAATTTCGAAATGCTCGTTGATTTCTATGCACTAGTCACCTACAGTCGATGAACTGTAGCATCATGTTGAAGCTGTAGTTTTGCCTGTACATGATATTCAATTTTTGTATCAAGGAATAGGAGAGCAGATATAGCTTATAGATACCAATTTCCCAGGATCTGATTTCGTTAGATCCGAATCTGTGTTCTGGGTAGTAATTTCTCAGGACCAGGATATAAATTTCTTAAAAATTGAATCACATGTTGTTATTTTTAAAACAATATTTGTCAACAAATGTCGTTTTTTTTTTTCTAGTTCTCCTTGGTGTAGCAGTTTTAATTATTCGTAGGGTATTAGTTAAATTTCTTTTAGTTATTTCGTAATAAAAAGCTTATTTGATTTCATTATTTCATGAAAAAATTTTTCTTTTGGAAATAAGGATTTAATTACTCATAAAATGATACGCGAATAATTCATTTCTTGTTAAATTAATAACAATTTCAAGATAAAGACATTATAATATATAACGCTGTTAATCATTTCATCAGTCTTGAAAAAAAATGTTAATTTTGCTTTCACTTTGCTTATAGAAATTTTTATCAATATCAGGGCTCCTCTTTTAGGTATAATTTTTTTCTCAGAATTATTAATTTTATTAAATGAAACTATCCACGACTTCTATTTAAATTAGTATAAAATAGAAAATATTTCACGAGTTCATTTCATTATCATGACTTAAAATCATGTCACAAATTTAAAGTTAAATAGCATATAATTATTGTTTTAATGATGTTCATTAATTTTATAAAGATTTTCGTTTTCATTTCCTTTAGTGCTTCCTCTTTCAATTCATTTTTTTTAAATTTTAAATCAATTTAGTTAATTAAAATTTTACAAGGAATCTAACTGAACAATTAACTTTAATTTTCAATTCTAAAAAAAAGGTAAAGTAAAAAAATGTGATCTATGGTACTAGTTCTCTTGACAGAATTGAATTTTTTTGAATGTATCTTATGTTTGAGGATTTATAAAATTATGTTACAAACAATCAATTATAGATTTTTTGTTAAAAGGTCATTAAAAATTTTAGTTTTCATACAATTTTTTACTAACATCAATATACTTTCTTCCTTGTAATTTCAAAGTCTCCCGATTCTTCATCAATTTAATGAACTGAGTCTGTAAACGGATTCTGTCTAAATTAATAAAAAAATGTCAAACTAAACAGAGTTTTGAATAAGTTAACATCATGGCTATATCAACTATCTGATATGAATATACAACTACTTTTAGCAATGGTGCTCACGTTTAGATAGTGGAAAACCTATCATATTGAATGAGAAGCTTCCTCCTACTATCGGTTTCGATCCTGATAAACAACAGAACTATGCGTTGTGTTTCGGCTTTTTACTGTCATTTGGTTGCCATGCTGTTTACACGGAGTCAAATTTCTGAGGGATAAATCAGTTTCAAAGGGAGGGAAATGTGTATGTAATGCATACAATCCATTTTTATGCATAAAACCAGATTTTCATAGTCACTAAAAGGACCTCCAACATTTCTTTTGGGATCATACAAGCTATTCGATTTTTGTATCCCTGAATTTGCTTTATATGTGAGTAACTCACCAACGATCACCTCTTTATTATTTACATAATCCATATTCCATTTAATTCTGTTTATTGTTCAACACAAAAATGCATATTTTATGTTTTTGGCATTACTTTTTATCACTGGAGTATTTTAATTGACTTTTAAGAATTTTAAAACTGTGTCAAAGAATACATTTACTTGGTTTGTCATGCTACAAAAAAATTTCATTCATTGCAAAGTAATAAAATGCAGTATAATTTATAATTATAGTTAGTGTGCTTAGGCATAACTATGCACTTCCTATGCTGCTTTAGTTTTCTTAATTGTAAATATTTAATAGATATAAATATTTCTGGTAGCTTTTCTACGGAACAAATAGCTGATGTCAATGGCGAATGGTAGAGATGATGCCACCTTTTCCGAAACGATGGGAGAAGCTTCTGGATTTCAAAACCAAATGGAAGGAGTTTCGCAAAAAGCAGAGTAAGTACAAGAAACTTTTTTTAAAGTATATCCATGATAAAAGAAAGCTTAAATATTTAAATCAATCAATTTCTAGAGAATCAAATGTCAGTAGAATTTATAGTTAACTTTTAAATACATGTTCATTCACAACTCCATTAAATAAAATACAATGATTTTCGAACGAACAGTTAGCTTCATTCATTAATATTTATTAATTAATGTGTCTCATTAATAAATAATTCCTATAGCTACTTTAAATAAGTAATTTCAGTTTATTTTTACTTTAAAATGTACCGATTAAATTTTTCTCGTGTGTCCCCAATCTTTTGTGCATGAGAATGAACAAACAAATAGAAGTAGAGAACATTTAGTGACGAAGACAATGACTTCAAACAAGAACAGGAGAATGCACTGTTTTTTTCCCCCTCTAAGATGGAGATCTATTATAGGCAGAAAGTCCGATTTTTTCTCCCAATTTTACATCCTTATACAGGATTCGAACACGAGCCCATTCAGGTCATAACCACCATACAGGCTGGGTAGCAGTTATTAATGATTATTGTTGCAAAATTATTTTTACTAAGTAAATTTGGGTTCACTATTGATTTGTGAATGTATATTTTGTATTCTGTTTATATATTCGAAAACGTCTAAACTAATGCAAATATTTATTTTCAGCGAATTTACATATTAAAAAAGTAGATTTTAATGAAAAAAGACAATTAAAGGCAAAAAAAAATTAAGTTAGCTTTATATTACAGTGTGTTTGTATGTTTTTACTTCTACTATCAATAAGCGTTATAAAACAGACACTGCGTTCTGTTAAACAGCATGGGTGTTATAAAACATGTTTTCATTGCTATTGAAATTTTCAATAGCTGAGAAACAATAATTCGAAACACTTACATTGGAAAAATAATTTTTTGTATTGTTCAAAAGATGAATATATTTACTTATTGGCTTTGGAAATTCCCCATATTTCTTAGTGTTTTAGTATGAGTTTAATTCACTTTTTAAGTCTCATAGCATTTAAAAAGTTGCTACCGTTCTTTAAAAATGTGCGTATACCGTTGAATTTAAAATGAATTTTTGTTTAATGTAAAATCATCAAAAGTTGATTTTTTTTTAAAATTCCATTTAGCGAGGCTTCTTTCCCGGCAAACGAGAGAAAATGGGATGTTCATGACGAAGCCGCAATTGAGTTTGATGTCAGCACAGAAGATAAATCCATTTTCACGACGTTGGTCAAGCTTCTGAAAATTGTCTTTTATTTATCCACATTTACAATTGTTCTGACTTGTGGCGTCATTTCTAAAGGAAGTCTACTCTTCATGACGTCGGCGATCGGAAAGGACAGAACATTTCCCATTTGCAGCAATTTTACAAGTAAGTGTGCAACTAAATATCTCATTTAAAAAAAACAACATAAAACAATTCACTAATCTCAAATTACTGAAGTCTTAAAAAAAGCGTTTGTTTATGAACAATGGAAAAGAAATTTTATTATATATGCAAGTGATAAAATTTTAGTGACCATAATATTCACAAAATGTATAACTTTATAAAGTAATTTGAACTCGGATAAAATTAATTTCATAGCATTCTGTTGTTGTTGCATGCCCCCGAAGGCCAGCAGTGCTAGACCAGGTCCATGACGTTGTACACTCTACAATAATCCAAAACCAGAAGAGGGTCGTCAACTAAGTCCTGCCTGGAGAGCCCTAGGCACTCAAGGATATAAAGGCATTCTATCATTTTAGCCATAAATCAATCCGTTACAAATGAAAGTATAGAATAAATAATAAACCAATATGCTTCCAAATCATTCAAAAGAAATCTTGCGGTAGACGAGGATAAGAATTTGTGAGGCCAAGTACGGTATATTGCATTTTTTCAGGATAATTCTCTTTAAGTAATTAGAAAATGTAGGATTTGAAGATTATTTACTTTAAGAAATCAAAGATAGGTAATGTAAAGTACGTCTGCAAGCGTGAATGAAGTTCTAAATGCACATTTTTCAATGTTATGTTTTCTCCTATACCGTCAAGAAAATCGTCAATTTATAAACTTAAATAATTTATGATTGATAAGATTTTCAGACATATTTAATTTGAAATGTAAAATTTAAAACAAAATGCCTAATACTTTTTTTTATACCTGTTTAATATAAAAAGAGACTGAGCAACTGAGATTACAACTTTCTAATGCTCACTTAATGGTAAATTTCTGGAAGACACTTAGTAGTGTACCATTTAGCAGTGACTTTCTTCGGTCTTTCCTGATTGATGGTTTCTATTAATCCTGTATTTTTGAAGAAAACAACACACAACTTCTTCCATGATAAATTGATTTTTTTACCATCATGTATTTGTGTGTGTGTGTGTGTGTGTGTATGTGTGTGTGTGTGTGTGTGTGTGTGTGTGTGTTTGTTTTATTAATTTGCCAGAAACAAGTAGCAATTATCAACCGATTTTTATAGCAGATATCAAAGAACTTTTCAATTTGTTTGGTACGATATAAAAAAAAACACCAAATTGTGTGTGTGGTGAATCTTCATGTAATAAATAAATATTAAAGAATTTACATTTTAAGGCTCCTAATAATCAAGCGTTTCATTTAACGCAATTCTTTTTAAGGAAAACTAAACATTTCTTAAAGCAATAAGACAGAGTATACAATGAATGTTGCCATTTCCTAAAAGTGAAGAAGGAAACACATTTGATTTTTCAGAAAGAAGTTGTAGGTTAAATGTGTTAAAAATGAAAGTTTACAGCCAAATACTTCTTTCTCGCTAACATTTTGATTACGTAATAATTGCACTATTATTAAGCTTATTTTATTTTATGTGGTTCCCATCATACTTTTCCGTATGATGGGTTTCAAATATTGGTTCTTAAACATTAATTATTATAATGGTAAGTTGTCAAAATCCCGGTGGCTTAGTGGTAGCGTTTCACACTCCCAAGATAAAGGTCGGAGTTTCGATCCTCGGGCTGGGCAAGGTCGACTCAGCCTTTCATTCCTTCAGTGGGTCGATAAACTGAGTATCAAGCATGCTTGGGAACTAAACATTGGGGGTTTTCGCTTTAGGCTGACCACCAAATCGGGACATATGCTTGGCACTCCAGGTCACGAAAACAGAGGTAGGCACTGTAGGCTTTGGCCCACATGGGCTGTCGTGCCACAGAGTTTAGAGTTTGGTGAATTGTCAAAATATTCTAAGCATTCTCAGTAAATTAGTTGCTGTGAATAATGAAATAATTCAAGATTATGATAAATATGTGATGAAACTAATACATTAACAAATCTTCATAACGCTTACAGCAATCATTCATTTTATTGAAAAACATTTATTTCAGATTTAGAGCGGGACGACAAGTATGCAGTGCGGCTATCCGAAGGAGAACGATACGCGTGGATCTGGTGCTTATTGGTGGCGCTTTTTATTCCTGATGTCCTGACATTATTGCGCAGTAGCCGACTGTGCATATTTAAGAAATACGATAAACCTAAAATATCTTCATTTGTTTTGGTAAGGGACCAATTTTATCAATAGTTTTATTAACATTTTTTAATAACTGATTTATTAAAAGAGTCAATAAATGAATCGGTTTAAAACGTAAATTTAATAATCAAGTCTATATATGACTAATAATTAATTTGCCAACGAAAAAAAATATATATAAAAAATGTGTGGTACATAGTATTCATATTTGCTTATATTTAAATGTGAGAATCATCCAGAAAATAAAACTGTTTTTCATAAAAAAAAAAAAAAAATTAGAAATCGCAACATTTCTATAAGATAATTATATTTCAAGAAGACGACTTTATTTCTTTTCATAATTAATTAGGAAAATTATGGATCAGATATTATAAATGTTAAATATAAGAGTCGTTTATGTAGAAATGGGATTACATAGAGAAATAAGAAGGAAGCTTGTATATGTGCATGCAAACAACACTTTTTTTCCAAATGAATTTTAGTTTGCATGTCTTCTAAATAAGCGATTTTTCCTTTCTGGACCTTTTTCGTGAAATTTAAAGTCAGTGTTAGCATAATAAGATTCACATAAGAATATTTAAAGCTGAAATATCAATTAAAAAACTGTTGTAAAATTAGGAAATTTGCACAAACAAGAAAAGCATATGATAATAACTAAATATCGTAGCTGTTATCCAGTCACATAAGAACAGGCTTAAATAATATTAAATCTACTCCCAAGCATTTATGATTTGTGACTTTACTGTGATTGCCAATCATTACATTTTGTCAAAACATTAAAAGAGTTTAATTTGAAAAATGTTTGTCTATTTTTATCCAAACCATACACAATTCAAATAATCCCAATACAAATCCAGCCATAAATTACCATCCGATTTCAGATGTCAAATTTAAAAATGATGAAATAAGTTTAATTAATATGATTCTAAGCTCTTTTAAAATATTATATATATATATATATATATGTATATATATATATATATATATATATATATATATATATATATATATATATATATATATATATATATATATATATATATATATATATATATATATATATATATATATATATATATATATATATATATATATATATATATATATATATATATATATATATATATTGGATATTATGTATATAAACATATATTCTTTAAATAGAGTATAAAACAAACATGGTAAGAAATTCAAGGATACATTTTTGTTTCATTGTTGCTCATATTTAATTTGAAAAAATAAACAATTATTTCAAATTGAAACTTTAGAAGAATATCTAAATATGTAAATAGAAAAAGATAACAAGTTTGGATATTCATTGTTCAACTACCAGTAGATAAGAAAGTCTTTCAAAACGTGTCAAAATGCAAGTTAGTGTTTGAAGAATGTTATCTCGTTATCTCTTCAAATCCGAATGCAATTAAATAATCAGATATATTAGTGTATTTAGATAGGCATGAATTCCTATTGAATACCAATGGCTTTATGATTTATCAAACCAAACAAAAATAAAAGTATGTTGCGTGTATTTCATTCCCATTATTCTGTTTTTCGTATTTGAATGATAAATATTATCGGAGAAAATACTCACATTTCAATTCGTTGTTCATGCGAGTTTATAAAAATGGACAAAAAATGTAAGATATGTATATTTTATCTACTTTGACACTTTATATTGGATAATTTAACAATGAAGGCACTCTATAACATGCAACGCGTTTTGACTTAAGTAGTTTTTAAAGGCAATGTTATTTTCATATAAATCTGCTAAAGAACTGCACTTCAAAATATTACCAACATTTATTATCTTGCTAATAAAGAGTTAAAGTTTATCATTCATGTCACAATCACTTTTACCACAACATTATATGTTGTGGTAAAAGTGATTAATCGGGTGATATATTTAATAACCACGGTGATTATTCATAATCACCATTAAACTTTGTAATAACAGGAGATAAAAAAAGAGATAAATTATTGAATATATATCACATTTATCGGATATTTCATAAAATCCACAACTTTTAATGAAGAAATGTAATAAATTCAGATTATTTTATTAAGTAACGCGATATGTTAATTTAAAAATAAATAATAATAAATTAATATTTACAAGTAACATAAAAAAATTATGTTGAATTAGAGTAAAATCAACTGTAATATGTATTTTTTTTAATTTTAAAATTTAAATAAAAGCTGCCTTTTCGTACTTTACTTTCAGTGGATGTCATATATTAGTTAATAGTCTAAGTTATACAACATATGTCTTGAAAGGTATTGAAAAGTATAAGATGAAAATTATTGAAAATAAAATAAAGTCTTGCTTGTTGTTTCAGTAAATGCTTTATCTTTATGTTTATAATAACCAGTGATTATTCACAATAACCACGATTTCTGAATTATTATTACGTCTTGTCAAAAGATACTTTCAAATGTATGTTTGAAACAACCAACTTCAAAGTAACTTATCCAAAGAAGTTGTTGTTGCACCAGCCCAAAGTAGGTTTTATCATTTAGGTGGAAACAGCCAAGAAAAAGTATTCGTTATTAAGAAACGGGTAACAAACAGAAGACTCCCAATCCTTGACTTGCATTCCCAGAAGTATTATTTCACTTAGAGGATATTGTTACCACGACCTATTTAGCGTGCTCCAGCCACATTCTGTGAATACAGCGGATCTTCATTTCAGTCGGGATTTGAACTCAGTACCTTTCGATAGCGAGAATGACGCTCTAACTAACAATATCCACGTAGCCTATATCTCAAAAAAGTCAAATATAGCCAAGAAAGAACCTGTTAGTCCAATGATCTATAAGGAGATGGATTCAAAATGCTAGGTCGATTTAATTGACATGCAGTCACATCCAAATAATGAATTCTAATTTATACTTGTCAAGACCATTTGATGAAATTCGCTTAGTTACGTGCTTTGAAAATCAAACTGAATCTGTAGTCGATTTTATTCAAGGCAATTACGAACACGCATTCCCTTTGCATATTTTATTAAAAATATTAACAAGTTCTCACTCATATAACCTAATTATTATTGACTTCTTTTTGTTCATAAAAAGAAAAATGCTGAGTCGTTTGATAATTACTTGCCTAAGTTTTAACTTAAAAAATACATAAAATCACGTACCAACAGCCCACTTATTTTATAGAACCTCATTCAGAAAATTAAAAAGTTCTTTCATGAAAAATCCTGTCTCAAAATCTGATTGTAAATGATTATTAATAATATTTATAGTCAGATTTATATATATATATATATATAATATTATACTCATATACAATTTTCGTGAATTTAAAAATTTAAATACCCAAAAAGAGTTATTATTTATTTATTTATACTTGATCAGAATACGTTTCCAATTTGAGAAAATTATTATGTTAAAGACATTTCTCAATGAAGTTATCATTCGGCTGTGTAAATAAGAAAAGTAAGACTTATAAAATTACTCAGAATGCATTTTATTCTCAGTAATATATAAAAAAACCCATTAAATAAATGAAATTCGTTTGGTGCTTAAGAAATATAATATTTTTATTGATAAAAATACACGATATTTAATATGTTTAATATGAAACAGGAGTTTATAAAATTATTTGGCGTTTCGTAAAACCGCAAAAAAAGAAAAAAGGAATCTCACACAAACTAAAATCTATAATTAATATTCTTATATCAAGGCGTAAAATTTTACTTGCTATTATTTTTATACTATTAGTAAATTATGATCATTAATCTCCTGAGGACATATACTTAGATTATAATTACACTGGATTTCAAAAGCTGTACTATGTAAATGTTTATTAAAATATCCTTTGATTGAAAAAATTAAATAGAAGACAGTAGGTTTCCCGCGATCAATATATTGAAAACTTTAAATGCATTTATAAAGCGATGCATTCGGAAACAGTATTAACATTTAATTGAATAGTAAAGAAATAGTTAAACATTTTACTTATATATGATGATATTATGTAACAATACTATTAAGTTTCTTATATAATATTTCTATTCCCTTTCAGGTATTCATTGTAGAATCTCTCAATACAATAGGACTGACTCTTATGGTATTCGTAGTCTTTCCAGAAATCCATTTGATGAAAGCGATTTCATTGACAAATGTTGTTTGCATTGTTCCAGCCGTTTTGAATTTGTATTTCTCTTGGAAATCTTGTGGAACTGTAGGAGGTGCATTTGAAAACATTTTGAATATGTTTGCCTTGATACTTCAAGCAAGTATCTTTGTACTTGCAAAAAACTACTCGCAAAAGGAGTTCCAACCACAGATTTTTGCTTTAGTCAGTGTGTTGCTGATTTCCTGTTCCTGGTGGGAAAACTTCGTGAACGAGAAATCGCAACCTTTCTTAGCCAATGTCAAAGAAGACATCGAAAAGAGCAGGCATTTCATTTACGTATTCATATCACTGTGGAAAATTGTCTTCACTTTTGGCTTATCCCTACTTTATCTGTTTCTAAGCGGCGGAAAAGTACAGAAGTTCTTAGTGATAACAGAAAATTTCAAGACTCATAATATCTCTGTTGTATGGCCGCAAATAGATATTCCTGACGACATAAGACCGCCTGATACAGTAACACTAGGCATGCAATCCTCGACATTTTTGCCTATTTCAGTCCTTGTAATACATGTAATCGCCACTTATTTGTGTTATGTAACCAGTAAATTTGCGTGTAAAGTTTGCATGCAGAAATTCAGCTTTGCCTTTCCTCTGTGCCTGGTAGTACCAGCTACATTGCAACTTCTTAGCCTTGTTTGCGATGCAAGAACGCAGTCAACTTGTACTTATTCTAAAATTTCACCTTACTTGTTCTGGATTTGTCCTAAAAATAGCCTGGAATCATTCTTTTTGGATGAGATGGGGTTTCTTTGGACTTTATGGTTTGTTTCTCAGATTCTTGTCACCATTCATATATGGTTTCCTCGCTGTGAAAGGATGGCATCGACAAATAAGTAAGAACGATATAATTTCGTTTAATTACTTTATTAAGGACATCCACTTTTTAATAAAATGCAAGTTAAAAAGATGTTTAGAAATCGTTGCAATATTTTACTAATTTGGCAACATTCAGATATTTGCTTCATAATTATACATTATGCTATTTTTTCTTGATTTTTCTAAGAAAATTGAACTTATGAAGTAAGACTAAAATCAGAGAGAGATTTATGAGTTTTTCAAACTTTTTCAAAATTCATGAATCTTTCTTTAAAACGAAATGTAAAAAAAAAAATGAATAAAAACGTGAATTCCTTACATTTTTCTAGCGCTTTTAAAAAAATTTCTAAATTAGTTTCATTTTAAACCATCATAAAAGTGCTCTTGTACAAACATTATGAGATGCTCAAAATTTAAGATATTTCTTAACGCTACTTTCAAAATTTTGCTTGAAAAATACTTTTCATTTTTAATGTATGAAAATTTAAAATTTACCTAGAAAAATTTTAATGTAAGGTATTTTTCTCTGAGTTTGCGCAATATTCTAGCAATACTTCAGTTGAAAACTAAAAACATATATTAAAACATTCAGGTATCTATTATACATAGAACAAAATAAGATATTTTGATGTAGTTTCTGTTATCAAGACAGATATAATGGAATTCTAGATAAATATAAAGGAATTATTTGTAAAATATAAATTAATTTAATTTTATTTTCATCTTACATTTATATGAAATGAATGTAATGCAGTCTATAATTCTCAAACTTCTCAGCATTTTTAAAAAAATAATGCAAATAATGAACAGTTATATATTATGTGTCATTGTAAATTATATAATTTCCAAAATTTATAAATATTTTTAACATATAAGTATTTTGAGTGACATCATTAAATTTTGGGTTGTTGTACGCGAGGAGTACTCTGACAATCTTGCGATACATCTAAGTTTTTTTAAATTGAATTTATAGACATTAAAAAATATTCAGAGTAATCTTCCCCAGTATCAATAGACTCCATTAATCGTGTTTCTCTATGCTTAAATGCCTCAAGCCTTTTGTTTCAGGGTTTCAATAAATAAGTGCATTTATAGTTTCATTAATCTCATTTTTCATAATGAAAATGATTTTACAGTTAATTTTTTTAGATTAAAATAATTTAACAAGAAACATTTTAATAATAAAGCCAAATCCTTTAAAATTCCAGAGAGTAGTCTTTAAAATAATTCAATCTAACTTAATTTTCTTTTAAAATTTACGTGATTTTTTTTGCATAATAATTGTATTTTATGTCATGATATTATTCATTGTACTAAGCAAAATGCTTAAAATTCTAAGAAATATTTAAATTTAAATTATTTATTTTTTAATTTCAAATATGTATAGAAACGTGGTAAAATAAGTTGATTTTTAAGACTCATAATTTGAAGGATTGCGTCTAAGCTTTTGTTATCGTTTATCAGCTGTCTAATTTAATTCAAACAATATTTCTATATGCTTTGATTTTCTCGTTGATTGTCATGTTTTGAGTGAATTTTCAATTAATTTTTACAGAATTATACATTTAAAATTTTACAAACAGATTCCTGGTTACGCAACATGAAATTATCGTATAATTTCTGACGCTTATCTTGTTTTCCAGATGTACCTTTCTAGTTGAATTTTTCGAAAAGATCCCGTAAAATCCAGGATTCCAAATTAGGAATTTTTTGGCGATGAAAAAATTTTGCCAAGATGATGTATTGTGACGTGCACGATGATGTAAATATTATGGCTTACAAAATAGAATTTTCAGCGTAATTTTTATATGTCTCCATATCTAGGACGTAATAAAAACCAGGTTGTTAGATATATAAGAAAATCCGCCCAAAAAATCACCAAATTCAGAATTTGGCATTATGGATTATACGGCATCTGTGCCGAATTTTCTCTCACAAAAAGCCAATTTGATTTTTCATAATACATATATACAGGATGATGTTTTATCATAGGAATAAAAAATATATCATGCAGTTTTTCTTAGATACAAATTTTCATTTTAAAACCACAAAACAATACGAAAAGTATTCAGGTACTTTTTCAAATTTGTCTGTTAATATCATTCTTAACCTATTTTTTTTTACTTAATTTTAAACAGTTCAAATCAAAACTCATTATTTTGAGAAACAGCTAATGATAACATGCCTTGACTTTCCAAGCAAATGAATTTTTTATGCTGTTCAAATCAAAACTCATTATTTTGAGAAACAGCTAATAATAACATGCCTTGACTTTCCAAGCAAATGAATTTTTTATGCTGTTCAAATCAAAACTCATTATTTTGAGAAACAGCTAATGATAACATGCCTTGACTTTCCAAGCAAATGAATTTTTTATGCTGTTTGGTTCCATAAATATCGGATTAATCAATATAGTTTAAGATGTTCTATTTTTTCTTACTCTATTTATTATAAGAGCTTTAAGTTATAATGTAGTTAAAATAACTGATTAGATTTAGTTAAGTTAGAGTGAAAACGATGCATTTCCAACTGTCTACTTATATCGACAAAAGCCGAGTAATGAAGCCAACCATCACTAATATTAAACAACGAGCAAATGACGAGGCTAACACTTGAGAAGGTACATTCCTTTACACGACTCATCATATAGTAAAAACATTGTATTTGAAAATATTTTAATGGTAAGCACACACCCTTTATATAATGGTCTTCAACGCCCCAGCATATATTGTTCAAAGGAATATTGAATATTTTAAAGAAACCATTAATGAAAAATATATGGTATTAAAAAAATACATTACAATATTTTAAAAGTTGAAAATAATTTCGCTCTCAAATCCCAAAAGTGAAATGATGGGTAATTATTTTATATTCAAAAATATATCGTTCCTATACCCAAAATAAATTATCATATTAGTAATATGTTTATCCTTTCATTACATACTGTAAGCTGTTAAAAATGTCTTCTTTTTGTTTTTCGCTATTAAAAATGCCATAATTTGCTCTTATTTTCGTTAAGTGTTTAGTAGAAAAATATTTTGCATTAAGTAGTGATTAAAACTTATCATTTTTTTGCAGACTCTTTGTTGTTCCCATGTACAGTACAGTATTGATAGATCAATCATTGGTTCTTAATAGAAGAAAATATGAGGTATAATTCCTTTTTAATAGTTACTAAAATACATTTTATTATTTATGTAATGTATTTATAATACATTTTCAATTCTTCTATTATTCAAGTTTGGAAAGAAAATCATAGATATTGTAAAACTAGGAGCAATCAGTGATCACATAATTTAAAAATTTGAAGTTTAAAGAGAAATATAATTGGAAGAAATCGATATTATATCGATATCACATTGGATTATCGATATTCTTCACTTACATAAACATTTATAATGTGGAAGATTCTTTCCATTCTAATAATTAGTAGATAGTTGACATCGTATGTAAATCGAGAGTGAGTAACCTTTTTCCTCTCATTTTCATCCCTTTTATTAATGAAAAAAGACATAATTATCTAAATCAATTAATTTTTATAGCTAATAAAAGATAGAATTCGATTTATAAATTTGAAAAATAAAGAAAAAGGAATAACAGTAATAATAGCACTATTGATGCGTTTTCATTATCATTATTAATAAATTATTAAAGAAATTTATAAATTTTTATAGCTAATAAAAGATAGAATTCGATTTATAAATTTGAAAAAATAAAGAAAAAAGAATAACAGTATTAATAGCACTGTTGATGCGTTTTCATTATCATTATTAATAAATTATTAAAGAAATTATCATTATTAAAGAAATTTATAAATGATTTACCTTTTGAATTTACGATAAATAACTTTAGAAATAGATGATGAAAAATAAAGAAAGTAGTACGGATTTTCCACCACCATTCAAGAAGTAAAACAAATTTATTCGATAGAAATTCTCTTTGTAAATATTTTATTAGTTTGCACATGCCCATAAATTTTAATTCATATACAGAGGAATTTTCAGTATTTAAAAGGGACCACAGTATAATTGATCATAATTTTCATGAAATATGTTATATGCGCTATATACGTGACACAGGTCTTCACTATACATATTTCATTGTCGGAAAGATTTAAAGGATTTTTTGCACAAAAAGATAAATTGCTCAAAAAATGAACCTTTAATAGAACTGATTATAGTTTTCATGGAACATGCGGGGAATGTAAAAAATTAGTTTTTGAAGTTGATGAAAATGAAGTCTTTCAAATTGACAATACGTCAAGTCACCAGACTAAAATAGTTAATAATAAGTTATAAATGTGTTCCATATGATTTATTTGATTATTTAGGTCTCACGAAATGCGTACTGTCTGACATACACGAGATTGATTGAAAAATAAGTTCGCTTGTAAAATTTTACATCAGCAACAATTTTGTTGTAGTAGAAACTTTGGTTGACTACATATTTTTCACCAAAGAACTTAGGATAGTTTGTTGAGCCAATCACAACAAATTATTATTGGCTTGAACTTGTTTGTTGAGAGCATGCACTTCGTGAGATAAAAAACATTAAATGCGTGCTGTGAATTTTATTCATCGGTGCATTGTTATAAAACTTAAGCATCACTGTTGCTTCTCGTGAAACTTATAATTAGTGTTCACGCTAAAACTAAATGGCATCCCTTTAAAGAAAATGTATCAGTTTTCATAATAAGTATTTTATGCTCGCTATAATAACTTGAAGCTTAATTTTATTGCAATTATATTTCAGTTCTTTTTATCTCGTAGGAAAAAGTGAAAACTGAAGAGATTGTCCTCGACGACTTGACTGAAGCTCTTGATGATACGACGAGAATATTTGCATGTGCTACTATGTGGCACGAAACACCCGATGAAATGGAACAGTTGCTAAAATCTATCATGAGGTTGAGTATTCGTGTTTCTTTGTTCTTTTCTATGTAATCTAATTTATGAACATAAATATAATATCGTAAGATTATAAAATAGCATAATCATATCACAAGACTATAAAATGGCAAGTAATTTATAATTTGTAATTTTACCAAAGAACATTTTTAATTTTTTTTTCTATTCACTGGCATGGAATTAAAATGAACCTCAATAAAATAAATTTTCAGTTTGCAATATTCAGCATTTTTTCATAATTACCATGGTTTAATTTTACGATACACACGCATTTTTTTTAAATCAAATTTTGTGTTTTGAGCATAAAAATATAATTATTATAATTTATATATTTAGAATGGATGTTCATCAATGCTCGCAGATGATTATTCAAGATGGCATTCGTGTTCGAAATCCTGATTATTATGAATTACAAGGTGTGTTCTGACAATAATTTCAAATCAATTTCAAATCATATTTAAGTATTTCATATTAATTTTTTTGGCTAAAAATGTAGTAAATCCAGTGAGAATTTAAAACCTATAAAACAAATATAATGAATTCAAGTGCCAGGAAAACTGATACATTCATTAAATATTGTTTAAAGTCATTTGAGGCACACAGAAGTGCCATAACACGATGTGGAAAGGACTCTACAAACGTCAGAAGGTATTCTAGAAGCAATTCACACCATGATCACTGTAAGCAATCCATAGCAGTTCCAAGTGGTGGAATCATAATCAGAACAGCACACTGCAAAGCATTCTAGAAATGCCCAGTAATATTTATGTCTGGAAGTTAAAGAAAGGGGCTTATGGAAGTATCTAAAATCAGAAGAGTTGTCACTCGTAAAAACATTTTTAGTGTGTGAGATGTCACATTGTATTGCTGGAATTTTTCATATCTGGTAGAAAGCACAACATGACATGAGAGTAGATGATTAAACAGGATGCATACATGTGTGTCACTTAAGATTCTCCTCAAGATGTTCCAGAAATACCATGACGCACAAGCTCTAGACCTCTCTATAAATTATAATAGCTTAAAATCTCTTGATGATATAAAATTTTCATAAATTTCTGAGATTTTCTATGTACTTTTATACATCTCTCTGTTAACCTTACAGTTAAAAACGAGATTTGTTAGACCAGATAATGTGTTTTAAGTCATTTATTGTGCTAAGTTTGAGTTATCGAAGCCAGAAAAGCATAGTCTTTAAGCTGTGCAATCAATAAAGGCACGTTTGTGGACCTTCGGCTTCAAAAATACATATCAATGAGGATCCGCTAAATAATTGACACTGTGATTAGTTGATGATAAAGTACTGAAATTTGAGAAAATAATGCACATAAGTTTCGTTTAAGAATTAGGTTCAACCATCGATATTTCCCCTTTCTAAAGTTTTTTTTTTCTTTTTTCAGCAGTCTTGCTGTCTGAGAGATTTATCGTTTTAGCATCGGTAGATATTCACGGTGCACTCAAGAAATGAATGTAAACGAAAATGCGAATTTTAATAATATCGAAGAACTGCTATGCTTTATCACTCGTGTTCTGATAATAATTCCACGTTCAATACCATAATAATCTACAATATCAAGGTTTTACTGATTCCACAATACATTAGCAGCTATAATTACTTTAATAGTTTTGGCCGATATTTCCTCTCAAGTGCTGTCGATCCCTTCACATAATTAGTTGGTTATATAGCTCTATCATTAGCACATGCGTACAAGTGTAACAATTTTCCTGACACTTGAGCTTAGATTTTAAATAAACAGAAAATTTGAATATTTAAAAATTAAATACTCATTAATTATAACTCCCTATTTTCAAAACACAGTTTTATAATTTAATTTATAATGAAAGATTTTTTTAAAAAAAATAGGGTTATTGTATATCAAGGGTGGCCAACCTGCGGCTCGTGAGTCACATGTGTCTCTTGTAAGTATTATTTGTGACTCTCGATAAATGTACTAGAGAGAAGATCAGGCTCTACAATTAAAATGTAAGTCGAGGTTGATTACTGAATTTTGGACATTTGTACCAGAATCGAAGTATTCTGAATTAAAAAGGCTGCTTTTCGAACTATTTCAATATATGGAACAACGTACTTATGTGAATCATCTTATTCCTCTATAAAATTCGTGAAATGAAAACACCGATCAGTAGTAGCTAACCAACATCTCAAAGAATTACTAAGAAGTACTGTCACCAATTAGTCTCCAAATTTTGAATAATTATCAAGAGAAGTAAAAGAAATGTGTTAAGTTTTTAATATTTAAATTCAATCCACATATTTTGTACTTTTATTTACATGATTTTAATAAATATAATTTCTGTAAGAAAATTTTAATACCTTTTTTTCCTACCTTTTAAATACGTATTTAATTGGGGCTCTCTAGAAATTACAAATTTTAGAAAATGGCTCGGACTATCAAGGAGCTTGGCCACCCCTGTTATATACGTTATTATGGCAAATATTATCTATGATCTTAATGGCTAATATTACGTCACAGATGAAGTAATTAATCTGTAAATCGTGAGATATGAATTAAGAGGAAAATAATTGCTAATGCTTACTAAAGATTAATCTTTATTTTCTCTTACTCTGAAATAGAATGTTCTTTCGAATATAATATTGGTAACTATCATATTTTGTTTTCTATAGTACACATCTTCTTTGATGATGCTTTCGTTATAAGTGATGAAGATGATGAGAAGAGGACTATAAACAGTTTCGTTAAAGATTTCATAGCTGCAGTTGATACAGCTGCTAGGTGAGAATATTTGTTAAATAATTATATTTCGTCTAAAATTAAAAGTCCACTGAATTACATTACAATTATTATTTAAGCCCTTAATTTTATCACGAGGTGATAACGTAGTGTTTCAAGATCTTTTACAAAAGTAAATGAGCAAAATAAATTCTGATTTGTTTTTCTGCTAAAGCATGCAAAAGATATACGAGTGATCACTCACACACGACGAAAAATCTATCAAAATAAAAGTCGTTTACGGAGTAAAATGTATTATTGGTATCCTAATGAAAATATAAATATGCACTTCGTTATATATGTACACGTAAAAATATTATATAATTTAAAAAATTACAATTCCAATCATTCTCCACGATATTGTGTGTATGTGTCTAGAAAATATTGTTAAAAACAAAATCTGAATTAAATTAGAATTTAATTTAACAATTAATTTAATAGGAAAGCAGAGGATTCGTTCTGGAATGATATGTGTGGACAATTATCTCCTCTTTATTGCATATATATTCCTTAACTAAGGAAGCTCTGATTATGAAGACATTGTAAATTATTTGTTTTAACCCCTTGTTTGAAAAAAAACATTCTCCTTCAAAAGCTTTTAAGAAAGATAATGTTATAATGTAGGCAATTAAATGTTCTCTAAAATGGGTTGAAAAAAATGTAGAATTGATACGTTACCCATTATCTTTCTTATTCCTTGAAATTTAATTCTCTAAGCCATTAGGGTCAACTATGGAAATATTAACTAAGCATAGAAATCCCTTTACCCGATTTTTTTCGATAACTATATGCGGAATGTTTATGTCACTAAGCAATCAGAATCTCAATAATTATAAAGTATAAACATTGAAACCATTTCTGCAAGCTAAATGGCTTTATCCTGTATTAATAAAGTTTTTCTTTGTAGATATTGTTATTTGATATTTCATTATTTTTTTTTACTTAGAAATATCCAAAAATGTTGATATTAATCATTCCTGAATTTTTATATCAAAACATCTAAACTTTAACCGACTATGCTTATGTTAATTATAAAGAGCATTATTCAAGAATTTAATATATATATTCATGAATAAATTTCAGTAATGAGCTTCATGATACCAGAAGCGACTTCTTGGATTTATTTATAATGTTCAACCGAAAATATCCAATCAATGCTTACCAAAATCATTTCATAGTGAATAAGAAACTGTGAAGTCATCCTTTCTTATAAACAATCAAACGCATGAAAATAAAAGTCAATTAATCAAAAAATTGTAAGCAAATTATAACATTTTTAGAAATGAAAAAAGAGAAACATATTTTTCATTGGAATAGGAGAGATTCAAAAAAATTAACTTGTACTCATAATAATAAAATTAATTTTCATGACATTTATTGTAGTTTTTAATTGGAGATGATATTCTCTCTCAACCATTAAATTTGTGTAATTTTCTATAAATTCCTTTGATGTTTGTATAATCTTAGATTCACTATTTTAGTAAAGTCTATAAGAAATGCATGAGACCAGACCCCCCTATAAAGGTTCCAACACCATATGGAGGACAGCTGATATGGAGGCTTTTAGGAGACAATTTTCTAGTTGTACACCTAAAAGACAAAGAACTAATACGACACAAAAAACGATGGAGCCAGGTTAGAACTTTTCATTTATTTTTTTTAATATAAAGCTGCTACTCAAGCTAATAAACTCCCAAAATTTGTACTAGAAGAAGGTATGCCTGTGAATTAACAGAATACTTTTTGACAAGTAAATAAAATCACCAACTTTTTAAGAAATGCATTTTTTTAAATGATAACTAAAGTAACTTATTCAATTTTTTTAAAGTTTCTTAAAATAATTTTATTTATAGACTCAGGAACTAATCATTTGGAAACTACATGTAATATTTGAATTAAAATCCGAGATTTGTTCAAATTTCTTTCAAAGCTTCTTAAATTTCAGAAAGGAGAAAAATCAGTCAAGATAATATGATTTTACTTTAAGAATAACCTTAGCAAAATGTTGCTGTAAAGATAATAATGTATAGAACTCATCATATTATCATGTAAAAGAAATCATAGTGCTCAAAAACCATATTTTTCTCCTAACTGGCCTTTTCCTTTTTTTATTCGAAAAAGCAACAGGATATTCCTCATTAAAATATACATTAAACGATTGATTTTAAGAGACAAGTTTATGGTGAATAACTACTTTCAATCAAAAAATCCTCAGCATTACATTAACATTTTTTTATTTGGAAGACAATTCTTCTATCATTCTTAAAAATTGAAAAATGCCAATCTGGTTCAGTTTCAAAGCTTTTGCTTCTACATTTAAAATGTTTGTACTTCTAAGATATTTGTTTTCTTTATAATAATACATCATCATATAAGTTCAAATAATCTCCACGGTTTCGTTAATAAATATTTCTAATTATTTATTTTTAAAAAAATTGTTATTATAGCCTTTTTTTCTTTCACCGCAAAATTTTTTAATCATAGCTTCTGGGTGAATAAAAATGATTCTAGTCTTTTGATACACAAACTAAAAAAATAAACAATTTAAACTAACTTTAACAAAAGTGAAGATCTTAGTCTTTTCAAATATATATATATATATATATATATATATATATATATATATATATATATATATATATATATATATATATATATATATATATATATATATATATATATATATATATATATATATATATAATGCTTTTATTTATTTAATCATTTGATCCTTTAATTTGTCCTTAAGGATCGAGAGTGTATTTCGGACTATATCATTACTTTCAAGAATTAAAATTAACCTAAAATTTTGTAATTATTTTTTATATCAGCAAAATGGCAGTAGCAATAAGGAAAATTATTCAATATTATTATACCACTCCTAATAAAATATAGAATAACAATGTTTTGATTATTATAAAATTTTCTGTGAATACACTTCTATTTTTAAAGAAAAAGGCCATCAGAATTAATGCATCTCATTTCCTTTTTTTAATTAAAATTGATTTAGTAAAATTTTTTTGAGTATTTGAAATATATTTATATATTTTCACGATTGTTATCTCTGCTGCATTTCAATTCTGCAATATGAGTTGGGATAAATGCTGTTGTTATTAATAATCTAAAGGCAGTACTGTATATTAAAATAATTTTCTGTTAAATTATCATATTTTTGAGCAATTGAACCATTTATTAATGAATTTATTCAACACCATGGACTATATTTCAGGTCATGTACATGTATTATTTATTGGGATATTTGCTCGAATATAAAATCGCTGAAAGAGATGATATCAAGGTTTCCAGAAAGAAACTTCGGGAGAACACTTTTATTTTAGCACTGGACGGAGACATCGACTTCAAACCAAGTGCTGTTCAGCTATTGGTGGACCTTATGAAGAGGAATAAAAACCTTGGTGCAGCTTGTGGAAGAATTCATCCCGTAGGAACAGGTAGCTATTCTTTTAATGGGAAATATTCTGGTCAAAAATATCAAACTAAGAAATGCATTCGCTCCTCAATAATATTTACCAGTACTCTTCAGCAAATATTTGTCTTCCGAGTCATAGACAATGAATGTAAATTTTCTTCTAGGTTTGATGGTATACTATCAAAAATTCGAATATGCTGTGGGACACTGGCTACAAAAATCTACAGAACACATGATTGGCTGCGTACTTTGTAGTCCAGGGTGTTTTTCCCTTTTCCGAGCAGAAGCTTTGTTAAGAAAGAATACCATCAGGACTTATGCAACTAAGGCTAAGGAAGCTATTGAATACGTGCAATTTGATCAAGGTATATTTTGTTTATTTAAGTAGGAAATGTACATACTTATTTAAGAAT
Organism: Latrodectus hesperus; assembly: GCA_037975125.1. Taxonomy (NCBI): domain Eukaryota; kingdom Metazoa; phylum Arthropoda; class Arachnida; order Araneae; family Theridiidae; genus Latrodectus; species Latrodectus hesperus. Next base: position 73,076,936 of record CM075856.1, on the reverse strand, counting down.
GCACGTGGAATTATTTTAAAATTTCAACATTAAAAAATAAAATATTGCATCTTATTCTCAAATGATTATCAATTAAAAACCATAAAAATCTCATTTCGCTACAAATAAAAACAAAGACAAATGTTTATTTATTTTTTGCTTAGATTTCGGTGTGAAAGCTGAGTACTGGTGAATGACAAGATGTTTTTGTGGGAAAGCTGTTTACAATAAAATATTTATAACAGGAAATTTTTTTTAATAAATTAGTCAAGAATCTTTTTCTGTAATATTTTAAATATTTAATCATCTATTATACATTCATATATTTACATGTGAGGAAAATCAAAATTTCCCTGCTTCCTTCTTGAGGTTCTATTCATAAAAATTGAGGAATAATTTATATTTAAATTACAATTAATTCAAAGATACTTTACACATTAATCAACCATAATGCTTGATGGATTAAATGCCGATTTTTATTAAAGTTTAATTTAGTTGCTAATTCAGCATAGTGACGAATATATTTATCTGTGAACAGTGAGTGGAATGCTCGGAATTTCACTAATTATTTAAAAGGTAATTGTGACTTCTTTTAAAAAAGAAAATTATTAACTTCTATTAAAATTCCATTTTTAACTATTGTTGCACAAAATAATGCAGACAAACATGCAGTGTTAAGTTGAGCCATTAATGTATATTAACTACAGTGTAATTTTTAATATAATCTACTTTAAGGATATATATATATATATATATATATATATATATATATATATATATATATATATATATAATTCAATATTTTAAGCATAAAGGGTGATTCTTTTTAAAAATACACATAACCGTAATTTTATTTTAGAATAATATAGATTAATTCCCGTTTTTCTGTCCTATCAGCTAAAGTTTTACGGGTACATCAAACAAAATGTATTATAAAATATTCGAACAAATTGTTCTCAAATAAAAGTTTATGAAAAATAAATTAAAACCAAGTACTTTCATAACTTTATTTTTTTTATAGAATTTATTGAATTTTAAAGTTTTCCATATTTGGAGAAATTTATAAAGATTAAATGAAGTTTATAAAATAAAATAATTTTTGTTTTTTTCCATCAATTGTAAATTAAATTTAAAAATGGGGAAGAAATACCAGGTTTGTATGTCGCTTAACGGTCATTTTTTGCACACGAGGGCTAATTAGACCGGGACCTACGGTTTAAAGTGGATTCCGAACCACTACAAACATCAATACCCAAGTTGGGATTCAAACCCACGAACTGTTGAACCGAAGTCAAGAGCGCTAATCATTCGGCTGCCAGTTCGGCGGAAGAAATACCAAAAGTATGCCTAAAATTCTTTTATATTAAATAAGTACAAATACCAAATTGATATTAAATATGTACTTCTGCAAAAAAAATTTATAATTATAATAATTTATTGAAACAAAAATGGTGCTAACGTATTAGAGTTATCACAGCCAATTTTACTCACACGGTATTATTTTTCAATTCAAAATTTTTTTTGTAATGACTTTTCTTTTTCATGATATGTAGGCGCGATTTCTATGGCGTTAATTCGGCTTAGCTTAAAATTGGTTGTGGTAACACTAATATGTAAGAACCACAAAAATATGTAAATATAATTTTTTGAAATCAATTTTTTATTTCATCAAAATTTGTATGGAAATTGATATTGAATACAGATTTGACACTTTTTAGGAGAAGATCGTTGGCTGTGCACTTTACTGTTGCAAAGAGGATATCGAGTGGAATACAGTGCTGCATCAGATGCTTATACCCACTGCCCAGAAACATTTGCCGAGTTTTACACACAAAGAAGACGTTGGGCACCTTCTACCATGGCTAATATCATGGATTTACTACTTAACTACCAGAAGACAGTGGAATGCAATGACAATATATCTCGCCCCTACATAGCATATCAAGTAAGTACCTAGGCAAAATTTATACTGGAATCTTTTATAATTAGTTTAGACATGCAAGTAATAGATTTGATTTATAATACTTAACATATTCGCTGCTTGTATAGTTTATATATCCATAGTCAGAAACCGACATTTCTGCATTGTCCACAGCAACATCACTATGTCCTTCCGATTCGTTCGTAGAATCCCTAACTTCGTCGTCTTCGCTGTCATAAACAGAAAGATCATTCTTTTCTAGCAATTCCAATATTTCGGCATCAGTCAATTTTTTGTTTACTTTCCTTTTCTTAGGCTGTGATGGTCCTGCAATACCATTTTTGTCCGTCATTTTTAAAAATGCACATAAAAAATTGAATCATAAAATTTAAAAACAATGCATTTAAAATATAAGAATAAAAAACTTCACTAACATGCCTCAAAAACCACTATGTTCCACCTTCAAAGGCGCACTAAAAATAAAGCAAGTAAATTATCGCAGTCGACCGTCATCCCATAGCATCGCTGGCATAAAAGGTGGCACACCTGCGTATCATCGGCTGCGAATGTGTTTTAGCTAACAATGTGATATCCGGCGAGATATTTTAAGCAAGTTCTGGGTGTAAGGAACTTGAACTAGAAATTGAAATTAAATAAACTTTTATTAAGATTGTAAAGCAAGATTAGAACGTTCATTATATTTAAAATAATTTAGGAAAAATTTAAACAAAATATTTCTAATTATTTTGATATCAAATTATGTCCTGAAAATTTGTTATTTTACTTCATAAAGCGAACGTTCTTATCTGTGTCTATTTCTATTATAATTTAGGTACTTCTCATGATTGGAACTATTCTGGGACCAGGAACAATATTTTTGATGCTTGTAGGCGCAATGGTGTCAGCTTTCGGAATATCCAATTGGCAAGCATTATTCGCAAATTTTATTCCAATCATATTCTTCATCATAATTTGTTTCCAAACAAAGAATGACACTCAAGTAAGTAAATATCTTATTTTTTACCAAGCACATTCAATGTGTGCAAGAAGTTATAAAGATATATTTTCTTACCTTCAATATATAATTTTTAGGCGAAATATAATGAAAATATAGATAAATAATTGAATTTGTGTAAATATATTACTGTTATTGAACAGAAAACATTTCAGAATAGTCAAATCACTATTTATAAGATTAAGTTTTAAATTTTCAATTTTACACAACCAAGAATTGCGTATTATTTTTCTTAATTATTTCAGATTTTTGTCGCTCAAATACTTAGCGCCCTTTATGCTCTGCTTATGATGGCGGTGTTAGTGGGAATTTCCCTCCAGTTGGTGATCGATGGGATCACATCGCCGTCTGGGATATTCATCATTTCGATGGCGGCAAGTTTCATCATCGCAGCACTTGCCCATCCGCAGGAGTTCTGGTGCATCGTTCATGGCGTAATATACTTCCTCAGTGTTCCATCCATGTACTTGCTGTTGGCGCTTTACTCTTTTGTTAACCTCAACGTGGTATCCTGGGGTACCAGAGAAGTTCAGACAAAGAAATCGAAGAAACAACTAGAAGCAGAGCGACTTCGCTCACAAGTTGCCATGCAGGTAATGAATGTAACAATATAAGTTATATAATGACTATTAATATATATATCGGAAAGTTCAGGTTGCACTTGTTAGAATATTCAACAAGCCTATTTATTCATTTGCTTTATAGCACTGAATGTTGACATACTGACCGAACAATAAAAAAAGAATGCAACGGATGTGAGCAGAAATTTATTTAAAGTGCTTGATGTAAGGTTCAGTTTCTGATAAAACATCAGGATGGGGTTCGAAAATTTTAAGAAAAATGTTCTTGACCTAATAAGCCACGCTCTGAGCAACGTTTTTTATTATCAAGAACCATGCCGTCAAAATCATATTACAGCAACATCCTTTTCAACAACACTTGAGATTGAGAAAAGGCTCTATTCAGCTGAACCAATCATTTCAATTTTATACATATCTGGAAACTAAGATAGTAATGGAAATATTTGAAATGGGTGTCACATGAGTTCGATGGGAAAGATTTGCATGATCATCTTATCATTTGCACAATTCTGCTTGCACAGTAAAAAAACTGAACTCTTTTTAAACCAGATGGGACTACTGGTGATGAAAAAGGGATTACACCCGTGAAAACATGATAAGGAAAAGGATAAATTCTGAATTAGGAAAACCTGTTCACTACACTTATCAGTTACAGTTTAATAACTAAGTTTTAAAGCTTCATATATGATGCAAGTATTTATTTACTATTGCATTTCATTAGCAAGTCTTTTTTTTATTTATTAACAGACTATATTACCTTTTAATAACTACAGATGTATACGAAGAAGGTATTGAAAGCGATAGAAGCTTTATAACATCACACGTAATTATACATCATGTGAATCGAAATAACTTCGCCTGAGGACTACAATTGTCTACTCCTGGTACGAGCTGAAATTTGTTGGGAAAAGTTTTGATTCAGTATTTTTATAATTTCAAGCTCAGTAAAATCCCTATTCTGCCGTTCGTGGGGAAAAAAGCCAGTCACGATCTTGAGAATTTGTCCTAGAATAGCAGTTACGTCTTTTAGACAAAAACAATGGATTCTGATTCCAGCTTTTGAAAACTTCTGATACAGCTGCTTTTAAGAACCAGTGAGATTTACTATCTTCGAAATCAAAGCTTCTACAATAAACCTTTTTTTTTCAAATAGTAAAAAATATATCTTAATTTACTTTATTAATCATTAATTACACATTTACACCTCACTTATTCTCTAACATTTTAATGGCAAGTAAACCAAGTCAATAAAATTTGCATGTTTTATCTCTAGTAAGCATTCAGTGGAAATCTCAAAGATTTCTAATTCATTGGTCAGTGTGTCTCACTTTCTTTAAATCTAAAATACTCAGAAACACAAAATTTTATTTTATAGGCTTATATTATATAGAGAGCAATAAAAATAACTGTTAAGTCAAAACTTAAATATTATAAAAGTGTTTTTAAATTAAAACAATATCTCTTCTTAATTTCAGATTAAAACTACTTCGGGAAAGAAAATAACGTTGATAAGTTTATCTTGACAACAGAAACGAATTTTAAAAAATTAAAATTTGGCTTTTAAATATTTTACAGCAAATTTCAAACTTGATATATATATATATATATATATATATATATATATATATATATATATATATATTAATAATTTGCTTTATAGAAGAAAAAGATTTCTTTTTACATTAAAAGATAGAAAATCTTGAAATTTTTAGCAAAATTTCTTCCAATGCTCTGAAAAAAAAATGATTAATTTAAAAATGTTTTGAAAACAACCGGCTTAAGGCTAAAGTTAATTGTTTCCCAATCTATATCTTTAAATATGTTTCTTTATCAAATCTGAAAATTCTTATTCAAACGAACCTTCTATAAACGCCCAAAAGTTTTCTCTCGGCTATAAAGTATCAATCAATTAATAAATAAAAATATGTAGAAAAGCAAAGTAGTGTTGTTTAGGGAAAAGTCCGTTATGAACTTTTACAATCGTTAAATTTACGATTAAATTAATTTTTTTCAACTAAGTAAATAGGCAGCAAATATATTTATAGTTTCTTATATTTATTAAAAAATATAATAATTTACTATTGTATTTTTTTTTAAAATAAGGAATCATTTTAAATACTGCGCTTTTATTTAATTTTTTTAACATCCAAATATATATATTTCCAAAAAATCATGTTTAGATAAAATAGTTGAAATATGTTATAATCAGGCAAGTTTTAAGAATTTAACCAAAATCTTATGTAAAATTAATTTATCTTTAATTTTCATTTCTTTTTGATAAATTAATAACTTCTAATCAAATAAAATATTAAAAGAATATTTAAGGAAATTAATATATTTTAGAGACAAATTGGGAAAATTTAAATCAATATATTTTTCGGAAATTTGTGTAAATATAGTATTCACAACGCAATAACGCAATAACCCTAGGTCAATTAAAAATTCCCATTAAGAAACTTTGTAATAAATGCTTAAATGTAAATGTTAAAATATTTCCATATACATATTTGAAAGTATAAAGTAAATTATATCTATACACATAGTAATTTTGAATAAGCACTTTTAGTTTTACAATTTGTCAATCAATGTTCATTGGTTGTAAAGATAATAGATTTCTAATATGAAATTTCCAGCCAAAATCAAAAAATGGAATGCTTGACTGGATCTATGGATTCGGTAACAGAGGCGACCAACCAGAAGAAGAAGGAAGTATTTCATTCAGTTTTGCAAATCTCTTTAGGTGCATGTGCTGCACGTATCCTAAGCCGGATACGACAAATCTTCACATGATGAAAATAGAAATGGCCCTTGATAAGATAAACAACGAAATGAAAAGTGTGCAAAATCAGTTGGATACGAGGCTGAGTCATCCCCAAGGAATGCGAAGAAGGTAATATGCTATAAACTCATAATCTGACGTTCTTTCATTAGATTACAGAAGTAAATACTATCTTGAATTTAAATGAATGCTAAAATTTTCCTAGTATCCGGATACAATTCAAATCAGTATAAAGTTCAGGTGCATGATTCCGATCCATCCTGCAAATATTCTCATTCTTATTAAGTTTTTTTTAAATAAATAATAATTATTATAATTTTTTATAAGTTTCAAATTAATATAATTCTTAAAATTGAACTAATTAACATATGTTTGAATTTTTGGAATTTTTACTTTAAAAACAGATTAAAAAATCAAAAAATTTTTAGTGATTCAGTGATGATTATATAAATATTGTTAGATTTAACATAGCAAAAAAATTGAATTTTATAATATATATGTACTGATTCATCAGAAAAGTGCGTTTACTGAGAATGTCTAAATCAGAAAGCAGTGAAAACCTTTTTCAGAAATTGTACACCAGGAGTACCATTTCTAAGCCTGCGGATCCATAGCGTTTGTCGATTGTTTTATGTGTACCCATTACAATAAGAATAAAGGCCATTTCAAAAGACATGAAAATTCAGTTAAAATGTCAATTGGAAGTGTATTATTCTCACTATATAATTCGACAAGCCTTCAGATAAACTAACTAAATCAAATAAAGTTAGCAGCAATTTTGAGAATAATATTTAGTGACTTGACTGTAAAAGAAGGTCAACCGAAAATATTAGCCGTAAAAAATTACAAGTATTAGGTGAAAATATAAAGTTTTTACAAGCAAAGTTGCTATAAATGTCTTTAAAAAAGCTGTGTATAATCATAGAAAATAGTTTGCAATATCATTGGATTTATAGCTCTGTATAAAAAGTTAATCACGTCCAAATTTTATGTCACATTATTGTAATACTCAGCAGGAAGATTTACATGGTAGAATATCACCCTTCAAACTCATGAAATTTATTCCTAAAAATTAATTTTTTTCACGCAAATCCTTTGCACCTATCACCTTTTTAATGTCCTATTTGAAAATCCTAAAAACCTTGATCTCATTTTGCAGACAAAAGTATGTTTATTTAACAAAGGAAAAAATCTTGCGAGACCTGTGAATTTAATTTTTTTTAAAAAAATATGATGAATGGCAAAAATTATTTTTTTAAGCAGAATTTTACTAAATAGGGGATTTATTTTTCTTCTCCAGGCTTAATGGAAAAACTGAATTATTTGAAAATAGATCTTCAAGCAAAATACAAATATATAACAGTCAATAAAATCATATAAAGCTAAATTCGCTTTGTGTGTCAATCCTTTTATTTAACAAGTAATGTTTATTGTGTTTGAAAAGAAGCCACTTGAGTATTTTCTAAATATGAAAACTAAATGATCTTCGACAGTGAAATGTACATGTCAACATTTTCGTCAAACTTCTGTTACTTCAATATGAGTTTGAAAAACACCTCCAATATCATTATTGAACAATCAATGTATTATTTAAAAAGTACATAATTCACTCAAAATTTCTCAGAAAGAGTTTTTTTTTTGTATAGATTATATGTATGTATTATTAATCATATTCAGATATAAGTTGTTGTTGTTGTTGTTACTAATGACACTTGGACAAGCCAAGCTCGCTATGCATTGGCTATGGGAATTCAAATCATTTGGGAGCGTCTTTCGTTTTTAATCAGAGTACCATGAAGGTGAAAGTACGGCTTTGCTCTACACACATGCCATAGGTACCCGTTTATAGGGTAGACAAACATTCACTCCTCATTCATACAAGGAAAGGACAAAGGCAAAATAGATAGAGAGAGAAAGTACATCTATGCCCGAACCGGGATTCGAACCCAGGACCTTCTTATCCGAAGTGAGGCACGCTGACCACTAGACAAGTTGAGCGGCTCAGATATAAGTTCGCTTTGAAAACAATAAAGTGTGACCACCATCGGCCCTGTATTCCAGAATGTCGTCTAAGTATAAAAACTCAAGAGAATTCATATCTTCTTCTTCTTCTTCTTAAAATTGGGTTTGTATGTCATTGGGCACCTCTGCTTTTATCAGCATTTTGTATCATTAACTCCAAACCCAACGTTTCCTAGTTCCAGTTGCTCGGGTCACCCACTTTACTAATAAAATCCGATAACCCTTTAATGGAGTCTAGGTGTAACTCTCTAGTATGGATGAAGTCTAAAGAAGTTAATCTAGGGAGGGCAAGAGCCTCACATTCGTAAATGACATGCTCTGCCGTTTCCTCTTGCATATGACATTTCCAGCAGATAAGCTCTTGCTGAAACAGTCCCATCTGGTCAGAAAGTCAGTCATGCTAGGAATAGCTTCCTGACTTTCACCAGAAGAAGATGGTTTGGAGGTCATTTCTACCTCAAGTGAAGGATTCATTGCTGCCCCTTTACAAGATTGCCTCTGAGTTCCCTTGTCTTTTTCAGCAAGGTCTACTTTAGAGGCTTCACCTGCAAATGCAGAAAGGTTTGTTACTTCTTGTGTCTTTTCAGCCACAAGATAACAATTAAAAAGCTCAGGTAATATAAGTCCACCCAGCATTGCCTGAGTAACTGGGCAAGGCAAATTACTCTAGAAGTTCGCCAAGCAACTAGAGGCTCCGTTAAGACACCAATACAGCGGTGCCAATTAGCCCTAGGCACGGATCGCATAACACCAGGGTTTACGGGAGCTGGTTCGCGGCCTCTGATTCTATATTCAAGGCTATCCTGTCATTCCTACAGGACATTCGGCTATCCACCACTTGCCGACGTGCCTGGTGGCTGCTCAAGCCCCAGGAAGGTAGACGTACCCCCTGGTTCCAGGAATTCATATCCTGCACATTCAAATTTCTTTTTCACGTCTAAGGCAATTTGCTAATTTTTCTCTTTCTTCTTATTATGGATTTTACAATTTAAAAATAATTTGGAAACAAAAAATAGGCAAATAACTTAAAATAGATTTTATCAAAAGTAAACTATTGTTATCTAAATATATGTTACACCATTAAAATAGAATAATATCAAATTTTCAAATAAAAAAATTCTATTCAATTTAATTACTTTCACATTAAAATTAAATATTTTATTCTTAAAGCGAAAATGCGTTAAAATTAAGATACGGTTAACTAATAACAGAATACCGAAATCACTATTGCAGATTTATGATACAATTTGAAATTTGTGGAATTCATTTTTCTCAGAGTGAAAATTTTGTAAGCGAATATATGACGATAATGAATGTTAAGAATAAAAGACGCAAATTATTTATCAAATGTGATGACTATTCGTAGATTAGAAATTTAGTATATTTATTATCTATCTTAACCAAATGATTAAAATCATAGAATTTGAAAGTGATAAAATAATCCATATTTTCGATAATAATAAATTTAAATATTTCATCTTGGATTAATGCATTTGCGCATTTATAGTAAACCAAATATTCAAATAATTTTAAGAAGCTTGAGAATTCTTGTCAAATTGAATTTTAGTAAGTTTGGTTTGATGTGTGTCGCTCAACGGTCATTTTTTGCACACGAGGGCTAATTAGACCGGGACCTACGGTTTAAAGTGGATTCAGAACCACTACAAACATCCGTGCCTAAGCTGGGATACGAACCCACGAACTGTTGAACCGAAGGCAAGAGCGCAAACCATTCGGCTGCCAGCTCAGCTGAATTTTAGTAGATGTTACAAAATATTAATTCATAAGTAAATGATAATTATAAATATTTTGAAAATAAGTAGTCTAATATTTATGATTAGGCCATTTTAATCACTTGTATTAAGTTTATTGAACTATATTACATGAATATACAATTGTTTTTTTTTGTAATATTTTTATTTACAAGGTAAATTATTATAAGCAGATTTATATAATAGAATAAGAAAAAAGAAGTTGAGTTAAAAAGTATTGCTTTTAAAACAGGATATGTACAATTTTAGACTCCTTTTGAAAGCAGTAATATACATATGAAAAAAATAACAAAAAAAAAGCTTCAATTCCCAAAATTAGAATAATGTAAAATTTCATAGAGTTTTAAGACACACAAACTGAAAGCCCAAACATGACCACCACCACCATTTCTTACTGAACCTGCTTAGATGACTTGGAAGTCTCCAGTATAAAATGTATACAATCTGTAATGTCACGGAAAATGTAAAATATCATTTCTGGATTTTATGTGGGAAAAGCTGCTGATCTAAGAGAGTGCTATAGAGAGAAGATTGTGCTGGCCACAAGACCTGGGACGAGTATCTCTGAAACTGCATTGCTTGGCCCTATCACTAGCTACGGTTGTGATTACTTATCCCTAGAGGATGAACGACAGTGAGATGGGTAGAAAATGTTAGAGTGTTGAGAATACATACATCATTAATGTCACAGAGAGTCGGAAACTAACGTTTTTGGATATATAAGATCGGGTTAGATTATGGTATAGATAAGATAAATCGTGTAATTAGAAGCACGTCTGCTTTGACTTGATCAGTATCCGGTCGTCAATTGAACCACTGCTTCTAGCCATCTTGTTTTACAAAGCGGGACTACCAGTACATCTTGTATCGTTAATGATGTTTCGACGTTCTGCTACGCGGCTTCTGCTGGTGGTCCCTGTAATTCGTTCACTTGGCATAGATACTCTCAAAGCCTGCTTCCGTACAGCCGACGAGCAGTGCAGTTTGGGAGATACTCATACCGAGTCTTCGGTCTGTAACTCTCTGTCAAAGTCATTAATTAGATCAGCAACCGTGAAAGATACACTAATTTCCATAAGCGATGGTTCACATTCTTTGCGTCAAGTTATGCCATTACCCTTGGGTCACATGCCTGCCATGTCATCAAAGTGGGTTCAATATCAATTGATAATGTTGGCTATAGTGTTTTGGCTCTGCTTTATATGAATCATAAATATAGAAGCACCATAACTTGAAATATCTATGGATGTAAAGAAACTAAAATAAGTTTGAATGATATTAATTTAAGTTTTGTATATATTTTATTTCAGATCAATGCACGTTCTTAAAAAAGACATGAATCTGAATACTTTACAAGAAGGAGAAGAAAATGAAGATGATATAGATGATGTTACAGATGACCAGCAAAGTAAAGAACTAAATACATTTAAAAACTTATAATATTTTATCATTCTTATGATTATTTTTATATGTTTTACGATCAATGAAAAATCAACATTTTAATGAATATCATTAATGTATATTAACATTTTGTAGCAACTGACCTTTTAGCTAAAGATTATCATAATGACCTTCTGCGTAGTGCCACCCTGAAAGACTACTTGTTGACAGCACGCCACATTCGCACATTGCAAAGAAAGAAAGATTTTTATGCATGCTATTAAATTTTCATCTTGTCATTAATTTTTATTGCTGGATAAAACTCATGAGAAATTTTTTATCCAGCATCAGAATGCATTTCACCATGATCTTTCATTCCTTATGACAGAAATTGTAGAGCATTTCATCATCAATAACCAAAATATTTTATACTTAAATATGCTCAGCTGTATGTTTTTATGATCCTTTGTGACTTTTAACAATGTTGTTACAATTTAAAACTCTTTTAAAAGTTATTTTTTCTACAAATCTGAATGTACTGCAAGATTTCCAAGTGAAAGATTTTACCAATTATATAAATTAATATTATTAATTAGACTACTTTTTTCCCGTGTGTGAAAAGGCAAAGTGATTTGCTTTCAATAGCTCTGAACTTGTTTACTCATGAATTTAATTACCATATCAAAAATTATATCATGTATAATTGATATCAAAAACATTAGCCGATAAATTAAAAAATACCATAACAGCAGAGAAAATATAAATGAAATTTATATAAAGAAATGGCTGAATGTATACTTTTATTCATAACAGGAAGTTACTGTAAAAGAATCAAGTAAATCTTCAGCGCGAAAATTATGATTTGGAAATTAAAAAAATCAACTTATCTTCTTTCAAATTCAGTTCCAATTGAGACTTGAAATAACAAATTCAAATCAAGTAAAAGTAAAACATGTCATATCTTAACTGAATCCAATGCTGTAAAAAATATTATTACTCTCTCCCCTGTGGTTCAGTCAAGATAAAAATTTTGAAAGACTGTTGCATCGCTTTCAGTAATTACGACGCAGCAAAGCAAGTAATGAAGTTAAATGATGTAATTTCTTTGAGTGATGATGATAAGTGAATTCAAATCATTAATTACAAATTCTGTTACCAAAACTTTAAAATGAAACTTTGTTTTATGTTAGGCAGAGATTAACATCCCGACAGATGCTGCATTCCACTCCATCGAGCTGTAGTCAGTTTAACACTGGACAAAAATTCGGAGGACAAACATAACAAGGATTTCATATACACTTGGATATTTTACAGCTACAACAATTCTGATAGAGAGTCACGATTTTAAAAAATCTAGAAGAATATACACTTATATTCATTAACATTTAATACAGCTACTAAATTTTTTTTAGTTTTGCGAGTGACATTTTTATTCCCTTTGATAGTACACAAATAGTATTATGATTTTGGAATGACTTCATTTTCTGTCCATCAATTTTTTATGAACAGAAGTATTTTGGTTACTTTCTTTTTCAACTGAAGTTATTATTTCATTGATTATATTAGAATAATTTCTCAATTTTTATTGTAAAATTTTAACATACTGATCTCATCACAAATACTCAGCGATTTTAAGTTTCTGAAACATCAGAAATATATATTGTGAAATCAAAAACTAATTAAGTTGTTGTTTTTATGCTTTGAATTTATTAAAATTCATATTAAAATTTCGAAACTTAAAAATTTAAATTTCTAATTCATAAGAAAAAAAAATTACCATCATTACTGAGACGAATTTTAACTATAAAGAATTAGCGAAAATACGATTGAAATATTTGAAAAATCCTTTTTAGTTGAACCATGTGATAATTAAAATAGAATATCATATTATATATGCATAATACATGGAAAATGGATTTTAAATATTTCTTTTAGTTAAGCTGAAATTATAATAAATGATAAAAAAAATTTTCATTGATTAAAAACATTATGTATTGAAAAAAGTTTATAAACCTTTAACTATATATTTTAAATATTGCAGAGTTACAAAATACTCGGTTGTAAAAAATTGAGTTAAAATTTAACTTGCAGGTGTTTCAGAAGAACATACATATAATCAAGTGGATGATAACAACGAATATTGGCTGACTGATCCAGCGCTGTCAAAGAGCCCCATCAAAAGACTCTCAGTTCTTGAAAAAGAATTTTGGAGGCAGCTAATCGACACGTATCTTTACCCTCTACCGGATGACCCAGAAGAGAAAGCCAAAGTGTCACGTCAACTCTTGGATCTAAGAAACAAAGTTGTATTTGGAGTTTTGATGTTGAATTCATTGTTTATTCTCATAGTATTCTTGCTACAAATGAAGAAGGATATTTTGCACATAGAGTGGCCGCTGAATGGCAAAAATAAAAACATAACGTACATCCGCTCTTTAAACGAAATCAGGATTGATATGGAATATCTTCAGCTGGAACCTATAAACTTAGTTCTTGTATTCTTCTTCACGTTGATCCTTGTGATACAGTTCATAGCCATGATTTTTCATAGGTCAGAAACTCTTTCACACATACTGGCTTCCACTAACTTGTTCACGTTGCAGTCGAAAGCTAATCAAGAAATTAATTTCTCAAAGCTAACCGATTTACTTCAGAGACAAGGCTTAGAGGATGATGATGATGAAGGTGATGAGCCTGAACAAGAACTTACTAAAGATGTAGAAACAACGATGCCAGACTGTCCGAATGGGGCTGTTCCAAGTATTTTCCCACCTGTACCTTCTCCTGCCCCAGTCAAAAAATTCAGGTCTCTTAGTTTAGCACTTGAACAAGATCTTGTAAAAATATTGAATAAAGGTAAGTAATTTCAAAACTTAATTAAAAGAGCAACATGTTAGAATTTATAGATTAGGTTATTTACATGAAAATCAATGATGAAATTTGTGCATAATATTTCAAAAGGAAACAAAAAACACATAGTTGATAACAAATGTATTGTGCTGAAAACTCGTTATACATTTTTTTAAAAAATAAATAAATGGGATTACTTATGAAAATATTTTAAGTTATTTAAAATGTAATAAAACCATTTATATTATTAAGTTACAGTCGTACAATATACGACTGTAATTTAATAATATATATATATATATATATATATATATATATATATATATATATATATATATATATATACACATTTCAGGCATATTCAAATAAGAGCTTGGTTTAAATTATATATATATAATTTAAACCAAGCTCTTATTTGAATATGCCTGAAATGTGTGCACATATTTAGCATTTATACTATGCGAAATAAATAAAATAAATAACGCATAAGCATACCAATATAAGATCTAATTTCGTCTGCCAATTAATATACAAATATATTTACCAAATTCGATAAATGCACAAAACATTCATTAAAACAATGTTTCACTACCAATATATGACGATACGCTCAAGCATCCTTCAGATATACCATGAAAATTCTGATTATTATTTTTTTACATAATCTTAATAACTGATGGAATACAAACAACATTATTTTCTCTTTCAAGATAATATTAATTACAATCATTAGTGAAAAAATATCCGTCAATCTAATTAAACGACGAAAGTATTATTCATGACACAAGATTTCTCTGCAACTTTCGATAAAGCGCGCATTATTTTAGATAAAATTATTAAATAATTTGTTAAAATATGCAAAATAAAAAGTCATTAATATTTTTCATAGACAAACTACGTTATATTCATTTGAAATACAAAATAAAAATTCAAAATATATCGGATTTAATGAAAATTTAATATATCTAATTTGTTAATCCCCTTAGAATAAACAAATATGTAAAACACAGAAATCATAAGCAATGAATAACTTAAAGGAGCATTTTCTTCTATCTTTCATACACGAGTTACAATCGTTGTTTCCAAAAGAATAATTAACGGTCATTTTAATTTCTGAAAAATATATCGCAGATTGTTTTGCATGAAAATAGTAGTTTTTTTTTTCTTCCAAATTTTGGAAAATACTGAATTAAATTGTATGAAAAAAGAGTTTTTGTTTTTAGATTTATAACATATATTTCTGTCTTCAATATGAAGTCGGTACGTAACAAAAGTCAAATTTACCTGTTAGAATATACAAAAGAATGTTGATCATTTACAGTAGCTCATAAGCGCAAAACAGCTATGAGTAACATCATTTATGTATGAATAATTCTACAAATATTTTCCCATTCGAAAATTGTTTGTGCAAGTGAGTTTGTTTCTCACTCAACGGTCAGTTTCGCGCATGAGGGCTGATCAGACACGAGCCTACAGCCAATGGATTCTGAATCAATACAAGCATCCAAGTCCAAATTGATGATTAAACTTTCAAAATGCTGAACTGACGATCAGAATCACGCGTCGGATTACTCGGGCATTATTTGCATAAATTTGAACCAGGTGCAATAAGAAACTTATTTCAGGATTTGTCAGAACGTAACTGTGTCAGAATTATAGTCAGTCAAAACTTCCACCTTTCGTTCCCACAACATGGCCCATATTAGTCAGGAATGCTTGAGTGTAAACCGATTAATTATGAAGTAAATACACTGAGTGACTCTCTGAGGTTTCAGCAGTCTTAACCTATTAATACCTAAAAGACAAAGAAGCTATTTTACAGTTCGCATTTTGTAGCTTGGTTTCAATTGATGATGCAATAGAATCAAGAGCGGTCTACAGTGGGTGCGCAGGAATGGTGGCTAATTGTTTTTTTTTTTGTTTGTTTTTTTAGATAAATAGCTATTCAGCATACTTTAACATAATTGATGTATCGATGTGCAACACAACTAAAGATTAATAGTCCTGGAACCTTCCTGGGGCGTACCTTCCTGGGGCTTGAGCAGCCACCAGGCGCGTCGGCAGGTGGTGGATAGCCTAATGTCCTGTAGGAATGACAGGATAGCCTTGAATATAGAATCAGAGGCCGTGAACCAGCTCCCGTAAACCCTGGTGTTATGCGACCCGTGCCTAGTGTTATTTGGCACCGCGGTAATGGTGTCTTAACGGAGCCTCTAGTTGCCTGGCGAACTTCTAGAGTAATTTGCCTTGCAAAGTAACTCAGGCAATGCTAGGTGGACTTATATTACCTGAGCTTATAATTGTTATCTTGTGGCTGAAAAGACACAAGAAATAGAAAACCTTTCTGCATTTGCAGGTGAAGCCTCTGAAGTAGACCTTGCTGAAAAAGACAAGGGAATTCAGAGGCAATCTAGTAAAGGGGCAGCAATGAATCCTTCACTTGAGGTAGAAATGACCTCCAAACCATCTTCTTCTGGTGAAAGTCAGGAAGCTACCGCTAGCATGACTGACTTTCTGACCAGATGAGACTGTTTCAGCAGGACCCTATCTGCTGGAAATGTCATATGCAAGAGGAAACGGCAGAGCATATCATTTACGAATGTGAGGCTCTTGCCCTTCCTAGATTAACTTCTTTAGGCAACATCCATACTAGAAAGTTACACTTACACTCCATTAAAGGGTTATCGGACTTTATTAATAAAGTGGGTGACCCGAGCAACTGGAACTAGGAAACATTGGGTTTGGAGTTAAGGGTACAAAATGCTGATAAAAGCAGAGGTGCCCAATTAAATACAAACCCAACTCTAAGAAGAAGAAGAAGAAAGATTAATAGTTCCAGCTTGCATATTCCAGTCGTTATCAGATCCATTTTTTATTCATATGGCCGCTAAGATTTATTGAAAAGTAACAAATCAGAAATATAACGAGAAGCACAATTACATTTCGTACATGTTAAGGCATATATGAAGTTATTTTTTTTAACAAGGAGAAGCATGTTGCATGTAGCTTTGATTTATAAAGAGAATATTTACTTTCGTTACAACCAATACATATGCCAGATTTGTAATCCATTGAAAATGTTAAGTCACATTAGCACTCACCAGCAAATAAAATTCATAAAAATCTAATACAGAATTAAAGCTATGTGTGACAATAAACGAGTTTTGAATCCAAATCACTTAAATTCAATATTTAAACAAAGTACAGCCTTTACTGTCACAAGATTTGTAGCTATGTACTAAAATCGGAACACTATATATACCAAGCTATCTACAAATTTAATCATGGCTTTCTTACATTATGTGTACAATTAAGCACAATTTTCATTTTACTTCTTGGTGTCGCAGTTTGTAACAGCGAATAGTGCTTAATGATAAACAGTAAAGTACAATATCATTCACAATAGAGTATTTGACACGGATAACCCCTGATGCCTTGAACCTTTGACAAAAGTGGCCCCTTGTGAATGCTTGAAGTAGTTGGAAATTAAATTAAAGAAACATAACACAGCGAACTGTTTTAAATCCTTTCAACAGCCATTATATCAAGCAGGAAGATTTTCCAAAGTTAGTAGACTATATTCACATATTACAAAGGAAGAAATTCGGACAACTTCTAAGTGTATACCTTGATAGATGCACAAGTAGGAAACAGAAATGTTACTTCTGCTCAGTAATGGCAGTGAATTCAAAGCAACAATATTCGATTAAGAAAACACTACTTATAATTATGCTTTAAACATCATAATTGTGAAAGATACTTTTTATATTCCATAAGTTAAAATCAGACAGTCTTTAAATATATACCATTGTATACTTGCTAAAATCACACCTATAAATAAGTTCATTTTAAAGCTTATTAAAAATTTTAAAAGGAAATTCAATACATATATTAAGATTTTATCACTCACATAAATATTTGATAGGCAACTTTAAATTTAAAGATGCGATAAATCAAAACAGCCGAAGTGTTATTTAAATTTCCTTTACTCTTTTGCTATATTTCATTAGCTTCCAAAATGCTGTCATTATTTGTAAACATTGTAAAATCATAACATCACTTAATAGTTGTACGATTGATCCTTCTAATTAAGAAATTAAAATAAGTTTTGATTTTTAACTTTCAGAATTGTAATATAAATTTCTGCATCATCTCTTAAAGAATAACTCTAAAAGCGAAATTGTCAGTGTGATAAATTTAATATGATCAATTATAAGGCTTGTTCACATACTTTATAAAATTTTGTTTTGGAATAAATATAAATTTTCTCTATTTTAAATTATTAAGTTTTATAATACTAAAAGCTTCTTAGAAATTTTAAGTTTTAAAGTAAATATTTCCAATATTTCTCTTTCATAACATTCAGTGTGGATCCTAATTGGATACTCTTAATATTTCAGATCCGAAATTTGCTCAGGTAGTACAAAGAAAAAGCAGATGTCCCGATCCTATACAGGCTTTAAAAAATAAAACATCTTTGTATAAACAAGGAATCAATACTCCTCGTGAAGTCACAAGACCACCAACACCATGCGGGCACATGATGGATACGGACAGTTTGGATTTCCACTGGTCAAACCATGGAAGCATACGTCGCAGCAGACTGTTGCCTGCAATGATTGACCACTCCGATTCAGAAAGCGTAAACAGTATTCAGATGGCAAACCTTCCATCATCAACTCATTCCACACCCAATGAACATGTAAGAAAATTTTCTCCAAAGCCAACACCTAAACTGCAGAAGACTCGTAAACAAGACAGTGCTGAAAATAATTAAACTTTTTTCTTAATGTACAGCATATAATCGCACATTAATTTATTAAAAATAAATTCAATAAAATATATTGAAGAACTAAGTATCTTATAATGTGACCATTTATGAAACTGAAACCTAAATAAAAATAATATTTTCGGCACAGGTGCCGTATAATCCATGATGCCAAATTCTGAGATTGGAGATTTTTTGACGAATTTCCTTATGTATCTGGTAATCTCGTTTTTATTAATTCATACATATGGAGACATATAAGAATTATTCAAAAAATTCTATTTTGGTAACCCTTATTTACGTCATCGCGCACGTCACGATACGTTATCTCGGCAACATTTCTTCATCGCCAAAAAAAAAATAATTCAGAATTTGAAATCATGGATTATACGGCACCTGCGCCATATTTTTAATTATAATGAACAGTTCCATGCGATTGGTTCAAGAAAACCGTAAACTAATTAATGGAGAAATCACAAAATTTATAGAATTCGAAATTATTAATATTAAAAAAAATGAAATCATTCGTATATTCTTCTTAATAAAATAAAAGTTTGTCCTTCATACAAATTGCTTTTCAATACAAAAATTTAAAAGTTAAATATGTTCTGCTCATGGGCTAAGCTATACTATTATCAACAGAATAGCATAATAGTCACAATACATAACACAATTTTATTTCATATATGCTTTCGTTAAACTTACTAAACATGTATAAGCAAATTAATTGATTATTGAATAACAAAAGTAGAAAATAAGGAAAATACTCAAACAATAAATTAAAACATTTTTATGCAAAAAATATAATCAATGTTCGTTTTAATATAATGAATATATATCTACAAATAAAAACTTATATTAATATTCATAACAGTACCAGTTTTTACAATTATTACTTAATATTTCTTAAAAAGTGATTACTTAGAACTTTTCATTGATATTTCAGTCATTGTACTACACAGGATGGAGAAAATTACGCTCGATGCTCTTTTTATGGGTTTCTGAAATCACAGCTATAAATGAGTATACACGTACTTTTAAAAACTCAAAATAGTGGTCTAGATTTAAACAGTTACGACTACTATTATGTGGCTTGTCTATTATTCAAATAAAAGCTAATACGATACATTTTACGATTCAAGTTATGATAAATAATCTCTCAATGATAATTAATATTACAAAAATCACTAAAAATAATTTACTTTTAAAAAGTAAAATTAATATTAATTATAGTAGAATTCTCTTATCAATAGATAATTAAATACAACTTTTGAGATCTAAATTCATTTTTTTCGTGGATAAATAAATAAATAAATCTAAGGCAATTTTAAATTAAGCAATGAAGTTGTATTATTTTTCAATTCAGAGCATCTGAATTATGCTCATTTTGCTTAATAAAATATTTCAATATTGATTTTAAAATAGGAAAGCGTTTTGTGTAAAGTTTCAGCAGAAGTTATTGGAAGGCAGGTTATTAGCAAGAATTGTTTGACTAAAAATACACACAATAATCCTTTTCTTTGGGCAAAGTAAAATTCTTGTTAGTTTTTTTCCTTCAAGAAAAACTTTGTAGTTTTTTCAATTATGTTTGTGCTTTTTATGTTTTTACATTGCAAATAATACTAGATTGTGTTAACACTACTTTTTCATAATTTTCCACATTTAATATTATTCTGCCAAAGGTAATAACAACACTAATATATTGAAAGAAACCTTCAACCTAATATCTTGAAATAAGGTCATAGAAATTTTCACTAAAAGAGTATTAACAATTGGTCTATCATACATATTGCATCATTACAATGACATAAAATCTCGTCTTGAGTTATGTTAGAGTGAGATCCCAATTTAAACTAAACGTGGCTGTTTTATTTCCTTTTTAAATTTTAATGTAATCATCATAAGAAATACAAAAGAATACTTCGGGCCATTTTTTCAACTAAGAACTTGGTATGTATTTAAAATATGGTTTGCATACTCACACAAATAAAACCTAATCTGGCTGTGCCTAGAATTTCCAAGCACAATTTTTAAATGCGGCTACACTGTACAAGCTCCTTCCACGATTTGATAACTGAATCACGGTTAGCATCACTCTGAAGTTAAACTAGTGGCGCCAAATATAGTAAAAATTAATATGAAACTTCTGCACGTTAGCTTTTTAGAACACGCAACCATACGAATTTCATCAAGCGGTTTTGACAAATATAAATTTAAAATCATTATCTGGATGCGATTAAATGTCAATTAAATCGACCTGGTATCTTGAGTTCATCTCTTTAAAGACCATTGGCATAGCAACAAGTCCTTCCTTCGATATATTTGACATAAGAGCAACGATGGCCTGATTGGTTCAAACATGGTTTTCATTATCGGAAAATAGTGAGTTCGAATCTGGACTTAATTGTATATCCGTCGTATTATCTCAGGAAGGATGGAGTACGTTAAATACAACTATATTGTGGTTGCAATGTCCTCCAAGTGAAACTAAAGTCTGGCAATGTCAGATCAAGGATTGGGGGTCCTGCTGGTTTCCTAGTTTTAAATTACGAAGACTCTTCCACTTATCTGTTATAGTCTAACTCTGGTGTAGGTAGGTAGGTATAGGAAAATATGTTGGTGCAAGTTTCCTTTTTAAATTTTTTTATAAGATACTTTGAAGATGTTTCAAACTTACTTTTAAAAGCATCGTTTAAAAAGAAAAAATTATCCAGAAATACTAGCAATTACTTAATTCAAAACTCAATTTTGTTTAGATAAAAATAAAGTACTCACTGGACTATAACAAGCTAGTCCAGTGAGTACTTTATCTTTCAAAATTTTGAATTTTCACATTACACACACAACATATATTATATAAAAACTTATCTTATTATCTAATATATCTATTTTAAGATATCTACTAAAAGTAAAATACAAAAAGACCACTTTCCTTTAAATTTTAAAACTGAAATATTTATATTATTTTAAGTTTTATTCCAAGACATTATGATTTCTTCGAATTCTTAAGAGCAAAATTTTTATTATCATTAGAAAGTAATTATTTTTTCGAATGAAGATATCGTTTTTCTACAAAATAATCATATTTTCACCATTTTAAATTTTTCAAAAATTTTTGGGCCATATATAATTTTTATTCTATTATCTAATATATCCATTTTAAGATATCCACTGAAAGTAAAGAATTAAAAGATGACATTCATTTAAATTTTAAAATTGAAATATTTATATTAGAGTAAGTTTTATTCTAAGCCATCATGATGTTCTTTGAAAATAGCTTTTCTTTCAAATTAAGGTATCGTTATTTTACAAATTAATCTGAATTTATTAAATCCAACAATAGGTGTTGAGGATTTTATAAACTTACCAATAAATGTGATAAATATTCAATAATTTACCACATTTATCTAGTGATAATCATAAATAATCACCGGCTCTCTATTATACATAAATATACATACACACACACATATATATACAAGTGTTTGTCACAATAATGAAAACACCTTAAGTTTATACAGAATATTTTATTATTATGGTGTAGGACAATCTTCGGCATGCAACACGGATTGAATTCGCCTTAGAATCGATTCATATTTGTGATGAACAGTGTTTAAAGGAATTATTCTATTCTTCATAGACATATTGAGAAAAGTTTTGGGAGGATTGCCGGTAGAATATATCGATTCCGAATTGAACGCTCTTAAACAGAGTCTAATGGTTCAACTATATTGAGTATGAGTGACTGTTTGCGCAAAGGTATTCATCACTTTATCCATCAAACAATAATTGGACAAGTCTCATTTGATGGACGTGTGGATATCGTTCTGGAAAGTTTGATCTCTCGCAGGAAACAAAGTTTGCAATCTCAAACAAAATAAACTATAAAAAATTCTTCAAATCTTGTTGCACTGAATAAAAATTTTCTATACAGGCATTTGTTTTTAAGTAATTTCTAAGAATTAAAACTTTCATAATGTATTTTTGTGATACAATTTCGT
Organism: Latrodectus hesperus; assembly: GCA_037975125.1. NCBI lineage: Eukaryota > Metazoa > Arthropoda > Arachnida > Araneae > Theridiidae > Latrodectus > Latrodectus hesperus. The sequence goes on along the minus strand of CM075856.1, from coordinate 73,053,868 downwards.
AAGCAGTCACCATTACAAGTAGTTAAATTTTTAAAACATTTTCTCAATATGAATTTCACTGAAAATATTTCCCGATAGGCTTATTCCCATATTAAAATGGAAACTTGAAAATTTTATGATATCCAGTTTGTGTATATATCAAATGCCTTAGTTTTTATGGTCACTTAAAGATTATTTTCTGCATTCATGGGCTAATTAGACAGGAACCTACAGCTTAAAGTTTATTTTAACAACTAAACTTACTCAAACTCTAGTTGGAATTTAAACCCACAAACTATTGAATTGAAGGCCAAAGTGCTAACTATTCAGCTAGCAATTTGGCATCAAAGCCCTTGATAACAGTAACAATATAACATAGTATTATAACATTCTTAATTTGTTGTTGAAAACTGCCTTTGAAAAAAACAATAGACCATTATCACCAAATAATATATTAAAACTAAAATGTAATAAAAAATGCATTTTTTCAATCAAAATCATAGAATATTGAGTCTAATTTCCATTAAATCGTAAATTATTTACAGTACAAATTGAAATTCAATGACTAGCTTTAATAATCACATGGTTTGTGTTAATCGTTTCTAATAATGGATACCTGATTTTAAACAATACAAACTGGTAAAGTGTTAAGAAAATTGTACAATAGAATAAGACACAAAATAAAATTTTTTTCATTTGTTATTTACAATCACATTATGCTTTTTATTATTGAAAATTATGAATTTCAAGAAGGATTAAAAATATTTTAAAAGATAGATTTTATTTGACAAATTTTATTTATATTAATATTTTTAGTTCACACTGTACTAGTAAATATAAAAAATGGTTATCATTATGGTACTATTGAAAATATCAATCAAATATGATTACTTGCATATTTCATAACATTAAATTATTTTAAAACAACAAGATAAAATTTTCTCTTCAAATAAAAAGTATGAAGAAATAAATTTTACTAAAAGGATAAAACTATTATCAAACATAAGTTTTTTCTGAAATGTATTTTCAAATTTGAATTTTATCAATTTTAGAAATAGTTAATATCCTGTGTACACCTAAATATATATCAAAGACCAACTATTATTAAAAAAATTCATATATTTACAAAAATAAAAAAATTTAGTTTATAATTTTTTTCACAATGTCATTTAGCTTCATATTTTTGAAAAATCTGAATTAACAGTTTAAAAAAAAAAAAAATGTTTTCATTTTAAAATATTATTTAAATATGTTTTTAAAATTACATTTTATTAAAATCATTTTGTTATTTCAAATTTTTCAACCAGTTTTTAAAAATGAAAGCATCAATATTCTCTAAATTTTTATGGAGTATATGTATAATATCTTAAAATTAGTGATGATATTTCATCATTTAGAACTTAATATTCGATTTATTAGTGTTAGAGAGAAAATAAAATTCTCATATATTTTACATTTACTGTAGTTTTAAAAAGTTGCATTTATTTACACTAAGTTTTGCAAAGATAACCTTTCATCCCTTCAGTGGGTTGATAAATTATAATAATAATAAAAAGCATGCTTGGGACTAAACACTGGGGATTTCACATTAAGCTGACCACCTAATGCTTCACACCCCAAGGCCTCTCGGTCAGGAAAACAGAGATGGGCACTGCAGGCCTTGTCTCACGTGGGCTGTCGTGCCACAGAGTTTATTTTAGTTTTGAATAGATAATTTTATAAACTAAAAATTTCAAATTAAAATATATTTACAGACAATTACAATATTATAATTTCTTGCAAATTAATGTATTTGAAATAAAGACAAATTAACATATTTCATAAATTTAATTAGTGCAAATACATAAAAAAATACAATTCAATTCACAAAATAAAATTATACAAGTTATTTTATATACAAGATTAAAAACTAGATGATTCACTTGGGAACATCATAAATCTATACTTATGAGTGAAAATTATTTACAAAAAGTGATGAATTTGTGCAAATACAAGTGAGATGACTTATAATTCAAAGCTTGAAACTTTGATATGTTGAGCTTCATTGCGAGCTGAAACATAAAAAAAGAATATTAAAAAAATGGAAACATTATCACAGTAAATTAGGTCAGAATTAAAATATACGTTTAAATACAAAAAATTAAAATATAAGACTAGATTGTATAAAAAATAAAGGAGATTTTATACCTCCAGTTTATTTTTTATAGATAAATAGTAGATAATCAGAATTGTGAAGTTTCTTTATTACAAAAAATTAAAATTAAGTAGCAGTTAATTAAATGCAATAAATTCATGAAAATTTTTAAACTTATAACATACTTTATTTTTAAAAACTGATTATGTTTTATTTTCATAGTTAAAGAATAATAATATAATAATGTCACTGAACTTTTTCAACATATAATTAACCCTATTTTAATGGGGGGTAAATAAATGACTATGTTTTCCTTGTTATAAAATCAAATTATTATAATTAACATAAACACAACAAATCAGGATCCTTTGCACTGTCAGAGTTGTATCTCTAAAATATAATATAAAACTCTAAGATCATTTTTACAAAATATTCTACAAAATATTATCAACAGAAAATTAAAGAATATTTCTTAATTTGAAATTTTAAAGTGCTTAAAATTTTTAAATGAATAAAATGAATTTATGAATTAAAACAAGTCAGTAAAATCAGTTTTTTCTTTTATCTTTTGCTGAAGTACTTTGTAAAGAAATCATCTTTAAATAGCAATAAATGCAATAATGCCGTTTAAGTAAACTAAAGTAAATGTTTTATGAAGACTTGTTCAAAATATGTAATAATAAAAACTTCAGAGAAAAAATCCATTTTTATGATATTGTTAAATGTAAAAGAGAATAAGAATAAATCACTAAAAATTTACAGAATAATATACCATCACGGTACCAATTTCTTTTTTATAATTAATTTCATTATTTTGCTTTTCCTAAATCCTAAGAGACTTTTGACAAATATTGAATATAATTTATTCTGTTGTTGTTGTTTCATATCCCAGATGGTGCAGCTAAGTTAAATCATCTCCATAAAACCAAAAATCATTAAAAAGTCTAAAAATAAAATAGAATTCTCTAAAACCTTGTTCACAGTAAAATTCAGATAGTTAAGAATATGTATCAGAAGCCTAATCAGCCTTGCACCAGTGACACTCCAGAAAGACTCTCTGGCCCTGTTGAAAAGAAAGGGACCTAATGTGACAACTCAAAAAATGTGAAAGAGCTGTCTGCTGTATCCTGGGGATATTGAGCTGGTGCCACCAATGAGGTTTTTTGCCAAAGTACCAAGAGTGGGTAGTCGGATCTATCCAAATTGCGATAATTTATTCTAAACATATGAAAGTTGTCATGAAGAATTTATTTTACTTTTGTAGATATAACAGAGAGTTATTAGTCTTTATTTTGAAAATTTTTAGCAAAATAAATTAGAAATACATAAAACATGAAGGAACTGGTAAAATTACCATCAAAATATGTTGTATCAGTGTTACTGTCAGGAACAGGAATAAAAGGAGCTTTAATATGCAAAATATTTTCCCATTCAATATTCTCAAATAATGGCCACATCCTTAATTCTAAAAGAAAACGATCATAATATATGAAAATAATAAAAACTTCAAATATCTAATTTTTTACAATTATAATTTAAAACATAAGAATAACACAATTATCAACATTGAAATCTTTCATTAGAGGCAAAAAAAAAAATATATTATGAAATAAAAAATACATTTATTTTCTTTAAATTATTTATAGTTAGAAACTTCTTTTCCTTCTCATTTCATGTAGCAGTTTTTTAAAATTTTTCTGAGTCTTCATATTTTAAACCTAATACATATTGCTTATATTTATCAACATTATACTGTGGATTTACAGTTTAAAACATTAAATATGCAATTTTTTAAATTTTATTTGACACTTTTTACAATCAAACTGTTGAATAGAAAATTTAGAAATACATGAAGAAATTAGGCAAAATCTTGCTGAGTCTACCATCAAAAATATGCTAAACTAATGATGTATAAAACTTTTATGAAGATTTTTCTTTATTTCAGATAAAACTTTCACTATTTCCTGTATTTTACTATTCATTTTTTCTTTTCATAGAAATTTGTATAAAAGATTTTTCTTCGAGAACATCTCTTTCTAAGCTGCATTTTGTTTGTAATGTAAACCATGGTCAACCCCTGTTAATTCTTATAGTTGACTGTTTTCTTTTTTACATATGAATCTTCAGTAAAAGCAATATATCATCAGTGTATTAGAAATTAATTAAAATAATTACTGCATAAAATTAAACATTGATATGAAAAATCACTTCTTACAAAATCTTTTTTCCCTCCTTATCTTGTATGCAACTGTCAAAAACTTGAATAAAGACTCCAGTTAGATTTCTTCAAAATTGTTTTTGTGCTTTTTTCTTTGGATATAATATGTATGTATATAAACACATTTGTGAAAAAAAATTCAAACCAGCTTTGCTAATTCAATACATATTTATGCATTTCAACCATGGATTATTCCATAAAACATTATATAGGATAAATATTTTAAAAATGATAATTCTTTCACAATAGTAATAATTCTGTCACTCTCGTATAAATTCATATAGCATAATATATTTTATAGAGAATAAATTCCTAGAAGTCATTTTAACACCTTTTAAACATGTTTGCATTGTTGAGAAAACTGTTTAAATTAAATAATAAACTGGCCTTCCAATTTGTTTAAAATTTAAATATTTTTAAAACAAAAAAATTATATAGAAAGCAAAACGTATGTGATACATTTGAAACAGAGAAGCATTCTTTCATATATTTCTAAATTAAGAAAAAATTTAATTCATTAAAATAAGAAAGCACAATTGAAAAGTGTGAAAACTGTTAAACTCATTCAAATCCAAAAATATTAAACAATGTCATTAATAAATTAAAAAATGCTTATTTTGTAAATCGATGTTTTAAATTGGCTTAAACTTAAATAAAGAACTTAAATTAAAATGAGTACTTATAAAAAAAGAAAACATAATTTCCTCATAAAAAATTGAGAAAACTTTTTCCTTAAAAGAGGAGTTACATATAGTGATAAAGATAGACATAAATTATGATTTTTTAACATTCATGACAAATGGAAAATAAATTGAATAAAATGTTTCTAAGAAATGCAGCATCTTGCAAAATGAAAATTTAAAATACAATGATAAATTGGTGTTTACATTATACTTTACATTGAGAAGAAAGAAAAACAAATATTAGGTTTACACCAGAAAAATATATGAATTTAATGTAAATAATATTATCTTGTATAAATATTTTTAGAACACATCTATTAAACTATCAAGAATTATAAAAGTACATATGTGGCTAATTTTTTACTCCTCTCCTCCACTTATGAGCAAAAATAAAAAAAAAACCTGTTCCCCATAATTATGTAAAATTCCATTTTAATATTATGGGCACATACATAAAAATTTTAATTGATAAGTATTACAGTTTTTAAATCAAGAAAATAAACTATTGGTTCTTTTATTTTATTAAAGAGAGTAACACAGTGGTATAAGATATTTTTTAAAAAATTACAAAATATAAATATTTCTTATGAAAAAATAACATAATTAGGAAATAATTATTAATGTTTAATTAATAATGTCCATTCAAGAATAATTACCCAAATTTATTCATTATCATCAGAATTGGGGGTATCCAACAATTCTGAATACTAATAATTCCAATTACAAATAATTAACAGATTCAGTTTCTCCATAATAAATAATAGGTCTATTACTTAAAAATTATTGAAAAATTCTAATACAAGTATATTATTTTCAGACATCAATTTTGTAAGGTAATAAGCATATTTTTTAAAAATAATTTAACCTCATAGTCTTTTTTGTATTTTGAATTTCAATTATTTTCTATAGCAAATTTTTCCACATCTTTTACAGTAGTTTTATAATACTTTAAAAACAGTTTTCATAATTTGTTCACTAGTTTCTACACATATTTATCAGACATACAGTTTGATAGTATACTTCCAAAAAATATTTGGTAAAGAAATAGTTCATATTTTCCTCAGTGTAATAAAGATTTAGAATGAAGATGAATACAAACTGAATAAATGAAATGTGTGGAAAATATGGTTTCTGCATTTGGAGATATATAATTGTCGGGAAATAAATACCATACCGATCTAATGATGGACAATAAATACAATGGATATAACAATACTCACGAGCATCAATTTTATTTTAAAATGTGGATGCAGAATTACATGTTTTAAGATGGTCATTAAAGTTTCAATTTAACATAAATTAAAAATTTTGAAAAATCTGTTCCATACTGAAAACTTAAGGAAATAATAAAATGAACAGTAATTAAATCTAATAATGAATATGAAATAAAATTAGCATTTACTATAAATCTGATAATATAAACATAATTCCTCTTAGCCACTAAATTGCATATAAATATATATAGTTGTAAATGAAATATATACTTCAATAAGGAGTTTTTGCATAATTTAGAAACCAGGATTTGATTCTGATAACTTATGTTATCTCAATAAAATATCGGTTTCTGTGATGGTTGTAAAATTTTAACAGAATAATTTTATAGTTACAGAATAGAGCGTTTTTACAATCTATACTTATGATTTTCAATTTGCAGTTAGTGTACCTTAAAGAAAGAATAATATTAGTTGGGAATATATAAAGGTTGAGTAGTTGGAAAATATTGTAAAAAATACTATGTTGGGAGACAAACTATAGGTTTAATTTAAAAAGTATTCAGATGCTTATTTGAATGTCCTATCACATGCTTGCAAAATGAGGGGAAATATAAAATAGTCCTAATCAATTATTACTCAAATTCTATAAACAAAAAAATTTTCTACTAGAAAAAGGGGGAAATGAGAATATTTAGGAGAGTTTATAGAGATATAATTTTTTTCCTATGTCAATCTGCAGTGATATTTTGCAAAAGGTTTTTGGCGGACCAATAAAATTCAATCTTGATAAAATTATTGAAATTAAAAATCATAAAATCAAGTGTAGTGCAAGTTGTCAAACAAAGAAAGTCTATGTTTTCACTTGAAAAACATTATCAGCAACTACACCAATGATTTTATGGCGTTATAAATTTAATAATAATTATAGTTTACTTGTCTCTCTGCAGTCACTTTATTCAATTAAGAATTAATATGATTTTAACCAATAATTTAAAGCAATATTTCAACAAAAGAATCATTGAATAAATTTTGCTAATAATTCTTAACTAAAGAAATAAGTCACACCTTTTACTGTTGGACGCTCGCCAGGTTCAGGTGTAAGCAAAAGGTCAATAGCATTTTTAGCCGTTTCAGAAAGAGATTCTTCTCCATCTGGCCAAGGAATGTCTGAAATTACAGATACATAATAATGATTTTGAAAATTGTTTCCCAACCAAATATTCCCTTATCAATTATTTAAAAAAATATAATACTTTAGCTATTTCATATAGAAAATAAATATTGTTTTTGATTTTTTTAACTTGCAAAAAGTAAAACATTAACTTAAGAAGCTAAGAAATCCTAAAGTACATAAATTTCCTATTAAGTAAATAGTAATAAAATTAAAATCTTTATAAAATGTATTTTTCCTTACTCAACTGAAAGAAATTGTGAAATCAAAAGTATATCAATAAACATAATTTAAAAGTTGGTCACTACTTGTAAAATAATCTTCAGTGCCATTTATATATCAAATTATCACTCAAAAGAAAATAAAGTATAAAATAAATAACTAAATAAAAAAACTATCAGCATTATATATATATATATATATATATATATATATATATATATATATATATATATATATATATATATATATATATTATATCCAAGATTTGTTTACAGGAAAAATGATATTATACCTCTATTTAAAATATTATTGAATACAGCTTCTGCAGTAGTGTCATTAAATGGTGGAATACCGGTAAGAAATTCAAATAAGCAAACACCTAATGCCCACCAATCAACTGGAAAACCTTAAATTGATAAAAAAAATAAAATTAAATATCTTATGAAAAAAAAAAACAGAAGTAAATAATTTGTATCTTATATGACAAAAACTTATATATGAATTCAAGAACTGCATATAATGTCATTTTTTAATAAATTGTTTTCTTAAAGAAACATAACATAAATTTAGAATTAATATAATTTTTTTAAAAAAATGAACGCTCTTTATTTTTAATTACATGCAAAAAATATAAAGTTATTTTTTTGCTGAACTCTTTAACAAAATTGTACTGTAATAAAATGAATAGAATATTTTAAGTAAAATAATGAATAATAATATTTTATTACCATTATTTTTGAGAAGTTGCAGCTTTAGTTATTATATAATATATAAAACTAAAGCTAAAACAATATTTTGAGGGTATCATACCAATGCACATAACATAAACTTCAGGCAAAATTAGGTTTATAAATGAAACAATTTTATTGAATTTTATTACCAACAAATATCTCAGCTATAATAAAAATAAAGCAGAAAGGTTTCATTTCAGTCAATTAATTATTGCATAAACACAGTTTGATATACATACTTATGCAAATGATTAAATAAAATATTTTAATTAACAAAAGCAAAATGCAAGCTCAGTTGAAAGGAAATAAGTACAGCAAAGATTTTTGTCATTAATTTTAAATGATAGGCAGTTGCTGATTTAGTCACTATAGAGTTTTTTTCTCAATAAATTTTTAGTTATAGATACGGATTAATTAAAAAAAATTTTTTTTTAAATTTCCATTAAACAGAGCCACAAAATAATGCTCTATATTTAAATACATAATATAGATGATGGAACATTTTACAATTAACTACCAGTAAAAATTTTAGTTTTGTAAAAATTTTTTTGCTATTTTATAATTAATTAAAAAGAATATGTTATAGGAAATTTTTCTTCTTTATTAATAGTTTTAACATTTCAATAAGTTTACCATGTTCCTTGTGAAGTAATAGTTCAGGAGCGAGATAATCTGGAGTACCTAATATTCTCTCATTTGAATTAGGTTGTGGTCCTCTTCGTACACTTTTAGGTGTTCGGTATGGAGTCCGAGCAATTTGTAATGGAGTCTGAAAATTAAAATCTAATGAAAAAATTTAAAATGGCTCTTTTTGATAATTAATAAAATTTTAAAACATAATAAAAATACTAATTTCTTAAAAATACCTTTTTCTTAACTTTTCATTTTTGAAATTTTCAGTTTTGTTTTATTAAAATTATTTTCATAAGTGTTTGCGATATTTTGTTCAAAATAAAATTAATATTTATAATACCAAAATATTATTCCATACATTTCATTTTTAGTATACCCTAAAAAATTATAAAAAATAAGTTTACTAATGATACTAATTAATACTAAAATTTATAAAAAGAAATTTTTTATCATTATTGCAAATTATATGTTGCTCCTATATGCAAAAGATAGTTTTAAAAAATTCATAATTATGGAATCATTTTTCATACTTTTAAAAAGAGTTTTTCTTATTGAGACTAATGTTTAAGAGCAACAATTCAATATATTAATAGTAAAAAACTTGCTGAATATGAGTAAAACTAGTTTCAACAGCTCTTATTTTTTCTAAATATTTTGATTTCTTGACTGTTTTAATGTGTACATATTCTTAGTATTTTACTTTGAAGAAAATTAATGTTTTTACAAAAAATTTTCTGGTGTACCTTATTTTATTACTAGTTTTCCTAGAAAACCAAAAATTGATTATTCACCATGTAGATTATATTAATATTTATTTAAAAGAAATTAAGCAAAAAAATTTTTCTGTAAATAATTTTTAGACATTTGAACAGTAATTAATACCTTGATTTTCAATAATTTTGACTATTAAAATATATTTACACATTATTTTTATCTAAAAAATATTCTTTGGTGCAAGGATACTAATATTTTTAAAATCAAAAATTAAAAAGAGTATACAATTTAAAGAAGGTAAAAGCTTAAAATAAAGCACTATTTTTTTTTCATTTGAGTTACCTCACATTCTGAAAACTACAGTTTAAATTTTGATTTCTAATACATAATTAATCTATTATTCAAATGGTATTGAAAATAACTAATTTTAAAAATTTATAGGGCTAATACCTTACTCATACATAAAAATTTCTGAAATAATTAGAAATAAGGTCAATAAAATTATGGAAATAATAGTCTTGCAAAGTAATACAAAACAAATAATGCCATAATTAAATTCCCAATTAATTAATTAATTATAAAGATGATTGATGCTATATATCAATTACAGTTATTCGAAAATTGAATTTTCGATACAAAATTTTAAAAAATGGGTTACAAAATTCTACAAATGTCTATTATCTGTAATTAGAAAACTTGAATTTTGTTGAAAACATAAAATTATAAATAACTACTTCTATAATCTATATAATTTTATGTTTCAAAAATATTTCTTGTAAAATAAAAACATAAAAAAAATTTTCAGTTACAATGAAATGAAATTAAATAAAAATGAGTTTTTGGTTGATGCATCTACATGAGAGAAAAATATTATTAAGATCCTAAAGATCTTGAGTAGTAATGTAAGCTTAAATTATTTTTTACCCACGTTGATTATTGTAAGCAGTTTTTTTTAATAATTTTAGCTATTTATTGAGGATGCCTCAATGTAAACACCAATCTTATACATAAGAGACTTTTTTTACAAACCTCTAATTTACGAACATTCATGTTTTTATGAACCAGTGGTTAGTCATTATAATTGTGTTTATAATAACTAACCCTGACATTATAAACACAATGAAAATTTTAACTTCCATTTACAAACTAAAATTTTGAAAAATATCTTTATTGTGAAATTTCTTATTTGACAAAATTTTCTTTTTATTTTAAATTTTTATGATATATTTTTATTTGATTTTCTTTTTATATAAAGCCTGAGAACTTAATTCATTCTTGAACAATGAAACAAAACGGCAGACAGTCCAGACATTGTGAGAACAATAATCAAAGACATATATGGATATTAGACATTTGAAGGGAAAGAAATGTGGTGCCAAACTTCTGCACTTATCATACATAAGAACATAGAAAGGGGGAAAACTCTAAAAAATTTAGCTCTGCAATTTTGAAGTTTTATAAAAATTATTTTAATTAGGTAATTGACTTCACCGTGTAGTTTACAAATGACAGATTATTCTTCGTGATTGTATAGTCCTTTGTGTTTATTGAAATTCATTGTGATTTGGTATTAATAAACCACTGAACTGGTTCATGAAAAGAACTCAAGCAAAATATGAACAATGGTGTATTGTCAAATTCTACAGGTGATAAGTCTGAAACTTCAGTACAAAATATCGAAATTGGGCTACCTTTAGTTCTTCAAAATATTGGGATGAATATATAAAATAAGAATTTTTACATATTGAGAATTTAGGCTATTGTCATGAGCCTAAATGTGTAGGGTAGTGATTTCAAATGGATATATGAACTTTTCATTTCTTTTGCAACATTTATGTACAATTCAGGTGGATTACAAAAACAACACATTTTTTAAACATTTCAAAAAGAAAAATAATGTATCTATTTTATCATCTTACAGTCCACCAGCTAATAAAAATAATGAATGTACAATAGATGTTATTTTATTAACTCACCAAATATGGTTATAATAATCAAATTAGAGGAAAATTAATTTCACATTGTATAAAGTATGCAGTAAGTTTTAAAATTGATCAAAAAATATCCATAAAATTTATTGTATTCCTCTTTCAAACAATGTTATATCAAGAATGTCTGAGAATATCATGGACACTGTGACAGAAAGAATAAAAAAGCAATTTTTTCTCAAATCAAATGGATGAGAACATTTATCAAACAATGCAGTATTTCTTTCTTTTGTTTGGAGCATTAGAGATAATGAATTTAATGATAATCTTTCATATTGTCGTTTTCTCTCTACATGCATAACAGATGAAATATTTAAAGCTAATTATATTATTTTATACTGAAAAGTATTAGTTGGACAAACTGTCAGGGATTGTGGATTGATAGTGCTGAGTCAATGCCAGATTTATAAATTGGTCTTGATGGATATGTGTTTAATGCAGCTCCTAATGTAATTAGGAGCCACTGATGTGTCCATAAGTAAAATCTAGTAACAAAGCACTTTCCAGAGTATAGAAATTCATTCTCAATGATGCAGTAAAGCTTTTGGTAATTTTGTAAAGAAAAGTTCTCCAAACTCAAGAATTTGAATGTTATAAATGAAGACTTGTTGAGTCATCATTCATTATTCTTTCATATAGATGTGAGATGGTGGTCTTATGGTAAGCTGCTAACCTGGTTATTCAAATTTAGGCAAGATGTACAGTTTTTTTTTTTTTTTTTTTTTTTTTTTTTTTTTTGAAATTGTATGATTTTAATTGGCTTTCAGGTGTTTGCACATTTATGATTTTTTTTACAATTTGCAATTTTACTATTAAATAACAAATTTGAATTTTAGATAACAAGATCTTTAATATTAATGATAAGATTGAAAGTCTGATTAAGAAATTAGACTTTTGGAAATAGTATATTGAAAACAATCAGAGGTATTCAAAACTCAGCATTTTTTTTTTTTTTTACTTTTTATTAAAATTATTTTCCCTTGAAAATAAGATTAGTCTGTCTCAAGATATACAAGAAAATATAGAAGCACATTTAACAAGATTAAAATTGTCTTTCATGAAGTGTTTTCCAAAACACAAATGAGTTGGATTTCTAACCCTTTTTGTGGAGAAAATTTTGAAAAAACTAATCATTATTAATAAAAAGTAAACAAAACTTTAAACAATTATCATACCATAGAAGGTTTACAAATAGAATTTAAATTACACAGTAAAATTTTTTGTTAAACATTGATAATGAGCAAGAACAACATTTTGAGAAACAATATTCTTAAATTTAAAATTTCCTTAATAAGTATCAAGACAGATTGAACAAAGTTCTAGACTTAAAGGTATATCTTAATCTTACATTTTTTTAACCAAATTTTATAAGAAATCTTTGTTTCTTGACACAAGCACAAGGATCTCATTAAAGATATTTTATAAAAACAGTTGATTATAATAAGAAAATATACTAATTGGTTTTTATAATATAATTAAAAATATTTATTAGTAAATGAAATATGACAAAATAGTAGATAAATATAAAACTATGAACAAATAAATATATATGCTACAGTGAGTTCATAATTTCAATAAGTTTATAATCTGCCGTGACATTTAGGTGTGTTTCAATGTATTTTGTTGTATTTGTAATGTGTATACATGGTCACAATATAAAATGTATATTGCAAAAAAAATAATACGCTCGCAATTAAAAAAAATTCTGAAATACAATCACTTTTAAAAAATGATAAAATTTTTTATGATGTACCACTAAATTAAATATGAAGCAAAAACGGTTAGAGAAATCCTGATTAAGAGAGAAGGCACAGCAAATTTGAACTTCCAGATAGATTTTAAATGCTCACTATATGGCAATATATGGGTATTACACTTAAATTAGATAATTTTTTTAAAAGAAAGTTAAAACACTAAACAGTATAAGTAAATCTAAAATAATGAAAACTATGTTTTAAGAAAACTCATTTTAAAACAATATAAAGCATTGGGCTGATAATTTTATAAATTGTAGTTTGTTAGTTGCTAGTTAATTTGAGATAGCTTTGAACAATTGTATTCTCTTAAATAACCTTCTATCATTGTCAAAAATACTTTTTTTTACACTTTCCAGTCACTAATCTTTAATGAACTTCTTTCTACAATTAACATTATTTAGATGACCTAATTCCAATTTAAAGCAGAATTTTTAACTATCATTATTTTTCATAATAATTTCATTTAATTCAAAATACCATATCCAATTAAAAGTTTATAAATATATGCGTGTGAGTGTTTTTGAATTCTATAACTCTAAGAATTTCATTCCTTATTAAATTTGAATTGTACAATTGTTTTTGTAAGAGATGTGTAAATGTTTGAATTAGGTATATCAAAAATATTTTAAGTTAACATAATAAAGATTAGAAAATTATAATTTTGTAATTTTTTATTTGACTTTTGGAAACATATATTCATAATATGAAAATAATAAAATTTTATAATAAACATATAATTCATAAATAAAATTTTAATATAATTTTATTTTTATAGTCTCTTTAAGCACATAAAAAAATCTTTTGTTAACATTAGATGAAAATGTAAACAATATTGATTGCTTTTTAATATTTGTTTAAATTTATAGTTCATGATACATAAAAAGTATCAGCAGTTTGTTTTAGAAAAATAGTATTATACTTTTCAAAAATTAAAATAATAAACTATCATTTGCTTATAAATACATACCTGCCAACCTTGGAGGAAAAAAATCAGTAGATTCTACTGATTTTGAGAGCAAAAATCAGAAGACACTACTAGCGGCATTTTTGTTTGAAACAGAATGTTTAAAACGGTAGTACCGCAAAAAGACAATTTTACTCTTTAGATTACATATACTGATAATGATTTATTTGAAACATATATTTTGTGCTAATCTTAATATTTTAATAAAATATTTATTAACCTCATAAAGAAACTATGAAAAATAAAAGAATATATTACAAGTAAAAAAATAAACATCAACATTTATGTCCCAATATTTATTTTATGGAGCAACCTTTACTACACTAGTGCAATTTATAAACATTAAACTTTTAAAATTACATTAAAACACAAAATTTTGGCTTCTTTAAGTTGTTCACTGAAATTACTAAAAATCAGTGGATTTTCATACTTCATCGGGATTTCAGGAGAAATAATGAAAAATCAGGAATTTCCCGATAAAATCAGTAGAGTTGGCAGCTATGTTAATGTATTATCATCTGTACGCATAACTTATATATTTGAGTATCATGTTTCTTAAATACACTAACTGAAATCAAGAAAATGAGTATTAAGAATTTAAAACAAATATGTTTTAAAATATTCAGTTAAACTTCACAGAAGCAAAAGTCTTTAATAACCACTAATCGGAAAACAAATTAAAAATCTATAGGTTATAAATATTAAAAAAATTCACATTAGCATTAAAATGAATAAAATTTCTTTAATAAATAAATATAATAATACAATTATTTTTAATACTAAACAATAAGATGAATAATTAAGTAAAAAAAAATATTGCAAACTTTATAAAAATACTCACCATATTTACATAGGGTACATTACGCCTCTCATTTGGTGTGGAGAACAAAGTATTAGACTTTGAAATATTTCTTTCTGTCTCACTGTAAGCACTTGATAAAAGTAAATTACTATCAGAATGACAATGTTGACTACTGACACTATCAAAGTAAAAATTTACAGATTTTTTAGGTACTTCCATGCCTTCATTAAGTGAAGAATATACTTGTTTGATAGGTGGACACGAGTTTTTTGCTCTTAAAGGAGAATCCAAGAAGACACTATCAGAAGACATATTTTTTTCAAAACTAGAACCCATATATGAAACATTAGGTGGACTAATATTTTCTGAATCAGTATCAAAGTGATTGAATTTCAAGTCACATATAACAGTGGATAATCCAGTTGACTTTTTTGTGGGAGGTAATTGGGAAGACTCATCAGAACTATTAGATCGTTTTCTTTTCTTAGTTAAATTTTCTAAACCAGAATCTAAACTTTGCACACACTTTAATTTTTCAGTGTCATACACTTCCATTTGTGAAAAATTTTCAGAGAGTAAAGTTCCTTGAGATTTGATTTCACGTAAATTTTTAGTGGACCTAGCACTTAGAATTTTTCTTTTTCCTTTAGGACAATAAGGTGTGTAACTGGAACTGGAATTATGACTTGATTTAGATCCAAAAGAATCATGTCTCCTATAATTTTTTTTGCTAAAAGAATCTGAAACAAATTTTGAATTTATATATATATATATGTATATATATATATATATATATATATATATAACATAATAATGCAATATACAAGAAAAAGAAATGTAGCTAAAAAAAGAAAATTAAGCAATTTTGATAAACTATACAATTCATTACAATTTTTCTCTGAATTCCAAAAGGAATATTATTTTGTAAAATATATAAATGTGTATATACTTGAATATTTTGCTTAAAAAATTAACATTTATGAATCACTTCCAACTGCTTTAAATATTATTACAAGCACATATTATCATAAACAGAGACACTCTAAAAAAGACTAATAAAAATTTTCTTATTTCAAAATCCACTAAAGAGAATAAGTTTTAAAGCACTTTATATTTCACAAACATAAAAAAATTCTATTTTTTTCATTACTTAAATTTTCATCATTTAAAACTTTGTTGTAAATTGCTAATAGCTTTATTCAAAAATATTATAATTATTCTACACTGATCCTTGATTATATTTACAAACTTACAAATTAAATTTCAAATAATATTTTTAGCCCACATTTGAAAAATGCAGCAAAAAATTTTCAAAAGGACTTCTTATCAGGTTATTACATAAAATATTTTTAAATATATTATTCTTAAAATATTATGGATTCATAAAAAATATCCAAAGATGTTTTATGCTAAATTTTTATGAGTTATTAAAATTTTTTCTTTCTTTAGTACAATTTAAAAAATTTCCATAAACTTAATTACAATTAACATAGTTATATTTTAATAACAAAAAAATCGCCCTGACTGGGGTTAAATAAAATACTGTTTAAACTTTGCCATTTTATCACAATCCTTGGAAAATGAAAGAAAAATATTTGATAAAAACAGATTTTATGTTGTGTGATTTTTTGTCCTTCCCAATTATAAATGCAATAATTAAGATTCATTTTTATTTTAAAAGAAATATAAAACATTTGCAGCAAGTTATCTCTTTAATAATGAGACTACTTTCTCAAATCGCAGACACTGGTATTCGGTAAGTCTTAATATAAATAATCGCAAATTTTTTCTAAACTTTAAAAAAATAGTTAATACTTTCCAATAAATTGAGGTACATATAAAATAATTTTCAGATCATTTAAAAAAAATGAATTTATGTGTTAAGAAAGTTACAAATTTCCGAAAGAGCAAAATACTGACCATATTTTGGTTCTTCATCATGAAGTTTATCAGGCGTTTCAAATTTTAAAGCTAAAGGAGAAGCAATTGAGCTATAAATACTTCTGTTATCTGAAATTGATCTCTTCTGTACATTACTTGTTGAGTCAGATGAACATATTCGAGATTGTACAGCTTTATCTTCAAGCTTAGGGCTACCAGAGCTATTATCATTTAATCGGTTTTCCCGATAAGACTGAAAGTTAAGCAAAATTAAAAATTCTGAAATTACAAAATGGTTATTTTTATAGCATATGTATACAATTTGACTGATATTTTAGAAATTTAAATCAAATTCATCGTATAAAAAGAAAGGCTGTTTAAAATTCAAACACAATATCTAAAAATTTTATGACAAAAAAATCATAATTATAGTTAGTTTTAAAACATAAATTTTTATAAAAAAATTTTTTTAACTATATTTAACACTAATTTCGTATTTTTTAATAAAGCATAAGTAAATAAAATTGAAATGTCAATATATCAACTTCATGAATTAACTTTCCCAAACATTTTATGTATTTTTTAATTGTTGCATTACTATTTAGTTAATAATTATATTTTTAGAATTCCATTTAACAGCAGTCTCAGTTGAAGAAAACAAAAATATATTGCACTGAAATTCTTTAAATTACAAAAAGACTGACAATAGATAATTGAAAATTATTATATTTCATGAGAAGAAAATTATAATATAACAATAAAGATCATAGGGTGCTTGAATTGAATTAGATGCAAAATTAGCAATATTGATTACTAATTCTTTTTAACATTTTCTTCCAATACATATGCATATTATTTCTTTCATAACATAAATTTATATGAAAAATATAAATTATGTTTATATATAAATTATATGCAAATTATTCTAATTAAAAATTAAATTATAAAAAATTTACTTGAAATTTTTTTAACTCTATTTAAATAAAATATTGAATGTATGCTTTTTCAAGCAAAAAAACAAGCATAAAATAAAAATATTTCACATAAAACATACAAAGCCCATTGTAGATGTCAGTGACAACAATTGTCCGGGTGTACGATTAGGAAGCCCCTCTTTAGTATCATTATAGTAACAAGATGGTGATCCAAGCAAATCTATCAATTTTATAGCTGGATAATATAAAAAGCATATATTTTTTAAAAATTATTTATTAAAAAGAAAACATTTAAAAATAAATAACATATATATTTCCTTTTACTTATTTAAAAAAGTAGAAATACATATATATATAAAATAACTAATAACTTTTAACTTCAAAGTTTTTTAACATTTGTAAAAGAAAAATAAATATCAAAAATCATCAAAATAAAACTATGTTAAATGATAAACAATTCCTCAAAAACAAAATAAGTTAATATCTGAGTTCATAATATATTTTGCAATTGAACACATATTTCATTTATATTGAAAATAATATCCCATAATTATGAAAGCAATACATTTTTATACTAATAAATTATTACTAGAACTGCAATCTGAAAATTAGATTTTTAATAATTGAATAAATCCAATACAAAATACTATGGGTACATATGATTTTTCTTAAAATTATAAATGAATTTGGCGCTATTTCTAATTATTTTCATGAGGAGATTTATAATTAAATAATAAAAATCACACAAAAAAGTAATATAATTTATAGTAATTAAGTATGCACTTATTTAAGCCTTTGTTGTTTAATTATGCCATTACTCCTCATGTTTGTTAATTATAAGTCATAAAATAAAACAAAGAACAATTAAAATAAATCTTTCTTAAAAACATTTAAAATCTTCATTATTAAAATCCAGTTGATATTTAAAAATCTATATATGACATAAGGACAATTTTTAGTAATAGACTGAACTTATTATTTAATAGCTGAGCAACAAATTGACGTAGTTGATTTAAATTTCTACAATGTGATCTTAACAGCTTTATTTAATAGGATCAAATTTTTGCTTCATATGAAATTTTCATTATTTACAATGAACACTTTAAAATTATATTTCAATTATTTACAATGAACATTTTAAAATTGTATTTAAAAATAGAATTAAACATACAATATCTAAAAATATAAAATAATATAGCATTTTAATCAATCAAGCAATACAATCTAATTAAAATTGTATTTCATTTGAGTAAAAAACAAACTAATGCCAGAGAGTTAATCATTTAACTACCATCTTGGAGACACTTGAGTGAGGGAAGAACTTACTTATGAAAAATCTAGGATAGCATTCAATAAACGATTTTGGTAGAAGTACAATTTTTAACGAGCATCAAATTAACAATTCATTAAAAACATAGAATTATAGACTGTAAAAAATGTTTTTTCAAATATCATTTGTTTATTTAAAAAATGTCATATTTTTAAACTGGATTTTATTAGAAGAAAATTGATTAATATAAAAAACATATTTTATAATTTAATAAGATTTAAATTATAAAATATGTTTTAAGCTTTTGTCAATTTTATTCAACCAAAAAATCAATTTTTCAATATGAGGAAAAAACTATATTGTTTTTTCACTTTAAAAACATGAAAATAATATAGAGACAAAAATTAAATTTTATTTTCTTTCTGTTTTATGAAATTTCACATTTTGAGTGAATTTTATAAATGTATAGATCAAGTTGTTAATAATTTCATGTATATAAAATCATCTAACACACAAGCAATATTAAAGAATTAAAAATTAATATTGAAATTAAGTTATTTACTATTATTAGCAATTAAAAGTGCTACATTATTAACTATTAAAGTTATACAAATCAATAAGAAATTTACATTTAAAATTCTAATCAGACCTACAAACTTTAAAATTATTATAAACATGAAAATAAAACTAATTTACAATATTCACTTATGATTCAATTTTATGACCAGGCATGGTAATTATATAAAACTTACGTCGATTAATAGTTATTTTTGAAAGGCCAAAGTCTGTCAGTTTTATATGCCCTGATGCTGAAATCAACATATTATCAGGCTTTAAGTCCCTAAAATAAAAACATAATTTTAAAATAATGAGTTCAATAAGTAAAAAAATAAGAAATTCAGGTTAAAAAAAGAATTTCAATATTAATATCATATAAACTGAATCATAAATATAGCACTGAATATAAAATGTTAACATAAGATGAAAATTACAAATATATGTAATCATGTAATCCAAATATTTTTAAAAGAAAATCTGATATAAGTAAATACAAAAACATAAATAAAGATTTAGTAATGAAATAATAGAAAAATTGAATTATTTGTTAATCTCATACAAACATTTCAATACTTACAAACTGCCTTGCATAAAAATATTTTTTTAAAAACCTTTCTTATAAAAACATTTTTTAATGTTATATTTTAAGATTTCACTCATAGAGTGAAATCTTAAAATATAAGATATATTACAGCAAAAAAGTAAATAACTTTTTCAATAACTTTCCATAAATTATATGCAGTAGTCAAATCATCATCTTACTTTTTAAAACAAGAGAAAATCTTTTTCCTTGAAATTGCATCAAACAAGTTTGTACTGTTAAAATAATAAAGAGTACATTCAGTAATATTTGAACTTGTATAAAGTTTTCTGCTATGTAACTTTTCTTACAATGTTAGAAATACCTAGAATTGTGTGTTGTGAGACCTGGATAGCAAGGTATATTAACATGTGAATATGCATCATTGTGATGCAATCTCCAATTCGCAATGCATTCTCAAAATATGTTGGTGCAAAATTCTCAAAACAAGTTTTTAGGAGCATACGTTTTTAAAGCATATCATGATAATAGAAATATCTTTATGATTAAAGAAAATAATCATGACTCCAAGATTTTATTTGTTGGATTCTCTTTGAAGGTAGCAAATTAATTTATTTCCACATACTTTTGTGGTTAATAAGGAGATCAAAAAATAATGCATTGAAGTTTGGAAAAAAAGCAAAATTAAATCTCATTGATAGAGTAGCAAAAAACAAATAAAAAATATAGTCTCACAGTTTTTTTTTAGTTATGAAATTATTCTATAGTGAATTCTTGATTCCTCACTTACGTTTCACAGTATTTCAAAGCCTTGAAGTATATTAGAAAAACAGCATTTTTCCAAAAATAGAAAATAACAAAGATCATTGGTTCCAGTATATTACAGATAGAGTGGTAGGAGAAGGGGAAATCCATTACATACATTTTTTTACTCTTAATAGAGTAAAATATAGAATACAATTTAAAAAAGAGGAAAAACCAGATGCTTTTTTCTTGTAGCAATTAGAGTTCTAGAACAAAGTATTCTAAAGATACACAGGTTAAATAAATTATATTACCTCATTATCAGCTTTAAAATGAGTTTAAATTAGTGTTAATTATGTTTCAATTAAACAGAAAAGGCTTTTATAAAAATTTCAAAAAGAAACTTAATTTATATTTTAAATTAGCCCAAGATCAACATATTGATATGAATTTTATTCATTTAATGCAGATATTCTTAATTCAATAGCAGATAAGCATAAAATGTTTTGATTCATAGAGATAAGTGAAGAGATAAAATGTTTAAGAAAACTGTATAAAAGTGAAATTTGAAAGATTGGATAAGCCTGCATGCTCAGGTAAATTAAGTAATAAGTTTCAATATTTTACAAATTTCTTAAAAATTTAAATTATTATATAATTACATTTGACACATTAATTCGGTTGATTTTCTTTTCAGAAAATTACCTGATGAATATATAGTATAAACTTAAAATATTAAATAAAAGAATTTATATTAGTGGGTAAATTTATTTCTTATGCATCAAGCCAGACTTTCTTCAGATTAAATTAATATTTAAAAGCAAATTTTTAATAATAAATTTAATACTTATTACTTTTAAAAAATAAAAAAATATTGTACATCAACAACTTTTTTGTTGCATTTATCTTCATAAGCTGAATAACATTTTTAATGCACAATTATATTATTATTTATCGCAAAAACATTTCAAAATTTATCAAAGAATTCAAGAAAATACTAACTCAATATCTTTCTAGAAAAATTGCCCATATTTCCTTTTAAAAAAATCATATGCGCTACTTTTCAATTTTTACAACATATTAAAAAATACATAACACACACAGATAACATAGTTATATAGGCTTAAAAAATTAATAAAACAAAAATTTATAAAAGTTCACTTGTTATACCATATTATTAAAGTCCAGTCAATAAAATTATATGTAAATTTAAAATTAATATAACTTAAAAGATTTATTTTTAAATAATTACTAAGCAATTAATATTTAATTAATGCAAAATTGAATTATTTTTCCTTTTCTTTAAGTAAATTATATTAGTTCATCTTGAACACTATTTCAATATCATTATGTTCATTATAAACTGATTTCGTCAGATTGGAATAAGGTCTAATTAAGTATAAATTTGCAGTGTACAATATTGTAAAATGAGAAATAGAAACTATGTAATAAATGGATAGTCAAATGTATGAGGAGAAATGTATTGAAATATTTATAATAAAAGCTCATTAAAAAATCAAAATGGATAAAATTTAAATAAAATTCAACATAAAAAATACAAACAAATATCTTTGAGTAGTTTTAATTCAGTTAAATCTAGTAAACTTAAAATTGTGCAGTTAAAAATGCTAAGATGAATTCCTTAAAATTAGAACATACAATTAAAATAGGGTGCATCACATGATATACAACAAATGTCACAAATTGTGGTACTAACAGCCAAGAATAATAAATAGTGTGTAAATCAAGCATGTCCGATGGTAAGGTGCATAAGCTTTACATTAACTCTTTGCAAGGAAATAACTGGAAATGGGATAGTGTAAAAGGGTATATAATATAAGTTTTTGTCCATCTATAAATTCCAAGTCTACTCGCAGTAGAAGAATATAGTCTTTGACAATTTGTTTAATGTCAGAAAGTGTTAGTGCTTTATGTAAAAAATCAGTAGCATTTTTAGCAACACTGTCTGCAACTGCATTGCCGGCAATGGCGATATGACTTGGAACTTGACAAAAAGAAATATCAAATCCTTTGCTCTTCATACTTAGTAACTAATATTTCAGAAACTGGATCTTTGTCATAAAAATATTCTATTGTATTATTACACTAATGTTATATCTATATAGATGCAATACTTTTGAGGACATCTGGATCATATCATTTCTAAAACATGTACAATAGCAACAGCTTCTTCTGTATAAACAGAACATGATGCATGAAGAGTACAGCTATAAAAAGAATTTCCATCATACTATTTCTCCCAATATACTACACAGCAAGACCACTTGATTTTGAGCCATCTATAAATACAGGAATATTTGAGAAATACTGTTAATGAATACGGGAGAATATCCATTGCAAAGTAATATAACTGGCAAAAAGATTGATTATATTAACAGTAGAAATGTAAAAAATGTAGAAATTTTAAAATATCTGTAATTTGGATTAGTAAATCAAAGAACTCAGAGAGAAGTCCAAAGTATATTAGTCATTCAATGGTCAATTTTTGTACATGAGGCATACTTATAAAAGAATAACTTATTACAGCAGCATTAAAGTTTCCCTCAAAACAAAAACCTGGAGTAATCTTTGCACTGAGATGTCTTTTTAAGCCTTTTCATGCAAATTACAGCTTCTGATTCAATATGCATGCAAAGAAGGTGCATACCAAGCAAATGCTCAACAGCAGAAGTGTGGGAGACGTTTTAATACACCAAGAGAAAGTTATGCATAACAACCTTTGAAATTTTGTTCAATATGCCTTAGCAGATTCCTTTCTGATTCTAATCACCAGACCACTCAGCCATAAGTAATAAAGGGGGAGATGATCGTAGAGTAAGTCAATGAATTGAATTTTTGTCAAATGAATTGAATTTAAGAGCTTCAAGTTCTTCCAAATTCATTTCTACATACCCAAAAAGCCATTTTGGCTCTTTCAATACAAAAGTTAAAATGCTTGTTCTAACTTCAATTCATGTCAAAAATATTCCTAAGAATTTCACTTCTTTTATATTATACATTTATATATACATATTATACATTTTGCAAGCAATAGAATTAGATTTTTTAGAAATTTGTAAGTTATTAAAATTAGGGCATGTTTTGCATTTTTCAGAATCACATTTTTTAAATTTAAATTTTTCAAAGATACTATTTAAATCAGTAGGATTACTAAAGCAATTAGAATAAAGATATTCATCGTCCTTAGGTATAATATTATCTATCTTATCGAATGTAATATTTGTAAACATAGATATCTAGGCCAAACTAGCAACCCTTTAAATATTCGCATTAATTTACACATGTCCAATATTAAAAACTATGACAGTAAAAAATTTAATCTTGAATTCAATCATTTTCAAATTCATAGTTTTAATAATGCTATTATTAGTATTATAGACATCGAACCTAATACAGATATACGTATTATAAAGGAAAATAGGTTTATCTTAAATTTAAAATCTCTTGCTCCTTTTGGTTTAAATGAATTATTTAATGGCAAAATTATTAACTATTCTAATAGTAATTCCTTTGTATTTTTTCACAATAATTACTATAAAACTAAAAGATTTAAAAGAGGTGGACGAAAATTTAAAAAATCTTACAATAAAATAGATCTTAAAAATAATTTTGAGTTTTATTTGGATGAAATTTATAATTTGGAATCTTCCTTCTCAAGTACTTATAATTGGCTACTTTGTAAAGTATTTATATAATGAAACTGACTGATAGTGATTGTAAATTTTTGTATTCGTGTATAAACGATATAAATTTCAACAACCAGCATTTTAAGATTTTATTTTATGACCTATTTAAATACAGATATAATAAAATTAAAATTAAGAAAAATATTAGATTACATTATTTCACTATTAATTTTCAAGATCCTAAGTTTGATAATATTAAATTAAACAGTTTTGTTAATGATTTGTATAATATTTTTCCCATAGAAGATCTTATTGTCTAACTTGCTTTTTCTTATGATATTCCTTTTGGACGTAAAGTCTTTAACTATAATCAATTTTGCAAAAATATTTCCTCATCTAGAAAACTCTCTAAATGTATTTGTCATAGTAATGAACTAAAAAATTTTATTAATACTGATTTCAGTCATATTATTACAGGTGATTTAAACATTGTCAATGACCCTAAATTAAAAGAAATATTAAGTAAAGGGACTAAATATAGACCAGTTTTTCAACTAAATAGATTTAAAATAATTAAAGTAATTTTACATAATATTGATATATTTATCTTTAAAATTTCAAATTTTTATAATGTACCTACTGAATTTTTTACAGTCTGGAAGTCTAAACTTTTTAATTAAGGAATTTATTTTTGTCAATAATTTAACATTTCCTGGTATTAAGCTTGGTCCATTAAAACCAGCCATTAATAATCTAAAAGATAACTTTTCCTCATTACACCAGTAGATAAAGCCTCTAATAATTACACATTTTTTGTAAGAAAAATTTTATTTAGATTTAATTGATAATGAGATATATTCCAGCACATATAAACTCCACAGTTAACATTATTAAATAAAAAAAATCCTTGGGTTTTATAAACTTTTAAATATTAACAACTATAAATTAGAGTTTCCTTATTTAACCCCTTAACCGTCTGGGGTTCAGTGAAGAAAGTGCTTCATTTTTGCTTCGCGGTGGCAACATAGTTTTGGCTTTCACTGCAATGCAAGTTTTTCCCCCTTTAGAACTTGTCAAGAATACAAAAGCCTCTAACTCTTGATGAGGCGTATTTCCGTTTTACCCTGGACCACCTCACAATAATCACATTCTAATCACTTGCAGTGGGGAAAGACCATCAATCGTTGTCAGCTGAAGAAACCCACGTGTGCTAGTAGTTTTCTTTATGAATGTTCTGCTTGAAAGTCTCTATTATAATTTTTTAATTACAATTAATATAAATTTTATTTTATTATTTTGAAAATTATTATCAATAAATTTAATTTACTTCTACGCAGTTTTTATATTTAAAATTCTTAAATAAAAAATATATATATGATAGCTAACTCAATGAATAAATGATTTAAATAGCTTTTGAAACGCGTTAATTTGCAATTTAATTATTAATTGATTTTAATTATTGTCGATACTTTTCAAAGTCAACACTATTTTTTAAAATCATCAAATAATTTTCAAAATTATTGAAAGAAACAGCTCTGTTGCTTTATACACAAATTGAAGAATTTCGACAAATTTTTAAAATTTTAATAGCTTAAAAAATAAAAAGCTACATTAATTGCTTAACAATAGACTTCAGAGTTTATTGTAAACTATTCATTTCAGTTGAAATTTTGTAAATTTTTTATTTGAATATAAATTGTTCATTCAAAATTTTTTTAAATATAATTTGAAGTCTATTGTTAGGGAATTAATTAAGCTTTTAATTTTTTTACGTATTAAAATAACATGCATTAAATTACATATTAAATTCTTTGTAGAGAAAGATTTCTGTGTTTCTAACTATGCAAGAAATATCTCTCGATATAAGATTCATGTTGTGATTAGATATCTTTTATATTTCTTAAATTATTTTGCACAAATAATAAAATGTTGTATCTCACGCTGAAAAATTTTAGAAGGAGAATAAAAGCAAGGAAATCTTTATGCTATTATTTCAATAGTATGAATAAATATTAAATAAAATTAGTGAAAAAATATTTTAAAATGTGACAGTAAACATTACAATAAATGCAAAATATATTTACATTTAACAATATATATGAGTTCCATTTATTTCTATTATTTTTTGAATTGCATGATATAAGGAGAAATAATTATTTCTACTATTTCGAAAGTAAAATCTGAGTAGATATTTGATTTTCAAAATTTTATTTTATTTAACGTTGCTATAGTAAGCTTCAATTTTCTCAAAACATGAAACCAATTTGACTAGTACACATTTATGATAAAAATGTATATAATATGTGTTTATTGATATAATGTGGATATAAAATGTAAAAAAGGATAATTATTTTTAAATAATTATCCTTTTGATTGCTTTTAGAAATAATTTTACAATTGTTGCTTAAAATTTTCAAAGCACCAAATCAATTTTTGTATATGGCTATCTATCTTTTTCATATTCCTTCCAGTATCATAAATTTCTATAATGCCTTATACACTTCCTAAGCTTATATATTTTTAAAAAAATTTCAATAGCATATAATTTGTCATGATTTTTTAGATTAAGAATTAATAAATATTATTTTTTGTGGTACATTTTTGATTTTTGCTTTGAATAATTTTAATTGTCTAAATTACATATTATCTAAATTTGAAAAATCATTTTTATATTCTAAAATATGGAGTCTAAATAATTTTATATTTTGATTGATAGTTTGCAAATTATTCTTCAATTCACAGAAGAAAACTGTTAGCCTAAGTGGTGAAAATTCTGTAAATTTTAGAAAATTAATATTATTTTAAGACCGTATTTTTTAAAACTGAATACTTGATTCCAAACAAAGCTTATCAACGCGATGTTACGAAATAGAATTAAAAATTTCATGATGTTAAGATTTATGCTTTGACTGAGTTTTATATCCCTCGATTTATTTTCATAGTTTTAATTGTTTTTATAAATAAATATAATAAGTAATAAACCTTCAAAGCATAATTATAACATTTATTAGCAAATATTTTCATGTCACATGTATAAAATAAAATATTTGGAAGTGTCTTCAGTAAGGGTAAGAATCATACTAACATTTAAGCATAATTTACATTTTATTATAAATGTATATGTATCTGATGAAATAATGCCATAAATATTAGTTTTCTATGGAAATAATTTCATTATTAAAAATTTAAATACAGTTAAACGTTAAAATTTAATTTAATATTTTAAAATTTAAAGTTTTACATTTTAAAATCAAGTGTGAAAGAATTTAGTTCGATTTATAATATTATTTTTTTCTTACATTCAATAAAAAATGATTTAAGCTTTAATATTTTATTTATATAAACACATATTTTGTATAACTAAGATTTCCGATTTTTTGTTAATCATTAATAAAAATATATAAGCATTTAAAATGATAACTCTAGAAACAAATTATTTAATTTATAAATTAAAATTAGGTTCACTGGGAAATTAGTTAAAATCTGAGAGATTACAAGGAATAAATACGTACAAAAATCATTACAAAATTGTTTAAAATACTAAATTCATTCAAATGTTTAAAAAAATAATATTCAATTTATAACTTATTTTATCCATTCTAATTTTAAGAAAATTTTTTAACTTTTTCAAAGTTCATATTTTTGAATATTTAAATTATATAGATTCCTCATTATTTTAACCTTGTCACTAAGTCCCATATTAATATAATCTCATTATGTCCAGTTTCCAATTAAATTATAAACAATATATATATATATATATATATATATATATATATATGTATGTATGTATGTATGTATATATACACACATAATATGTGTGTATTATACAAAGAAACTAAATAATGTTATTTAAAAACTTGATAAAAAATGTAATGAAAATTAGTATTAAATATACTTTTTATAAATCGCAAAAATTAGAGAATCTTCAACTATGAAAATTTAAATGTGAATAAATATAGAAAAGTAAAACTATTGCTTTCTTGAAATACTTTCGATTCCCGCTCACATTAGTTAAATCAACCATGACCGTTCAGTAAGTAAGTTCCCAAGCCACGATTTCACGGCAATCCATCAATTCGGGGGTTGAATTTAAAGTACTGCAGTGAAGCCCGTTGCCCCTACCAAGGGGCTCGGGATAGCCGGTTAAAGGGTTAACAGTCATTCCTAAATTTCACAAAATTCCTATAAAGTTTAGATTTATCACCTGTGGTACTAAATCATACATGAATAAACCTGGAATCAATTTTGCAAAATTTCTTAATATTATATTAGACAATATTGTTAAATCAGAAGCCCACTTGGACCATTATAATAAACTTATTTTGGATTTTTTATCAAAAAATTATATTTATTGTGTTGATTCTTTTGACTTTAAAGACCTTTTTACTAGTATTCCCATTGATAAATTAAACGATGTACTACACCTTTATTATTAGATATTAATTTTGATTACTGGAATAATTTAGTTAAAATGTGTATTTATAATAATTTTATATTTAACAGTGAAAATATTTTTATTCAAAATTGTGCAATTCCACAGGGATTCAACTTTTCTAGCACACTAGCAAATTTATTTCTACATTATTTTGAAAAATACTTCTTTCATCACTATCCTTTTGATTTTTGATACATAGATGATTTCATTATTTTCAACAATTTAAAATTTGAAGATATTTCTAATACTATTTACCCTGAAGAACTTTCTCAAAACATTTATGTGAAACTAAAACAGAATTTCTGGATTTATTTATCACTATTGATAATTCTACTACATATATTGATGTCTTCGACAAAACTAATCAATTTAATTTTCATGTTAATAAGTTAATTTCCTGGAACTCCAATATTTCTTTAAAAATATACAGAAACGTTATAATTAATGAACTTAATCTGATTTATATCTTTAACAATTATGAATTTACTAAAAATTACATTAAAACCCTACCAAAAAAGAACAATATTCCAATTAATTTTATTTTAAAATAAGTAGGAAGTAGGGAATCACTTGTAAGATTGAAGTAATGCGTAGTTTTTATAACTACAGAAGGGCCACCCAAGCAAGGGAACTAAAGCTTAAATTCCCCCTTAACATATTTTAATTTCAAATTTACTACATGTTTCTAAACCACTTTAACTTTCTAAACAACTTTAACTTTTAAAATTTAATTACTGCTGGCAACATTTTTTAATTCTAATTTTAAATTTACTTTTGGCAACTTCCTACTATTCTCATATATAATTTTTTAATCTGATTTAATGGCACTTATATTATGTATTTTTCTACTGTATGTGTTTTTCTACTGTACTTATATTTTATCTATTGTGAGTATTTTTATTTTTCTGTATATATATTTATCTTTTCTGCATATATATATTCATTCTAACTTTTTAATACGAACACTCTTCGGGAAATTGCTCGAAGATTTTTAGACATTTGTTCTTCGAGCATGTCAGAAAAGAGTGTTCATTTTGCATAGCTGGCCATCTCCCTCCTGATGAAGACGTGATCCCTATGCCTTCTTGTCTTTTGCATCATATTTTAGTATCTTTTCAATTTATATCATTTATAACTTATATATATATATATATGCAAACACACTTAACTTACACATAAATCAAGTTGAATCTCTATACAAAGTAAATTTTTTATCAATTAATTTAATAATTTTTTTTTAAAAAAACTATTTACTCAATGAATTCTTTCCATTAAAATATATTTTATTTTATACTCATTACAAAAAAACCTCTAGTCAGAAACTTAACATTAATGACCAGAGAGGACTAAAACATAAATTATAAAAATAATAATTTGAATTTTTAAAATTATATAAATACATTAATGGAAAAACTTATAGAAATTTTTTAAATATCACCAGTTAATAGCATTAATTTTAATTTATTCTGCAAAGAATTTAATGAGCTTTAAAATCAAATAAATTGTTGAGTGAAAAATTCATTTTATAAACAAAAACAAATGCTAAATACATAAAATTTTTGTATATGAAATATATATTTCAATTAAAAAATTTAAATTCAATCAAAAAAAATCCATGGTATCTTACAAATAAAAAAAGACTGGTAAAAATTAATTAATAAAAATGATAAAAAATTATATCTAATTAAATAAATTTTATGACAAATATTTTTAATTTAATTATATATGTATATATATTATCTTTAAATATATATAATGAGAATATTATAAAAAAACAAAGAAATTCAACATGACAAACATTAATTATATTTTTAAATTAATTTAAAAATTCATGAGAAATTATTTTATGAAGCAAGTGACAATCAATATTACACATGAATATGCCACCCAACTTGTCTAGTGGTCACCGTGCCTGACTGCGGATAAGGAGGTCCTGGGTTCGAATCCCGGTTCGGGCATGGATGTACTTTCTATCTCTATCTATCCTGTCGTCCTTTCCTTGTATGAATGAGGTGTGAATGGTTGCCTACCCTATAAACGGGTACCTATGGCATGTGTGTAGAGCAAAGTCATACTTTCATCTTCCTGGTGCTCTGATTAAAACGAAAGATGCTCCCAATTGACTTAAATTCGCATTGCTAAGGCATTGCGAGCTTGGCTTGTCCTAGTGTCATTAGTAATAACACACATGAATATATCTTAATCATAATTAATCAATACAAAGTAAAAAATAAATAAACATACCTATGAACAATATTATGTTGATGTAAATATTCCAGGGCATGAGCAGCTTCTGCTGTATAAAAAACTGCCATATCTTCATCAAAAAAACCATAAATACTTAGAAGAGATTTTACATCACCTCCAATCATATATTCCATTACCTAAAAAACAATATATTTATGTACATAAAGATAACATGATTTTGTGCAGTAAATATTTTTTGAATAGATATCTATTTTTAACTTTTTTTAATAAGAATACCTAGTTTAAAATTACCATATAATTTTACCATGAATAAAATGTATTGCAATCAGCTTAAGCATGTGTATTATATAAAGCATAACTCAATTTGGTTAAGTCAAATTTGCATATACATTCATTGTACAATAAGGATAATTCAAAACATCCCTAAGAAATTAAACAAAATAAAATTTTAATCATTTAAAAAATATATTGGTAATTATTTTTTTGCTCAGTATTCGTTTGGTTTGGTTTGTTTGTCGCTCAATGGTCATTTTTTTGCACACGAGGGCTAATTAGACCGGGACTTACGGCTTAAAGTGGATTCCGAACCACTACAAACATCCATGCCCAAGGTGGGATTCGAACCCACGAGCTGTTGAACCGAAGGCAAGAACGCTAACCATTCGGCTGCCAGCTCGGCTTGCTCAGTATTCATACTGCACATTGCAAATGACTTCATGTTTCCAGCAATTAAAAAAGAAAGATTGTAATTTTTTTAAATGTATATGTAAATATAATTTTTTGTCTATAACTTCCATTTTTGGTAATAAAAATTTAAAATATGGAATGTAACATATAACAAACACTAATAAAATAGTTCAGTATGAGAAGAAAAGAATAAAAATAGATTTTTGATTGATAAGTATTTATGGCATTCTTACAGAATATAATGGATAAGTAATATTTATTTAAATCCCTCCTTTTTTAACACAGAACGAGAAAAAACTTGTAATGAATCATACATAAAAATTGTTTCCAAACTGCAACATTATCAGTTCTAGTATATACTACAGAGTATTTTATTCCTAATGGTAAAAAAAAAATGTAAAGAGAAACATTCAAATATTTTGTATTTATACTTAAAATTTAATAAATAACGAAAATTATTATCCGTTAACTGGCAAATACTATTCACTCAAAAGTTTCCTCAAAATTTTCTTTTTTATTTTCTCATATTAAAATACTTCTATCACATTGGAAATTACATATGAAGTATGAAAAAATGTTAAGACTAGTAACTTAAATAAAATGTTTCCCTTTTTACCTATTACAATAAATTAAATTGCACTTTTTATGATTATGTTGAACATATATTTAATTAATGTTTAAAAAATTTTTTCTTTTGATAAGAGAAACATTTAAGTTGTTTGAAAGCAATAAAAGAAATAATTTCTTACCAAGAATATTTCATTATTTCTCAAAATAATCTCTCACACACAATATTGTTACATTTTTGAATTCAAATGCCCTGATTAAGAAAATATGCAAATTTCAAAGTGAAATACCAAGTATTCAATGACTGCATTTTAGATTATTAAATCATGGAAATACATTTATTTTTCATAAAAGAAAAAAGAAAATAATTTTTAAGCACAAAGTCCCTTGAATATCGGCAATTAATTTGACTTTTCTATGCTTCAAATAATCCATTTACCAAAGCAGTGTGTGAGCAAATTTTGTCCTGCTGAATAATTGTAAGGCAATTTGATATTTTAATAGCTTTCAAATGTTTCAGCAAAAAACTGTGATATAACAAAAGCATTGATTATTTCACAACCAATAAAGGATTGATTGCAATATAGCTAAATTAACATGCAGCAATCAATGGGCTCTTTCCATGAATTTTTATTTTGTCTAAGGTCATCTGAAAGAATCCGAACAGTCAATTGTAATTTTGTTTTGGTTTCATAGGAATAAACTTAAAACCTGGTGCCCTAGTGGTAGTGTTTCATGCTCCCAATGCACAGGTCCGAGGTTCAATCCTGGGGATGGGATAAGTCAACTCAGTCTTTGATCTCTTCAGTGGGTCGATAAACTGAGCACCACCCATGCTTGGGAACTAAACACTAGGAGTTTCACATTAAGTTGACCACCTAATCATAACATATGCTTCACACCTCAGGGCCTCTAGGTCAGGAAAACAGAGATGGGCACTGTACGCCTAAGCTAAATAACTAATATAAAATATTAAAAAATAAAGAACAAAGACCTGTTTTTCTTGTTGATAGCTTTGAGCATGATTTTATAATATTCTACAGTAATTTAGAATTTAATAAGTTTGATTACCATTGTAATCTAAAATATCTGTTTACCATTTTCAAATAACGAGAACTTTATCTTTGAAAGTTTATACAGTTTATACTTAAGGTTAATAGCAGCTTTTTTTTTTTTCTTAGTTAAAAATTCTCACATTCTCTCCCTTTGCTTTTACAGTTATCACTTTACAATTTTTGAAAATTTCTTTAATAAAATATTTTTTATTAAAGACATTTTTTAGAATTGCAAGAAGAAAATTCACTTACAATGCGTTTTAATCAAGGAATTTGAACTACAAATGACTATCTTCTTATTAAAAAAAATACTTGAGATTATAAGACATTTTTTTAGCTTCTGTAAAATGTTTCAATATACATAAAGCATTTACCAAATTTAAGGTATTTTTAATGCTTTATGCAGTATACTAATTAATAACTTTAAATAAATTACAATCTTTGGGTAAAAAAAAAAATACTTAAAAAATTCATTTTAGTAAAGCAGTATTGTTTAACAGTATTTCAGCTTTTTCTCCATCCTATATAAAATATTTCCTTCATATTTGCATTTAATTACTTTGTCATAATTGTATAAACTAAATAAAAATTTAATAAATTTACAATTTCATGGTTTTGTATGTTGCTCAACTGTCATTTTTTGCACACAAGGGATAATTACACTGGAACCTACAATTTAATTTCAAAATAGAGTAAAAATACTAGTTATTTAAAAGGTGAAATATAAAAAAACAATACACTGATATTTTTAAATTATCAATATAATATAAATCTCTTAAATAAAATCAAAAACTTGAAAACTTAAATTTGATATACCTAAAGAGTATCAAATAAAAGTTCACGATAGTCTAGTGGTAAAATCAGTTTTTACAATGAAAGAGCCTAACTTCAATATCAATTAATGCTAAATAACAGAGAAACAAATATTGCATATATATTTGAGTAAATATTTGATTGCTTTGTGAGTTTACTCCTTACCAACATATAAATATAGGCCAAAATCTATAAAAAAAAGTCTGCCTAAAAGACAAGAATGCAAGGCATTTAAATGTCTCAAACTAAACTCAAGAATTAAGCTGTCTGCACCATAAAATGAACAGAATTAAATAATATTTTATGAACAAAAGGAAATTCTACCTTTAAAATGTTACAAATACAATTTTAAAACACAGCTTTAAAGTGATTGCAGAATATAATTTCAAACAAATTGCTTTATATTATTTTGGTTATTCTTCTGCTTTATTATTATTAATTATATTATGAAAGAATTAAAGATATTAAATTAGATTTTTAAAATTCAAGGATATTTAATTAGGAAACACCTTCTAAATTTATTGCTCAAAATTTCCAAAAATCAGAAGGTAATGAAAGAAAACTAAAAATCAGAAAAAGAGTCTTAAATTTTGAAAATCGATAAAAACATGATCAGTTGGGTTAGCATGAAAATAAAATTTAAAATTTTACTATATTCCAAACAGGTCCTAAAATTGAAAATTTCTTGTGAAAAATTTTTTTTCATTGTTTTCTCATGATTTTAAAATTAGAAATAAATAAATAATTTGATGGAATAAAAAAACTAATAAATACTACAGTCACATTATTCTTCATAACTTAATTTAGTCTGTCTGCAGAATACCTTTACACCATATATGATAAAAAAAATTAAATGATTTCCAGTATTTCAGTAACAAAACTACATATATTTGCATCAAATGATTGTTCATTTGAGTATGCATTTACAATGGTCTCACAATTTAACAACATTCTAGTAAAAACTACATGATTCAGTTCATACATATTTTAGTCTGGAATATACTATAATACTTTCAACTATCTTAAATAATTAGAATAGAAATCTACAATTAGAATTGAATTTATTTTACATAATATATGACAGTAAAAAAACAGATATAAATGATTTGAAAATAAAATTGATTCCTCAAAAACCAAAACATTGGTAATAAAAAATTAATACCGAAGAAACTCATTCTCACAAACCTCAAATTTACAAACACTCATGTTTTTACAAACTAGTGACTAGTTTCTACACTGACATTATAAATATAATGATAATTTTAACTTCCATTTATGAACTAAAATTTTAAAATATATATTTTTCCAAACTATCAATTCTGACAAACATTTTTTATGATCTTTATTCAATTTTTTGAGTCCTTTTTATAAACTGTCTGAGAATTTGATTCATTTTTGAACAAGGAAGGGACTTGTGCAAGCATTTTAAACATTGTGGAAACAATAGTTGAAAACACATGGATATCAGACATTAGATGGAAAAGAATTGTGGTGGTGAATTCAACTTGTGTGTTTCTCTTATGATAAGACACAGAAAGGGAAAAAATTCTTCTTTTATCCTGTATCCGAACAAAGAAAAAATATTTAAGCTTCTTTGTCCTGTAGTTGGTTTTCTTTCATTTGAATAACTAAACTTATGAAATTTTGTTTGTTGAGAGAGATAGCCAATTCCATTGAGAATTTGTCGCAGTTGAAGAAACATGCCAACATGACAATGTCAAACATGTAATGATAAGGCCACATGTTAATGTGAGACAAGTAAGAAACAACATCAAACATGTAATGTCATTAAAGAGAAATTCAACTGCTTTGCTATGAAACTGAACATAAATGATTTCAAAGCATCAGACTGTTGGCTTTAAAATTTAAAACGAGATGCGATTTAAGCTTTAGAAAATTGTATGAGGAAATGCAATCAATAAAACAAAAGTGTTGTTTTTAAGTAAGAATCTTATAGTGTATTTTAAATAATTCTTTCTAATAGTATTTTATTTAGAAAGAAAAAGTAATTACGTAAATAAAATCTGATCTTAACAACTTAATATATTATTTTCCTATTTTATGAACTTTCTTTTTTACCAACTAGTTCAGTCCTCAAAAATTCAGAAAAATAAGCATCTACTGTAGAATAAATTTGGCAAGGTATTATAGAAAACTGTTTGCATATAGGAAAAGAACATATGTATCTGATGCAAAACAATTTGAAAAGAAAAAGTAATCCACCAAAAGAAAAGAAAATAATTTACTAATCTTAATATTTTTCCATAAAAGTTTGATTTTATAAATTGGTTAAATAACAACAAAGTAGCAGTAATAATGTATTGAAATAATTAAATGAGAAAAACATTACTAATGACTCCAGGAATTACAAATAAGAAATCTGTACTGTCTTTATATAATTACGATAATATAATTGAATTCAGGCAATAAAAACTTGAAATGAATGAAACATTGTATTTCAATATAGGTAAAATTAAAATTACAGAAATCATATTTTTAGAGTACAAAAAATAAGAGTAGTTTGAATTAAATGTAACAAAATTACATTCAAAACATTGGTTATATTAAACTATTCTAACATGCTTTCAGTATATTATAAAAGAAATAAAGATTTATAATAACATTTAAAAACATCAAAATAATTCTGTGATAAAATATAAATTATTTTGAAATTTAAAACATAAATAAATCTTACTAAATATATGTTATTTTTTGACTGCATGGAATAGAAAAGTTGAACAACAAATGGACTTCTACTCAAAGCAAGAGCGTCTCTTTCTGTTAACACTGAAAAGGGATACATACATAAAAATAAGCTTTAAAAGAAAATCATTAATGTGTTACAAAAAATCCTTAAAATTCAATGAATTATTATCTTACCTTGTTTCATCATATTTTTATTAACCATAACTTTTTTTTTCATTACTTTAACAGCAAAAACTTTATCTGGTTTCTCATTTTTTTGGCACAGAAAAACTTTACTGAAAATAAAATTCTTATAATTATTTAATAATTCTTGATAGATTAGATAGAATATAATTAAGATATAATAAAAAATGAGGCTAGAATTAAGGAAAAATTGGCACATAATATAACCAAAGAAATTTATTTTAAAAGCATTTTAAAGAAAATAATCTCGTCATTTTTGGCTTATGAAAGTTAAATTTATCAAAACCTTTAGTTTAAAGAGTATTTTGAACCATTAAAAATCCATGACTGCAGTAGGAATCAAACTCATAAATACTTGAAATAAAACTGAAAATAACACAATTCAGCGTCAATATATTGCACTCAATTTCACAAGATATTACAAATTTCAATTCTTATTCTCTTATCTTACTTTTATTTTATTTATATAATACTGGAAAATACTATTACACAGTTTGAAAAAATTAACAGAATTTAATAATTTATTCCAAATTAATGGATTAGCAAATGTTTCATTATTTACTTTAAAGCTTTTCCTTAATTTTTTATAAACTATATTAATTAGAAGAAATTTACAGGATTTTGAAATTCAAAATAAAATTTCCTGAATGAATAATAAAATGCTAGACAGAAAAAATATAATATGGATATTTTTAAATATTAATCTAAGTTGAAGTCATTAAATTTAAAATCTGGTTCATTTCCAGAATAGTTGAACCAAAAACTTAGAACCATTGCTCCAGGCAAAATATTTTTGTAAAAAAATTGCTTGAAAACAACAACTCAATGATTATAATTTAACATTAAAATAAATTTCTAAAAAACATAAGAAAAATTTCAAATTCTAATCAATGATTGACAGAAATTACATTTTTTAATATACATGAAAATAAAAGTTTTCTTTAACTACAAATAAATTTCACTAACAAATAAAGAAACTTAAACACTTTCAAAATAAAAATTACTGTAAAATCATAACTTTTGGAAATTGTATTATACATCAAAAGTTTTTCAATAATTCTGTACTGAATTAGAGATATGACATGATGTATTCATTTTACAAAAACTTTCATTTCTTGTAGATCACATATGTATAATCAGACATTTATATTTAGTCATTGATACTATCAGCACAAAATGTCAGTAATTTGTAACATGTATACAAATCCATAATGCATAGAAAATCAAGCCAAATGAAAATACAGATAATTGAATTTCCACTCTAACATTCATATAAAACTAGAAAGACCACTATTATTTAATATGTATGTACTCAAATAATAAAATAGTTTGGATTAAAACATTAATGCTTAAAACTATGACAACTAGCATTTTTGACAAATTCTTGGGAAACAATTATTCAAATAAGATGATACTATAAAATAATTAAAAATTGGTCAAATAATAAAAATTTAATTGAAGAGTTGTTATATATTTAGCAAATATCATATTAATATAATTGTATACATACACATATCATAATTAATCACATCTTCAATGAACAATTATTTTAGATGCCAATGATTTCTGTGTCAAAAACTCAAAAGATTAAAACTGATAGTGCAACTAAGATAAAAATAATATATTTTAAATAATTTCTTAATCATTTTAAAAAGATATAAACTCAAAGAATCTATGCATATCCTCATTAAATGTAACATTCTAAATAACAATCATTTTAAATGCCTATCCAACCACAGCAAACAACTGTTCAGCACTCAAAACAGAAATTTATAAATGCTTCCTTTAATGCTATGTTTATTCATTTGATTTGTATACTTTTTTCATAATATGTTCCTACATTTGTTATTTTTTTAACCATTATTTTTATTTTTTCATAGAATACCCAATATATTTGGTGTACAATCGGGTAACGCTTGGTTTGGCAATACATCACAGCAATAAACTTTAATTTCTGCTAACCCTATCTTTGTATGGCTTTTGTGAACCGGATTGCACCTATTTTGACATCAAAAAATAGAGATCAAAGACTCAAGGGGAACCTAATTGTAAACTTGGTTGTCAATCAAAGATATCATTTGATCACTGGCAACTATCAATAACACTTCAATTCGCGGTTAGCATCATTTTTGAAAATCAAGCCAAATGTACTATATATACTAGGATTTTACTTTAATAAATCATAATACAATTAAGTAACAGATTCGAATAAAAAGAAATATTATTACATGATATTGTAGAAAAAATTTAAATAGATAATTCAAGTTTAAAAAATATTTATATTAAATCATAATTAATATGAAAAAATGCTTACCCAAAAGCACCTCGACTTATAGGCTTAATGATTGTAAAATCTTTAATACTTGGAAGCTGAAAAATATTTTTATAGTAAAAACTGGCAGCATCATATGCTTTATCAGAAATGTATTTTAATAAAAGAAATATTTTTTGGTACTTTTTTTCATATGAATATAAAACAAATATATATTAGTACATTAAATATGTATAAAATGAATATATTTTACTCCAACAAGAATAAATTTATGCAATATTAGTTAAATAAATGTTTTACAACTACTTTACTAAAAAAATATCTGATGAGAATAATTTTTTATACTAGAAAATATGTCCTTTTTCTATAATTATATATAAAAAACATATTTTTCCTTTTAAAGTATAAGCATAAAAAAAAAATTTTTGAGTTTTTAGTGTGAAATAAAATTCAATTTTCCTATACAGAAAATAGACATCAATCAGTCAAATATTTTCCATTCTGTTTTGATGAGTTTTTGCCATCTTTCTAGTAACTTCACAATCCAGTGTTAATAGAATTTCTGGACCTCAACAGCAAACAAAACTCAATTAAGTGCAATTTGAGATTATTATTACTGCTGAAGTTTTTACCAATTAAGAAGTTCTGTTAACTTCAAAATAAATGATAATCCGATGGTGTGAGGTTGGAGCTGCATGTATGATGTGACATCACATCTCAACCAAGCTCTAATAGTTTTGAATGTGTTGCTAAAGATGCGTGAGACCTCACATTGTCGTAGTTGGTCACAATTATTTGGCGATTTGCTAATCCTATCCTTTTCTCTTTAATTGCTTCTTCCAATTCACAAGTTGTTAGCAGTAAACATTTGAGTTGATTGTACTGTTATTTGAAAACAGCTCAGAATACACAACACCTTAGTAATTCCACCAAATTGACAGCATGATTTTTTTAATGCAACTCAAGCTTTTGTTATGTTTGTGAAGGTTCATCATGTCTGGACCATGAGCCTTTTCAATTAATGTTATATTAGACAATCCATTTTTCTTCCCCAATGATATAATTCATTTTAAGAAAAGGGTTAATTGTATTATGTTTGAAATGTGTATCATAAATAAGATTTGGCAATAAATCTCTTGGGGTATTTAAATATTATACAATACTTTTCCATTTCGCTGGCGCAAATCTCGCCAAGTGAAAATTAAGTTGCCAATTGGCAACAACACACAGTATACACATAAAAATTTTTTAATTTATTTATTTAATTGTTGTTTTCTGTGTGCACGCTATGTGTGGAATGATGGATGCCAGAGCCTCAATTTGTTTACCTATTATATTAGATTACAATTTATCAAGTGATGCATATTTCATAATTTTATTACTTTTTTTTAATATTTTATGTGAATTTGTTTCAATTATTATTTTTTAAGATACATTTTTAAAATCCAATTTTTTCTAGAGAGATTTTATGAAATTATTTGTATACATAGCAACATAACATAAAATTATGAAATGGAAAAAACAGTCGAAATAAAGTCGTTGACAGTAAAAAAGGCCGTCACATGTTTTGGAAACAGAAAAGTTTACCAGCGGAGATATTTCCTCTAGCACCGGTTGTATCATTTTCGGCGACTTTATCGCTTGTGCCAGTGAAATGGAAAAGTACCTATTATACTTATACTGATTTTATTACACCATAAATCATATCACTCAAACTGCTATCATTGTGAACACAATATAATGAAGACACAAACACTGTCAACCATATCAATACACGAGATGACGGGTCTGTATTACAATGTTGAATACAGGCTATCAATATGTAATCTTCGTGACAAAATAAATATAAATGAAGCTTTATAATACAGTAAGTAGAAAAAGGATATATTTCATAGCCTTCCAGTGTCTAGGTTCTCGTTGATCAGACAATTTAAAATGCCGTCTCTGATATGGCATTAAGGAAGACTAAGTAATTACTAAAATAACAGTTCATGCTGTTCCAAATATAATCAATCTGTTTGCTTAGACACTTTTTATCCTGAAAATGATTTCACTTATTTGATTTGAGTCAATGACATAAGTCAAATAAAGGAAATTAGTAGAATTGAAGTATATAAAAGGTGAAGAAATCTACAGAACACACAAAAAATTATAAAAAAAGATGGACATATGAGAGAGATGGTACGATCCTTGCAAAAATTCTTTCTAAAATCTGAAAATGAAACAAAATGTTCTATATTTCCTGGCAATGAGATAAATATACAAGGGTCTACATAATTTTATTATTCTTCGTATTCTTGATTTACATGACATAACACAAAACTAGTATGCCAGATAAAAAAAAAAAGGAAATCTGCCAAATAATTTAGAAATTCACATATAATGTCATAAGTATCTGTGCTATTAAAAAAACTAAACATTTGCATAACATGTATCTTTTTCCAATCATGCAAATTTCACATGAAGTGAATTCCTTTCTTGTTTTAGCAATTTTAAAAATCCACATAATTTAAAATAAGAAAATAATTATAATAAAAATAGGATACAACATAAATTTCAATGGCTCTTTTTAAAAAAATGTTTTATCTTGGCTTTAAGCAAGTAGAATGTTTTAGCAATTTGTCTGCCTTAAACTGTAAATGTGACAGTAATCAGTTACAATAAAGCAACATTATTGTTCAGAACTATTTCCATGATAAATTTAATGAATTACTGATTTTACATATGATGATTACATATTTCTTTTTTCAATTTAAAACATTCATTTATATAATTATTTTTAATGATCAACAATGAGTTTTATTTGTTTAAAATAGACTATATAATTGTTAAGGAATACCACTTTTTTCATTTTGCAACAATACTTATTCTTTGAAATAATTTTTATCAACAATTGATCTTTATGACAATTAGAATTTCAAATTGAAAACATATAATTTTACTAAAAAAAAGATTTTAGTTAAAAGCATAAATTTCAGTTGACTTGCACTGCTAATCATTTCTTAATTACCTATAACTGTTTACAAAATTTACTATAATAAAATGAATAGAAATGGTCTTTGAAATATTTACAAAAGAAAATTTGTATAATTCAACAAGAGTTTGATATAGTCAAACAGATGAAATATTTCAAAGATAGTTAAGGTAATAAACCCATTTACTTATTAGAATGCCTTTGTCTATTCATAAATTTACTGACAATCATTTCATCCAGCAAGAAAAAACTTTAATTTCCAATATTTATCTTTAAAATTGCAGAAATTTTAAGGAAAAATATGAATAAAACATTTTTTTCATTCAAAGCTTAAGTCATGATAAATGTAAGATTACACTAAAATTTGATTATTTACAACCACAAGCGTTGAATTCATCACGAAAAATATTTATGATGAGATTATTAAAACATAAACATGAAAATAAAGCAGTATTTTAAAAAATACTTAAAAACAAAACTGTCATAAACATACCAAGAAAAGTTTGTAAAAATAAATTTTGTAAAATTTTAACCCTAGCGTATAGTAAAAAAAAAAAACTGCTAAGTTGAATAGTTGTAAAAATCAAAAAAACATGAGAAATCAAAACCTATGAAAGTTTAAATTACAGAAGATAATAAATATTCCTTTTACTTTAACGATTTCACGCTGTTTATTCTCAGGAGAACTGTCACTGTTACTATGAGGTGATGATGAAGACATTTTATATAAAACAATTAAATTCTAGTAACTTTACTTCGGATAACTTCGAAATTTGTTAGCCGCCATGGATTCAAAATATACGTTTGTTTATTTTTGGTTTAAACATGAAAGGGGAAAAAAATTTGAAATGGTTACAGTTAATTTTATCTTCATTGAATTAATTTTTTAATGCAAAAATGAGTAATTAAACATTAACTTAGCTAGTCAGCTCATGATCAGAGCTTCAAACTGTAATTTTTTTCTTTCCGATTCAACTAAAATAAAATATATTAGTTATTTCAGTTTTTGTTCCTTCAAAAATTACAGTTTTCGGCTCAGTTCCAAATCAATTGTTGCATATCCCCTTTGGCCAGTAGAGCCAACACCCCCTGAAGACAAGGCCTGCGCACCGCTATGATGAGTCATCCACTTGAGGCCGGTTGTTTCGTCTCCTTTATGATGATCTAAATAACTCACTTTTTATCATGTATTATGACAAATGTTCAATTATAATTGAATCACGCCACAGGGAATTATATAACTATCTAATAAATATGTGCTTGATAATTGTTTGAAAAATTTTAACATTTGCATTAAATGAGCTAAGCTAAGTTATTGTAATAAATAAAATAAAAATTGAACTGAATTTTTCCAAAATCATTCTTTTATTTAAATGATTTAATTTTAAAAACATTTCAGTTTATTATAACAGTACATTTATAACAATTTTAGAATTGAACAAAACAAAATACTTAATTTACCAAACTAAGTGATTAGAAAATAAAAAATATAAAAAAAATATTACTTTAACAATTGAATTTGTATTTCTTAAGTTAAAAAGGTTTCATTTGTTTTTCCTAAATTTCTAGTTTTATAATTTTTTAATTTATCAACCATTATTTGTAGTTTGATATGATTTTAAGTAACTTGTAGAAAAAATTTATGAAATTATTAGGATCATGTTAGTGAAATATATTCCTGCTATATTTTTCTCCTAATTCTCTCAAAATAAATTTATTATATCACATAACACAATGATTGTACATTTTAAAGTTTTTCACAATGATCATTTAATTAATTATAATTTGTATGATTTAATCTGATAATATTAACATTACTTATTGTATTAGTGTGGAATATATAGGCATATATTAAATCATTAATATCAAAAATATTAAAAAAAATTTAATTAAATTTATGGCCAAAAAAAACATTTATACTTTTTATAATGCAAATAACTGGTGTAAATAAAACATTTGCTTTTATTGCATTATTAATTTTTTTTATTAAATATCACATAAAAATAGCAAAATTTATAACTTGCTCAGATAATAAAAGTAGAGTGAAGACAACAACAGTATGCTTAAAAATAACCCTTCAATTCCACATTAAAATATATCATAAATCAGTATCAAAATGTAATTAATTTGTTTTGATATACAAAATAATT
The DNA here is from genome assembly GCA_037975125.1 of Latrodectus hesperus. Taxonomy (NCBI): domain Eukaryota; kingdom Metazoa; phylum Arthropoda; class Arachnida; order Araneae; family Theridiidae; genus Latrodectus; species Latrodectus hesperus. The sequence continues at coordinate 73,009,029 of CM075856.1, read as the reverse complement.
TTTTGAAATAAGCAAAATGTAAATAACGATTTAAGTTTAGGAGCATCAATTTAATAATTATATTTACCTACAGAAAACTCTTTTCTGTAATTTACATTTTCCTAATTCTGTAATTTTCTTTTTGATTTTGAACTAAGAAGTTTTTTATTTATTAAATCATCATTAATTTTTTGCAATAATATATGAGTAAAATATTAGTAGAAGTTAAAACAATATTTTTTACTAAATCATCACTGTCATGTTTGCAACATTTTGAAGTTAAATTAATTTAAGCTAATCGAAGATTTTTTAATGTTACATTGCTTGTGTGCGATAAATCTAGGATTGTTACACATCAAAAAATCATTTTCATATTCAGAGGATAATAGTTTAGAAATAACAGTATAATTTAAATTAATTATTTTAAAGATTTCTTCACAAGGATATTTTACCCCCCCCTCCTATCTATATTTTTAATTAAAAGATAGTTTTCACATTCATCGTCAACTTCGCTTATTAAATAAACACAGCACATTTAACATTTAATTTTTTTCAAGATAGAATGGACGCAATAGTCTGCTATATATATTAAAATAGTTAACAAATGAGAATATTTTTTTAAATCATTTGAGTTTATTTTCAAATTAAATATTGATTCTTTAGGGTCTGGAATATCAATATTTAGATTTTCATCAACATCATCATTTAAATTTATTTCAACATTTCCATGAACAGCAGAATTTAATGTTAAAGAAATAAGGCTCCTTCTTACCACCCTTATAATCTAATGAAGCTTTTATGAGAATTTCATCCATTAATAAAACTACATTTTTGTCATTTTCATTAAGATGAGAGTATTTGTCTCTAATGTATAAAAGAAAATTATTCCTGTTCTGCTCTTTTAAAGGATTTGCTATATAATTGACAAATAAAGTTTCAATGTTGCTGGATGTGGAACAATTAAATATCAGCTTTTACGTAAAAATTTATAACAATGGAATGATATAGAAAAAAGCATGGTGCATAAAATTAAAAAGTTTGCAGAATATTTCTTATGATTTAAAGAATATTGGTACAGAGAAATCTGCTCTTCTAAGCAATCAAATAAATTTTCATTACTCTCACAAATAATTTTCAATTAATTAATAACACATATACACAAATCAATCATAATCATCAAGTTATTCTTATCGTTAATTTTTCCAAATTTTCTAATGCTTGTAATATATTACCTAAGGTATGAATATCCTCTTTACAATCATAAGAAATTTAAAATTATTTATCTTATAAAATTGAAAACCTTTAATTAAACTTACCAAATTCAAATTTTCAACAACTGTTACCGATGATTCAAGAACAGGAACTTTTGAAGGACTTATCAATAAAAACATAATTATATCCTTATTGGTAACAACAGTCCATGATCATGGAACTTTAAAGTCACTTTAAACAGCTCTTGAGTTTACTTATAAATCTTTAAAGCAAAATTTATCACTGTGGTCTTTTTCACTTTTTATACTTCTAAGGCACAAGCAAAGTTCTGATTTTCAATTCTTATCTTCTTTACAGCTGGCACCTCTCGAGTATTCTTGGTTGCCGTTAAATATTTCGGGTAGTTTGGAATTATTGAGGGAATGGCATCTAATATCAATCGTGGGTATCATAAGGTAGCGCTCAGTTCTTAACCAGTTTTCTCTACATATAACTCTGAACATCTCAAGATATCTGCAAAGTGTCTTATGAATCTATCTGCAAAGTGATGCTCGCAAATCTGAAAAGAAAGAAGAAAAAACACTATTAAGATAAATGTAAACTATATATATATATATATATATATATATATATATATATATATATATATATATATATATATATATATATATATATATATATATATATATATATATATATATATATATATATATATATATATATATATATATATATATATATATATATATATATATATATATATATATATATATATATATATATATATATATATATATATATATATATATATATATATAATTGAATTCTCTAAGACACTTTTAAAAGTTTTGTTTTGATTACATCATATATTTCATTCTGATAAAATTCAGGTCATAAAATAAATATCAGAGTTAAGTTCTAACTCTGATATTTATTTTTGCAGGGACAAGCAAAGAAAATTCACAAAATGTGCGTTCCTAGAGAAACTTTATGTTTTCCAGAAAGCTAGAAATATCTGGCGAACACCGGTGACAAAGCAAATTATTTACCTTTTACTTTTTTTCTCACTTCAAAATAATGTTTACCATTAACTTTTATCAATATTTTTATCATGAAGATTAATTCCTGAAAAATCTTTACAAAGGTCATTAAATTAATTTTTGAATATTAAATATTACCTTCTTATTAAATTATTTATTAAAAATTAATTAAATTATTTATTAATGATAAATAAATTTTATTAATGATGATAAAATAAAGAAAATTTATTTTATAAAAATTAATTAAGGTAGGTACCAATTTTAGAAAGTTTATTAATTTTATAAAACTATTTAGATATTTGTGGTATTAAAAAGGTAGAAATTATTTTGACAAATATAAAAATGATCTACACTCACTTCCAAAAGTTAAGTACGAATATGTAAAATCCAAAAAATCAACAAATACTTCTTTGATTAACACAAAATTCGGCAGAAAGTAGCATATACATTTATGCATAAAATAAAATCAGTAATTACATACAGAAATCAAAACAATGTTAAAGTTTTGTAAGTTATCAGATAATGACATACTAGAGATTTAAACAAAATTATGTATGAAGTAAAAATAAACTGCATAAAATGAAAAAAAGACATTAATAAGGTATGTGATCCCCCCTCATCTGTATACAAAGTTTACACCTTGTCACCATGCTCTCAATTAAATGGTCAACCACCGCAGAACTAACCAATAGCCATTATTCTTTTAGAGCAGTTTCCATCTCAATAAAAGTGGCTGGAAATGGGAAACGTGAAGATACAGCACGGCTGAGAGCATCCCAAAGATTTTCAAAGGGATTAAGGTAGGGCGAATATGCTGGGACCACGACATACGAGGAATCCCTTCACTCTCCAGGTAGTCATCGACGATGTCAGTTCTATGGGAACGTGCGTTATCGTCTGTGGCGATATGCTCTCCATGATAACCATTTTTCCCTTTCATATACTTTATTCACGATATCACTTAATTTATATTGTTACAATTAATAATCAATTACACAATTAATAATTTATATAGTTACAAATCTTAATTCATTTCGTTTTTACAATGGCAACATAAATGATGTCACTCAAAACTAACTAAACTGAAATCGAAAATTAAGAATAGGTTGGCTAAATTTAATCAGCCATACTTGACATACTCTCACCTTTTGATAAAAAGGATTTTATCAAAACAAAATTTATTAAACAAGTATTAAATATTAGAATCTCTTTAAAGTTTAAAGTCTAAAATCCTTGAATCTCAAAAGCAACTTTATAATCAACCACTTCTGGTGACTCTCTCTTTCAACATCTACTGAAGATTTGCAGAGCTATTTCCTTGTTCAGCGACCTTCCTTTCAAGATTTTCTTCAGATTGTATTTCCAATGGATACAAACGTTGAACCGGTCGCAGAAATTCTCCATGTCATGTTTTAACTTTAACCAGTCAAACGTTATCGTCTTTTCCAGGATATAATTGAACTATTTGTCCCAAAGGCCAAAACGCTTATTTATTATCTTCACTTTCGATTAAACAACATCATCAACTTTTAGTTTAAAAATGACCTTTCATTCGCTTGTTTCAGAATGAGATTATGAAGGTATGTTCTGCTCTGAATCGCTTTTTCAATTCATCACGAAGTTTTTGCTGATATCGTAATTTTTTTAAGTTTATCTTATCTATATGGTCCAGATCAGGAACACCAACTACTGGAATTTCGTGTAGAAATATTGCAGTAGTAATTGCTTTAACTTCGTCTGGATCTTCCGATACGTAAGTTAATGGCCTTGAATTTATAATAGCCTCACATTCGCATAGCAAACTACGCAATTCTTCATAGGTTAAGGATGCATTCTTCAAAACTCTTCTAAGCAAATTCTTAAAGATTTGAATTAAACGTTCCTAGAAACTATCACGCTAGCAAGCTGAAGAAAGATTAAATTCCATGTAATTCTTTTATAAGATGCTTCACCTTCAATCATTTTACAATCAATAGCCTTAAAAAGATTATTATCTCCAGTGAAGTTCATACCATTGTCGCTGTAAATTACATGAGGACGTTCACGCCATGCAATAAATCTTCGCAAACTTAATTGGAAGCAATTCGTAAGACAAGGAAGTCAACACTTCCAGATGTATAGCTCTAAACATAGCTCTTGTATACAAGACAAACCATGCGATTGTTCCACCTTTTATAATAAGAGGGCCTGCTAAGTCTATTCCTACGTAGTATTGCAAGGATGGGAAAAAACCCGGTTTATTCCCGGGAATAAACCGAGTTTTTTCCCATGAAAATTTTGAAAATTCCCGAGAATTTTGAAAGTTCCCAAATTCTCGAAATTGTGAGAAAATTTGATTTAAGAATTTAAAAGTTTTTAACTATTAAAAGGAGAGGTTTCAAGTTGTGCTCATTGCAGTTGTTACTCGTAATATTTATTATTTGAATTTGTATTTTTTAAATTTTTGGATTGAGAAATCGTTTAGATGTGCTGTTTTTAAATATGTATATTCCTTGAAAAATATTACTAATATGTAAGAACTTCAATCCTTCAATATATATTGCTTGAAAATATTATTCTAATATTTATAAACTTAATATTAAATAAAACGCAGTAAATTAGATTGATAATTGATTCTAAAATTGCATACGAACATATTTTATAGTGTCAATCGTTAGTGTATTTTTCATTTTGTTTTTCGTTAGATATTTGGAGTCATTTTTGATCAATTTAGATAAAAGTAATAGCTTGTATGTACATCTAAAGTTAAAAAAATTTAGTAAGTAATTTTTTAACTGTTGTGCTTTTATTTTCTGTGGTTAAATCAGATGAATAGTATATTCAATAGAATATTTTTTACAATTTTAATGCTCATATTTTATGCTTTTCACTGCTTTTATGAATGCTCATTGTAGAAAATAAAATATTACTTTGCTTAAAAATTATTTACAGATACCAAAATTTACTTCACATCGTTTCATATATATGCGAAAAAATAATCTCTAAAACGAAATATGATTGGCTAAGTTTTTATTCCCTTAAAATTCCCAATATTCCCCAAAATTCCCGGTTTTTTCTCAAAATTCCTGATTTAATTCCCAAGCTTCAAAATTCCCGGGAATTTTACATCTCTATTCCTACGACTTCAAAAACCGGCATCTCTTATTCTATTTTTGGGAGTGATACTGGAATTGCTCTAATCTACTTTACATTGTGTCTTCTATAAAGAAAACTTTTAGAAATAACTTATTTTATCGTTTTTTACCATTTAAAATCCAAAATTTCTCTCGAAGATTGGTTAAAAGCATATGAAGTCCAGCGTGATGTAAAATTAAATGATGATCTAAGATGAGCAGTTTTACCAATTTATGTTCACTTGGCAATAAGATCGGATACTTAAAACTTTCTAAATCTTTCCTCTTCGTTTATCTTGTCTTCACTCGAAGTAAACCACGATTATCACGAAAGATAAACAGAGACTTAAATTCTTTTAATCTACTGTCATGGAAATATTCATTCTGAACTACTTTTATAATTATTTTCTCAGCTTTATTTAATTCATCCGCTTTCAGTTCACCACTTTGAAGTTCTTTTTTGTTGTATGTGCATTGTTATAAAATCTAAACATCCAACCCACCATTCGTAATAATTTGCGATAATTGGAGAAATAAGATAAAAGCTCTTTTGAAGCATGAGTTTTTTCTCGTATTACCTTTTCTTCATAATAGAATCTTTGACCTAATAGAATCGTGTTACCTTTTCTTCAAACACTTTTTCATTCAACTTATTTTATGAATTGGGCCAATTTTTTCGCTCTTCTTTAACCATGACGGTTCCTCCTACCAACAAGATTCCAATAATTGTTTGGCAGAGCAACCCCTTGATGGTAAATCTGCAGGATTCTTTGTACCTGGTACATGTTTCCTATTTTTGAAACTTGTAATCTTCATTGTTTAATAACATAAAATATTGTAATAATAATATGTTTAATAACATAACCCAGCATATGGTTCTGTCTAAATACACACAGGACCATATGCTGTTTTTAATCACTAAGAAAATCCTTTTAACTTGCTTATAAAGGGAAAAGAATGCACCATCTCATTAGACGGAATTAAACCTGTTCACGTAATTATAGTCTCAGCAATTTCTATTTCAACTTCGGTTGTTACAAATTCTAAAATTTCAAATGATGAGTCATCTGTTTCTCAGACAAAAAAAAAAAAAAAAAAAAAAAAACAAGAATTGAAAACTACAAGTCATAAGACACACTTGGCAACTTCAACTAACTGTGCTGTAGCAACGAACAACGAACTGTAATGAACATGTGAACTTATATGTTATTCTTATATGTACTGTGATGTTATTCTGCTTCCCCATTTCGTACTCGTGTTGGACAAACCATGCATTTTCCAGAATATTATAAAGACTATATTCTTTTTCACCATTTTACTTTCTATTTTTCTATTTTTTGTACAAATTTTAAAGTTACACTGCAAAAAAAGTTTAATCCAAATAAGTATTTTTCCAAGTTTTAAGGAAAGTATAAGCTTATTTTATCTAATAAAATGTTTTATTTTGACTTCTCCTTTTCTAGAATCTTCTAACTCATTTACACAATTTGCTGGTATAAATTACATGGATTACTATTGCAATCATATAATTCTTTTTCAATGATTATAAATAAAGTAATGAATGTGTATGACTTTATAAATACTGTACTTTTTATATTTAATGTTTTTTAAAGTATAATCTTCCTAACGGTCAGTTTAAAAGGAAAATTGAGTATAGCGCCACTATGTGTTACTGATAAATTTAACAGTAAATCTACGATTTATCTCTATTGATACTCTATGTTATTGTAGGTACATTCTTCATTTGTTGAAAAACACGTTAGAAAACGTCTGCATAGACCAATGCCGGCTGTTGTGAACATGTGCTATTGTTGATAGTCTGTCATTCTGTAGTTTTTGATTTGTGCTGTTATTTCTTACTTTCCGCTGAAGTCTTATCTTAAGTTGCTCGTGAGTAAATTTATCTTTCTACACTAGATATATTTCTATTTATTTAATTTTCTTTGTCACATTTATTTCGAAAAACGTATTTGTAAACATCAGGATATCGTTGACTTATTGCTGAACGAATCTATCTAAAATGTTATTAATGTTATCTAATTTTTTCATAAGTATGTTTTTTTTCTCGAATTATTTAGCTCGTTTATTTTTGAAATATTGCTGTCTCAAAGATGAATTAAATTTCACTATTGGATTATTAACGATATTAAATTTCATTATTAAATAAATCTTGTCTTTCATATCCTCTAAGATAAACATTTATATTTTAATTAACTAAAAATGCTGTTAATTATTAATATCAATCTCGATTTCTTTTATAGGACATTCAAAATTTTATTATGATTTGTATTTTTTTAAATATTTTAATCCGGTTTATTTACCTAGATGATTTTACTTATTTAAATGATTTATCTAATTTCCATAATTTTAAATTGTACTTCATTATAATATATGTATAATATGTTATTATTATGTATAGTAAAATTATTATGTATAATAATGTATAATATATTTAAGTTTTATATGATCTATAAACTTTTGATTCTGAAATCAATTAAGTAAAATTAAAAAGAATTATGTTTTTATTTTTTATTTATAAAGTTAGTAAATCTAAGTAAATTTAATTTATAATTTCACTCTCATTTAGCAAGTATTCAAAAAGTAAACTTTGTTAACATTATAATCATAAGTAATTAATACAATTTATAAAAATAAGTACATTTTATTGTAATAATGTACAAAAATATTAATTTTGTATAATAAAATGCTTTATAATTATTTTGAAGTTATAAATATCAATTACATATAATGCCTCAAAGATATTGCAATTATTTTTTTCCCAAAGAAAAAATGTGATTTATTGAAAAAAATAAAATAAACTGGCATTTTATTTGCATAATCTTTTAATCAATCATAAAATGAAAATTAAAAAAATGAATCTAGTTTTCTAATGTTTTTAAAAAATAATGAAAACTAACTTAATGTATACCTCTATAGTTAATTTTCTTTTCTCTTCAAAAATGAAACTGTTAACATAGGCTGTAACTTATCAGTTTTGTTTTTATTGTCAAATTTATTAATGAAGATTATTTAAAAATCATTGCATTTAAGTACACATTATGTGATGTTTCAGTTCCTATTACAGTATTGTTTAAAATATATATATTATAAGTAAATGTAAACTTATAGAGCTATGTATTTGAACACATATCCATTATCTACATATAATTTCATTGTATCAAATTTTATTTCAACTTATTTGTAACTAATGACATTATTGTAGATGCTTGGATCTAAAAATAAGGTTGTCTGATATCATTTCATTGGATAATCTTTATATACTCCTGTTAGATATGTTTAACTATAAATATTTAAAAGTCCTTTATAAATGCATATGTATTAGGAAATTTTTTTGAATATAATCCAGTAAATATTAATTAAATGTTAAAATGGTAATAAACAGTCGAGGGACACTACAAAATGATATTAATAATTTAATAAATTGATCTTTTCCATACTATTTCAAGGCATTAATATTTTCCATCTTGCCATATAATATGCTTTCTTAAAAAATGCTTCACCTATATGTAAAATTAATTTGTAAGTAATATCAGTAGAAATTACAAAATAAACTTGAAAATGGAGATTGCAAATATTCTTCACTAGGATCTATGTATCTTAAATGCAAAAAATTTAGTATAATTATTTATATTTGATATAAATAGAAATTTTGATGAGTAATAGAGAAAAATTGAACAATGCATTATGATTTAAATCAAGTATAGCAAATATTTTTTATGAGTAAGATATGACATGTACAATTGTTAATGCTTTTCAAATAGTTGAGGAGTGCCTTGCAATACAAGTCGAAAGTATAGTTATGAAAATTTATAATTCTGACTCATTATACACGAAACATTGCACATGAATGTTGTGAAATTTATACAATTTTGCTAGATACTTTGCATCTTATTTGCACTGGAGAGGAAACTTGATCATATTAATTATGAATTATATTGATATATATTTATTACCTATAGTATTGTCCAATTTCTTTTTAAGCAATTTTCTTTGTAAAAATTAATTAACTTTCCATTCTTCAATATAAAGTTGCTCATGAAACTGGTCTGTATTTTGAGTTTGATTAGTGCATTTTAAGACTTCATTGTATACTAAATCAGTAATATTACACACACACTTATACATGCAAGTCCTCCTAATCTAGATCTTTCAGATCATGCTTACCTTAAATACTTAATATTCTAGTTCTTAGTTCAGGAATATCTAGGTTCAAATCCATCTTAACCATTGATGTGTTTGTAACAGTTCAGAGTTTATTTTAAATCTGGTATTTAATCGCATTAATTTTTATAAGAATGAAGTGACTATTGAGAATGATTATACTGATTTGGCTAATAACTATCAGAATAAACAGATTCATATCAAGTTCATATTAAACTAAGATATTCCATAAATTTTAGTGGTTGACAATAACAATAATTTTTAATGGAAAAATTTTAGATTTTTATTTTTTAATTAGGATATAAAAACATTTTTATATTCCAATTAAAAAAATCATGATGCCAAATTTGTTTGTAATCATAATGTAAAATTTGCTAATCATGCGCATGAATTCATATACAATTTTGTATGCACATTCTGTTGAGCATTAGTAAACTGTCCCATTTAAATAATGAGTATCTAAATGCACTTGAAAAGAATTATATCTTATTCCTGTGTTAAATCTACTATTTTCATGCACACATGAAAATTTCAATATTTTTAACATTTACAATTATTATCACTCTTTTCTTCTCTACTGTTGCCGAGCTGCGAGCCAAGTGATTAGCATTCTCGTCTTTGGTACAACAGTTCATGGGTTCAAATCCCACTTTGGGTTTGGATGTTGTGAATGTTTGGAATCCAGTTTAAACCATAAGTCTTGTCTAATTAGCACTCGTATGTAAAAAAAATATCATAGAGCGACAAACCAATTTCTATATTTTATTTACTGTTACTCTGAACAGTGCGGAAATACTAGCTTTCATTCATTAACAATGCAAAATATGTATAAAAATCCATTGATTTATTTGATGGAATAGTTGTTTGATTTGGTTGTGTTATTTGTGATAATGTTTAAAACATGAACTTTGAAGAACTAATTCAGTTTTACTGACTTTATACTAAATCAGAATAAAAACTGAGATTTTTATTCATATTATTTTGCTTTAAAGATATAAAGAGCAGACCTTTGTGAATAAAATTTCTATTTTTTTTTTACAAGTAGGAGTAATTGTTGTGATTTTATGTTTCATATCTTTGAAAACTAAATTCTAAAGATGTTCTTTGATTTGTGAGTGCTTCTCTTGTACACTAGGCTTAATGAAACATTTATATTAATTGTGACTAGATTTTATAGTTCTCACAATAAAGAAATATCACCTTAATTTCACCAATAAATCACACCATTAATCAAAAGAATTGATAAAGGAAGTTAAAAATATAATAAAAGCTGAGTTCCATTATAAAAATTTTGGGCAATATTTCTTCCTTAAGCGTGTTTTCCAGTTTGAAAATTTTTTCAAATAGTGTAAAATGTTATATTAAACAATTTTAAACACATTTTAAGTTTTTTTAGTATACTGTTTCATTAGAATTATTTAATAATATGGAGCAGTGTGTAGAAAAAAAAATTGTTGATTTGATTGATTTTGAACTTGAAAAAATTATATTAAAAACATTATGAAATAAAATACAATATTGCATTAATAGTTATTTATCTTGATAAACTCTTAATATTTGGCTTCATTCCTGATTTCTCACTGTTCTCCGTTTCAAGTCATAAATTAAGTACATCTGTCAGAGACATAAATCAACTACTAAGCCAAAATGTATATATGAGTTCATTAACGTTGAATTTATTCCTAAAACCTTGGAAACGTGTAGATGCGCATTTATTCTTAAAATATTTTATTTATTATGTACTTTTTACTTCTGATGTTTTAAATCCTTGATTTATTTTTACTTATGAAATACATTTGAATTTGATTCCTAAAATTAATAGCAGCTCTTAAATTAAGATTCATTAAACTTTTCTTTATGTTAGGTAAAATTTACGATTCCTTATTATTGTCTTTTGTGCTGTTAGTAATGCAGCAAAATAATAAAATAAAAATGGACGCTCACATATGGTTATAGATCATGTTTTCTTCAAACTTAGAAAGACGTGGTAAATCGTGAATTCTTTTTGTCTGCCTGCAATAAGACTGGATCACGAAATCGTCCAAAGCGTGAGCTCATCCTTTTACGACCATTTTGCGCTTAGAATACAATGCGAAAGTTTATTCTGATACCCGTCGTACGTCCACGAGATGGTGGATCGCTTGATGGGAACGTAACGATGAGTCGCAGACACAATACTTGGGGAGCTAGTTACTTAATAATATGGATTTTATGTGCTACAGTGTGAATTCAAGGTCGTTGGGACAAAAGATGTTTGACTTATGGTGCAATACACGAAAAATTTATGGAAGCTGTCTGCCGGAAACATGCAATAATTCATCTTCACATATATGTTTTGCCTCTAGTTATGATTCATCAAAAAATGTTCAAATAAACATTACTTTCCTGTTATTCTTAAGTGATGAAATGTGTTCTTACTATTGTAAAAAAAGTAATAAATTATGCCCCATTCTCAAATTTGTCAAGCGAGTTCTAGAAACTCCATGATTCGAAACTTAAACTCGGAAGAATTTGCGTTTCTAGGAACTCCCTCGTATTTCATGTATTTCATTTGACCGTTTTAATTATTTATTTATCTTTTTTTGCAGTTTAACTCCAGAACAGTTTAAAATAACTGAAATAAATTAATAATTATTTTAGAGAAATGATAATTATTGGTAGAGAAACTGGGATTCTCAAATCGACGAATTCTTCAAATCAAAAAATGACCGTTGAACGACAAACAAACTTTGTCTCCTGTATGCACATCTAGCTGGGTGGGGCTTGGGAATTTTTCAAGTTTCCTCCTTCGCGATGCTTGAAAAGTCAATGGAAAAGATAATCCCACCCAACCACATTTTCCCCAGTTGTTACCATTGATAATCTTTTTGAGATGAATAAAGTAGTCGAATTTCCATTTAGTCGTGTCCAATATTGAAGAAACTAGTCTTGGACTGGTGAAAGCAGTATCTCTATGGCAATCGTATTTTTTTGAAATGCGAGCCATTTTTTCTTTTAACTTAGAGAGTGAGAGAGGGATGATGTTTGAAAAATGGAATATCAATTAAAGAAAGTAATTCCAGTTGTTAAATATTAGGCTGTAATTTTTTTAACATTAAGTTAAAAAAATAACTAAATTTTTTTCATTAAGAAATAAAAATAAATTTTCTATAAGTAACTTATAATTCAAGGTTATTTTAGAACTAGTTATCCATTTTCTCTAATAATTGTAAAAGTTATAAAAACATAACATTTTAAATTATTCGTTTGAATAAAACACCGATTTTTTTAAAAAAATTGTTTTATTGCAATATTTTTTTATATAGAACAATATGTTCTGGAATTGCTCCAATAATTGTGTGTGTATCCTTTTTCACGAAGATTGTTTTGCTTGTTCCTTAACTATCTTTCTTACACGCTTAACTTATTTTGCCTTGACCTTTTCCATCTGTGTTTATACCTGAATTAAAATTAGTCTCTTATAAATAGGAAGTCACGTACATATTCTCTGAATCTGCACGTTCATTCAGGCAGCTGTTTTATTAAAAGCTGATCATTTTCCCGCCATTTATTCCCTACAAAGCGAATATTAAGTTGTGTCTGTTATTAACATCAGAAATTGATGTGTTGTTTTTTAATAAATTCTTTCTATTCATCGTTTTTTGTTTTTATTTTCCTAGAGAATTGTCATTATAATTATGTGTAATACAATTTCATAATTTAAAAACAGTTTTCTAGATACATCCTTTAATGCTTTTAATTTTGTGCTTAGTCGCTCATAAATATATAGCGATTCCCAATTTATAAATGGCTATTTTTAGAATTATATAATTCATTTAAAATTAATACATTTTTTCCATTTTATTCATTTTTATATTTTACATATGTGCAAATAACTGCTTGTATTCGTAAAAGTGTACGACTTCAGTAACACGCTGAAGTGGTCACCAAACGGTTAGCGCTCTCGTCTTCAGTTCAACAGTTCGTGGATTCGTTTCACACTTTGGCTTTGGTAATGTTTGTGGTTCGGAATCCGATTAAAAACTATATCCTTATCTATAGTTAGTCATCGTGTGGAAAAAATTGACAGTTGAGCGACAAACTAAATTAAACCATCAATAAAACTTACATTTTTATACCACTAGATGTTATCAATAAGCTATGTTAACTTTTCATCATTTTTAAAATTTTTGTTAATTTTTATTATGTCTTAGGTATAATTTTAAGCATGGTTAATCGATATACAAGATATGCATTTTGGTATAAGTATGATATTCCCCCAAGTGATTTCTTGCCGAATCTGGCGTCCTTTATTTCGATCCTTTATATAGTGTTGTCGGCTTAATCTTTGATGTTGCCAATTTGAGTTTTTGTTATTTTTTGAATTTTTTTGTACCAGGTTTGGTTTTTCTCGTGTTTTACGCCATTTTTTCGACCTATATATGGTTTTTCTAAAGTGGCAACAGCGTTTAAATTTTTTGTTCAGTGTTTCAATCCGGCGGTTTTGGGAAATTTCCTGTTCCAAAAAACATGCGTTCAGCTTGGTGACGAAAAAAAGTAGCAAAGGTCGCAAATTAGGGGGATATACCCTACGACTTACCGCATTTTATTTTGAAGAATTCTTAAAGATTAAAACTAATAGCTTTCAAAATTAATTAAATTTGAAAATTTCTTGAAATTTCGTTATAAATTAAAATTTTTTTCCTGCCAATTTAAAGCATAATTAGCTCTTGTGTGCAGAAAATGATCGATGATCGACAAACCAACCAGCCAATCTTTCCATTTAAAATGTGTCCACATTTTTTTGATTGTTCTTATTGTAATAGTAGGACTAATATTTATAAAAGCCAAAGTGATTGGTTACTTTTATTTATTAAAGTATAGAGTCGATTGTCGAGAAGTATGACATTTGTTCTGCTCTTCAAAGAGCAAGAGAATGCTTGAGAATCATTCCTCTTGCTCTTTGAAGCGTATTAATTTGTATGTTTCAATTTCAAACAATGATACATAATCGAATATCATCGTAGAACACAAATATATTGATTGTTTAATGACATGTAACACATTTCATTAAAAACTGAGAAGCAGTCTTATCTATTGGTGGTTCGTAACTGGGATTTCAGCTTCCGTTTTTTTGTTTGCCTTTTGATTTCAATTTTCGTAAGCAAGCATTTTGTATCAGTCTTTCTCTATTAATCATGAACTTTTTTGATTTTCTTCTTTTAATATTTCCTTATTAATAAATTTCTATACATTAATAGTTTAACATATTTTTTTTTAATCTAGTGATTTTTCTCTTTATTACTATATTAATATCAATAATAGTATTAAAAGACCAATGTGCTGCTGTAAGAACTTCTAAAAGCAATTAGAACAAATTCTATTTCCGACTTCTTTACATTAAAATATGCTCCGGGGATGGGGTGCAAACATGTGCTGTAATTATAATTTCAATAGATATGTTTGGATTCATATCCTATGCTTAAGCTATTCATAGATCTAAAATTTCAATATATTATTAATATATGCGATAATGGTTTTTTCACGATTATCAGTTTGGAAATCTTGTCGTGAACTTGAGTATATATGTGATTAATTTCCCTTAAATTATGTAAACTTTAAAGAAAAATAATAATTCGAGGCACAGATCCTGTGTAATCCCCAGGATTCTGAATTCGAAATTTTTTTGGCGATGATGAAATGTTACCTACATGACGTATTGTGACGTAGGCGATAACGTAAATACTAAGACTGCCAAAATAGAATTTTCTGCATAACTTTTATAGGTCTCCATATCTATGACGTAATAAAAATTAGGTTGGCAGATACATAAGAAAGTCCGCCCAAAAATCAATAAACTCAGAATTTGGCATCATGGATTATACGGCATCTGTGCCGAAATCGAATGTCTTAAACTTTGCATAGAAATAAGTATGAATGTCTTAATACTCAGATTATATTTTTCTTGATTATATTTCTTGGGTTTTTGTTTATAGAGAATGTTGCTAACTTTTTAAAATAATAATATAGTAAAATGTTATTTATTGGTATGTTTAATTAAGAAAACATTTAATCGTGAAATTTTAATAATTAACTTTGTGTATTGCAGAAATTAATTTATTTAAAAATATTTTCGAAGATATTACTTTTTTTAAACAAGGCAAACAGATTAAAAATTTAAAAAATAAAGAAATGTGTTAAATTTGTTAACGGCAAGTATTCACCAGGGATGTGTGATTTATAATAAATGTAAAATATAAATAAGCGGCGAAAAGCAGCAAAAAATTAGATGAGAGATAACTCTTGTTTTACAATATATGCGTGGAATATTATATATCAGGTGCTTCAGAAGTTAAAAAAATCCACTCTAACAATAATTAAAATACTTTAAAAGAGAGATACGAAATAACGCAGAATGAGTAACGAAACCTATTGTAGTTAAAAAAAATGATGTAAGATTAAAATATTTTAAATTTCCATGCATATTTATATTGCTAAGTTATATCTCTTTGTATCTAATATTATTTAGTATATAAAGTTCATTCATACATGTTTCATTAGTTTTAAAATATTCATCTTATATAATTTTCTCTGTAGCCTGAACGCCAAACTATTCTCACCGAGGTTAAATAGTTGGGGTCCTTGGCTTATAAGTTTACTTGTTGTGGAAGGTCGATTCTCTATTTTGGCGTGGATGTTTGTAGGTTTCGGAATCCACACTTTAAATATTGAAATTAAGTATTAATTCAAACGGATATTACATTGCACATATGATGGTTGCACACATTATTCGGCAGTTTATGGATAAGATAGAGTAGAACTTCATTATTCTGACATGACACTCTGGTTCAATACATTTTATTATTTAAACAATGCTTTTTTTTAAAATTGTGCATTGTTTTTGTTTGTTGTTTTGTGCCTGCTAGGCTGGGTTAATGGGGTGCGTTGCTCCACTTAGTGCATTATCAAGCATATTTAGAAATATATTGGAAATTATCCTAATATTTCTCTCTTCACTAATTTTTTAGTGACACCAAATTTTATCCTTTAAATAGTCTCTGTGTAGTGTTTTTTTTCCGGTGACATGTTTATTTTTGCTTAAAAGTGTTGCCTTTCGCGAATCAGTTGAAAAACCTGCCTCTTGTGTTGAAATGATTATTTTGCATTTTGTCTATAGATAGTCATGTAATAATGCAATGAAGTGGAATGGGAAATCGGTTAGGTGCTTTTGAACGATGAGAACTTCTCTCCCAAACCGGTTACGCAAAATGTCTACTTGTCTTAGAAAATTATTCAAGATTCTGTTTTTCTTTTCCTTCATAGTGGAAGGGATATTTGTAAACACCAATTACTACATGCTTCGATGAGTACGTGAATGCATTTTCATTGGGTCATTAAAAGTGAAAATTCGCCATCCGGTTCTAATGACCTTTCACTTGTCATCCATGTGAATCGATTTACGAATCTGCCCCATGTTCTAGTAAACTATTTATGTTGGGTGACTTACGTAGATTTTTTTAATATAAGTTAACAGAAAGCGAATATACTTTTCATATTATTAGTTGAAATACACTTGTTCTTATTGCATGTTTTGCTATACGAAGTAATTTAAAAATTTTGACGGCTTTAAATAAATAATATAGAGAGCATTATAAAATCCTAAATTTTTTCGAGAGCCTCGAATTAATATCTCTCAAATTTATCAAAGGAAAAACTAATTTATTTGTTTTATCTTTTTTTCATTTCTAGCCAATATTGAAAATTATTGAATGAAAAAGAATTTGAAAACAGTTTAAATAATTTCCTACTTTAAAGTTAATACAATAAATATAAAGTCAACTGTCCAGTATTTTCCTTTTGTATTTTGATTTTTTTAAAATTTATTTTCACATTCAAAATACAATTGAGTTCCGATTTTATTTTTGGAAGAATTATAAAAATGTTTTTAATAATTAAATGCATTAAAATATCTATATGCAAATCTATTAATTTATCATTTATTAGAATTTTTATTCAGTCCGTCAGTTCATATGCCGAACTAACAGTTGTGAATGGTTAACTTTCTGCTCTGTAGCTAGTTCCGAAATGGGAATACACTTTAAATTATCTGTTCCGATCTAATTAGCCTTCGCACACAAAACAGTACCGTTGAAGTCGCAAATAAACGAAATCTAAATAGTGTTTGTAAGCAAAAAAAAAAAAAAAAAATGTAGAGTAACAGACCAAACCGTCAGTTCACGATTTGAAATTTCGCTATCTCATCACGAGTCTCGATTTTTTTGGCAATGGTGGACGAACACACGGCTTGTTAAATCATGCGTGAATTTTCTTAGATATTTAGTAGAAACTAAATATCTAAGAAAATTTGAACCATTGCGAAATACAAATATTTTTCACAGTTGACCACCATCTTTAACGAATTTCTGTGACTAATCTTAATTTTACACCAGATTTAAAAATATGTTCAAAAATTTAGATATGATTAACTTTTCATTAAGAAAATAATTTTTATGTATTTTTTTTAAATGTATTTGAATTTTAATTTTAAAAAGTTATTTTTTTCTAAATTAAATTTTTAATGTTTTGTACAAACGATTTGTAAATATAACAAATTGCATTAAATAAAATTTTTTGACTTATTTATCTGTAATTCTTTACAAAATACAAAAAGCTTCATTACAGTTGTCTTTAATCACATGTGTACCACTTCAAGCGAGTGTCGAGAGAAAAATTCGAAATAGTGAAAAAAAAATAGAATTTAAAATAGAATTTATAGTTAAAATGCAGACTAGGATGGTTGGGTCTTGTGGGGCAAGGTCAAAGAAAGGACAAGCTGCGCTAATGTAGACTAAGATTTTCTGGAAATAAACTTCAAAGAAAATTGCACGGAGTTGGAATGATTCGTGCTGTTGCGTTCTGTTCCATAGTTCGTGGATTCAAATATTAGCTCAGGTTTGGATGTTTGCTGCAGTTCGGAATCTACTTTAAAATGCAAGTGCCGCTTTAATTAGCCCTTTTGTGCAAAAAAGTGACTTGATCGACAAATTAACAAGCCACATTAAATAAAATTTAAAAAAGCGATTTTTTTTTTTAAAAAAAATTGCCAGTATTAAAAAAATGAAGGCAATCCTTTCTAGAATTTGCAAAATTCAATCGTACCAAATAGTTGGAAATTTATAAAAGTTTAAATCGTATTACAATTAGATGCACCTTATAATTATTTAGATGACGTTAAAGTAGTATTTGTAACAGGCACTCATTTTATTCAGGATTCACCAAAATCATCCGACAAAAGTCAAAAGATTTATTACGAATCTTTTTTTTTTAAATAGAGTTTTATCCGTATTCGAGAATTCGATATGTAGGTAGAAGTAAGCAGCATTATGCAATACTGTAAGTACACTACTATCGAATTGGACGGAAATGAAACATGGCCTTCCCATGTCTGGATCCCGTCAGAGCTGTCAAAGAAGTAGGGTGTTTTCGTCACTAATATTTTGAGGTTTGGCTAAAGTAAATAAACAATCTCGGAGTTATATTTAAACTAAGATTACATTTTCGACGCAAATAAAAATTTTAAGCTTAAAAATTCGCTTATATTTGCAAGTTTTTTTACATTCTAAAAGAGGGTAAACTTTATGTGTATTGCAGAACACACATTTTAACACTGATGACATCTTAATATTTTTTTCTCTGGTGTGTGAGTTTTTGTATAAATTTTTTCTTAGTTAAATTTTTGTTTAAAAAACAACTAAATTCTACAAAAAATTTTTCTAAAAAATTTTATTTCCCAAAGCACATTGTTGATATACTTGATTTAAAAATTGTTTTATTTATATTTGAACCTTTAAATTCAATAATAAAAGCTCTTAAATTGACTATTTGAAAATAGATAATATATTTTTGTTTATTTTGTTTGATTGAAAAGTGCTCCTGATAATTTACCAATACCTCTTTCTCTGCTTAGAGCATGTATTTAATTTGGTTTTCATTTCATTTCATTTATTGAGTTCATTGAATTTTTAGTCTTTTTTTATTTATTTTCAATCTATTTTGCTCTCAACCGTGCATACTTCATTCAATTTTATTTGAGAAATGATTTCTGCATAAAATATTTTTAAATAATTGAAAGAAGTTTGCTGTAATCCATCAATATCTTTTAACACTTTGTAGAAGAAATTAATATCTTCAAACAGCAGATTTGATTTGCAGTAAAATGCAGTACTATTTTGATTGATTTTTTTCCAACTTAATTGTGCTGATCAACTTCAAAAAGGTTAGTGATTGTAACATATAAATTCCTGATTTAATATGGTTTTGTAAATTTAATTTTCTCAAACAGACATTCTAATCAGCTATTTTGAGTGCTTACTACATCAGTGACGAAAAATTTAAATTTGGACGATATTTCAACACATAGTCTATTATTTGTATCTACTTCGGTATAAATTATTAATTAATGTGTGTGCGTACTTCAAGTCGTTAGTATATTTTATTTGCAGATGATTTAAAACTTTTCATTTACGTCTGGTTGTAAACTATTATTTGGTAGGTTTTCTTTTGTCCTTCCGATAGGAATTTTCAGCATTTTTTCTTTGTAGGGTTATTTAAGCGAAATTATCGTTCTTACTATTGAATTAAAATTTTTTTTAAACATTTGTCACTCTCAGTGAATGTCGTAAAACATTTATAGAGTTTATCTGACTATTAAATTCAATAAGTCGTAAGTTTTAGGGAACTTGTGTATTGTTTTTAAGCTGTTAACTTGAAAAATTTAAATGTAATAAAATTGCCAATAACTAGTTACTTTTTAAGTTATTCACTTTTTTTAATTATTCGCCTAAGCGTTTTACTCCCGTAGTCTCATTTAATTTTAAAATTAGTTTCAAAGTACTCGATAATAAGTACCACATTAAGAATACTAATTATGTTCTTGCAGATGGTTTTCTGAATTCATAACAAGACGTATTTAGGTACATGATGAAACGAATAGCCAAAAATGCACCAATGAGAATCTAGAATTTTATGACGCCATTTTAAAATGAAAACAACTTTCAAGTGACAGAAATTTATTTTTTCTGAATGTCTGATTATAGCTATGTATTAGAAGTCTGCTTATCATTACGTGGATTTTGTCAACATCTCGTATTTCTTGAGAAAAAAATTCTCTGCTAGATGTGAATCAATTGCATGAATATGAATAAATATTCGACCAGTGCCTTAAGTTCTTTCTGTCATTGGATTTACTTTTTGCGTTCCTCATTTATACATATGCTTTCAAGGTACGTTTTATATGCAAATGTGCATTTATCTTAATACTCAAGCATTGTGTGTACCCTAAACCACATCATATTAAATTGGTAGCCATTGACAATAATTAGGATCTCAATGGTGACATGCATTGTCCTTTTTTTGTTTCGTCAGTGCAGATTAAAAGACAGTGGATACATATCCCAACACGTTATAAATCAAATCTCTTTCGTCGGACTGCCCGAGGGAAGAATATTTTTATTCAACTCTTCGTGATTCAGTTGTCTATTTCAAACGTGGCTCCATGGTCACGAAGTCTTCATTTTCTTGCTGCCACCGAAACTTATGACATAAATTCTGCCTTAGCGGGATACATTGTGGTTTGTTTGTGCATGACTAAATTACTCGTGAATATCGGGGGCTCACTAAAAGTGTGCTAAATTTTTTAGTCATTTTCACCAAGGTTAAATGGTAATGTAAATCGTATATTTTTCATGAATCGATAGTATTAATGTAAGGTTATATAGAGTGAATATGTAACTCAAAAAATCCTCAGCACTGTGTGTGCAAGTACATTTATTGTTTATGTATATATAATATTGTCTTACCTTTACATGCATTTTGTTATTTTAAACAACATACTCACCGATCTCGGTAGTGTGTTGGTTTAAAAATTTTATCGAAACAAATTATTTGGCTAATCTGTTTTGTTAATTTTTAATAACTGTTTTTGTCATAAAACATTTTTTTCTTTGCAATTAAAATGCCTAAAAGACAACGAAAGATTTCTGTATTTATATAAAATGTAGTTTGTTTGTATAAAGTAACTAATTGATAATTTGATAATTTCTTTAAAAAATTATTTGAAAAATTGAAACCTTTAGGATTTGAGGTAGATTTGTCTCTGTTTACATGTGGAATTTAGCTTTTAAACTTAAATGTAAAAATGTATTAACTATGTATATACATAATTAGATTTTAAGTTAGGAAATAATTTCTTTTAGTTTATACTTTGATCTTATACATTTAATTACGGAATCATATAGAATGTTACATAAAATTAATAAATGTCGTAATCAAATTTAATCCTCTCTTTAATTAATTTTAGAAAAAGTTTTTTGGTTAAGAATAAAGAAAAATGTTCATATTATTATGCTTATAGTATTGAAGTTAAGACTAATAAATATAGTAATAAATTAAAAAAAATTTCTTTTGTGCTATCTTTAAATACCTTTCTTGAAATCTTGAATATCCTTGAACTTAAATATTTTCTTTATTACTTAAAGATATGAACTGAGTATTCTTATGATCGAAATATTGCATACATCTTAAAATATTAGATGTTTTTTTTTGTTGAAAATTTTTAAATAATTTTTAAACGCATGCAGATAATTCTGAAGAATTTAATTTGTTAAAAGATTTTCCACATTTTCTGTTTTATTACAGTAAGTAAATATGTTAGATATAATTAAAAACAGTGAAAACAACAGTACAAAAATCTGAGGTCTAAATTCAAGTTGCTGAACTCTTGGCAAAATTTGTGTTTAATAAAAATTTAAATAATATGATTTGGAAAGTAAATTTATAAATAAGGTATATCCATATTATCCAAAGAAATTTAATCCAAAGGCTTGTTTTAAAATATTAATACCTAGTACATAAGCAAAAAATTAATATTATCTAATTTTGCAAAGATTTAAAAAAAAAAAACATGCTGATTTTAAATTTAATAATATCGAATTTTAAAATTGTCCTGTTCCATACAAAGAAAAAAAAAGCAAACTAAATCGCAAACATGTCAGAAAATAAGATGTTTGATTTTGTCAGGTAACTTTCTAAAGCATTTTCAGAAATGATTCTTTCAAAAAACTACTATAGACGTTATAAAAAGGTTAAACCAAAACTTTTAGTTGTAATAATTAAAAGCTTCGTTGTATACTTAGATATGTTTCTTTGGAAATTATCTTTGGCTCAAACTTCTTGAACTCCACTGCAGGTTTCCGACATTTCAGTTATTAAAACTATTTTGTTTCTCATAAAATTTTTCCCAAGAAGCAGAAAAAATTTAATCATTTTTAAATGTTGGATTTGCTGAAAATTTTACACAAAAAATGCATCTTTTTATTAATTAAATTTAAAATTATAAAATCAATTCTATATCCGAAATACCAGATATTTAATTTGTATTTAATTATGAAAGCAACTAATGAGGAAAATATGCAATCAATTATTTTCTCACATTTAAAATATTTTGCCTATTTAGAAATATCAACTTAAATAATTTTTACTTTTAATAAATATTTTTTACTAAACAGTTTCTCTCATTCTCATTAATTCAAAAATTAAGTAAAAAATTACATGATTTATTGAAAAATTGCAGATTTTCTTACTATTCCCATTATATCATACAATCTTAAATTATGTTACCTGTAAATTAAATTTAAATTACTATCGATTATAAAAGATAGTGCAATGAGATTTCTTATAACACATAGATAAATGTCGCATTTAAGTGTAAAAAATATCGATCGTTTTTGCTAGTTCTAAAAACTCAAGGATTTATGGATATGGAATTACTGATTCTAATCATAAATTTTTTGGTATAAAGTTATTAATATGAATTATTGTTATGTTTAGTACATATAATGAAAATGGTACCTGTATGAGAAGTTACAAAAATAGAATGCAATTAAAAATATTAAACTAAAACATAACGTATTATGTATTCCATGTAAATGTTGCAATCAATCTTTTTTTAAAATTAATTATATACAAGAAAGTATGTTTTCACATTTACAATTACATTGTTATTCTTTTTGAAATAAAAATTGTCACAGCAAAGAACATAAATATAAAATTCTTATGTATATAAATGATCATTATAGCAACTTGAATGATTTGGTTGTATATTGTGGTCTTTTTTTATTCGAATTGTAACATCCAACGATCATGATAAATTAATTTGAAAATATAAGGGTTTTCTTTTTGTACTTAATTTAGCTATTTTGATTTTTACTACGTTTATATAAAGAATTTTAAGAGATAAGAAAAAGTGTTTTTTATATTGTCTAATATATTTCTTTGTTAAAAAAATATATGCTTTTGATCTAAGTTGAGCCAATTTTTATTTCATTACTTCATGAAAAATTCGAAATTCTAAAATATTATTTAGCATTACATTTTATAAAGTTATGAAAGATACATTTAAAAATTTTTTAAATTTTTATCGTTAATGGATTTTAGTTGTAAGAAAAATATTTGTAATATTTGAACAATTCGTTTAATTTTTATTAAAGTAATAAATTGAGGATCAATTGAGAAACAGTTTGAATATTTAATATGAAAAGTAATCGTGCAATTTGATTTACAGAAACTGAGTGCTTAAATCTAGAGTTTAAATTTACACACAACCCGTTATCTGATGCAAATACGGAAATAAAAAATATTGAGAATTAAGTGTAAGAGTATTGAGAAAATTTTAGTTAGTAAATAGGAGTTAAAATTATGTGCCTATGGTATCAGGATATGGACTAGTCCTAGTTCGCAAATTTTTAGGTTACATTTAGTAATAACTAATTGTAACAAAATTATTTCATTCATAATAAAAGTTTTATTGTAAATCTTTTTTTCGTGTATTTATTTGAAAGGACGGAAAAATTGAAAGGTCTTATAAAAAATTTAAATATTAACTGGCTTCTTTCTCATTTTTTGATACTTATTTAGGGTTTGGTATATTTGGGTTTGAAAAAATACTGAATGAAAAAAATTTTAAAATCAAGAAAAAATTAAAATAAAATTACTTGTAACACATGGTGGATAAGGAATCTCGATATAATATATATATATTATATCGTAGCATTTAGAATTGTTTTGACATTTGTATTAAAATTTGCTAATATTTTGATACTTAAAAATTATTTTTAAAATTATACCACGTAACATTTTCGTATGTATCAACAAGATTAACTGAAGCACACAGCATTAAATATTCATTTGCAATAGCTAATTATTCAAGTTTTAAGATTTCTCCATATTTATGCGACATAAATTCACCAGAAGTCGTGGGCGAAGCATAATTTGTGTGCTTGAAGAGTGCAGATTTCCTTTGCACAATCATATGCGTGAGTGCAATGCATAATTTAGCTGACACTTCACAAAAATAAAAATTTCTATTGAAAGAAACATTATTTAAAGAAATAAACACGTTATGTGTTTTTATTTGAACGAAGCATGCTCCTGTGGTGAGAAATTCTGTTTCATTTATTAGGTAAACAGTTTTTAACTCTTGGAATAAATTAGAGAAACGAATTAAAGGATACTTAGATCACAAATTTCTTAGATTTCAGTCCATTTATTTAAGGCAAAATTAGATTTTATTCTGCGTGTAACATTATTTTAAAATAGTAAACCTCAAATGCTTGAGTTTTTTGACAATAAAAAAGTAATAAAAATTCTAATTTTTAAAGGTTATAAAAATTTTTTTATATAAAAGGTTCAAGAATGTTTCATTGATCTGTTTAAATAACAATCAATTTATTCTGGTAGCGGCAAAACTAATCTTCAACATCATTACATGAATAATGTTAACTGTTTCTGCGTTTCAGATGAAAATGTTTCATTTATTATGTATATAAATTATTTAAAATTTATTTTTTCCTTAAAGAACTCGTATTGTGAATTCAATGTTACAGTTTCATTCAATGACATTGAAATCTCGCCGAGCTGGCAGCCGAATGGTTAGCGCTCTTGCCTTCGGTTCAACAGTTCGTGGGTTCGAATCCCACCTTGGGTATGGATGTTTGTAGTGGTTCGGAATCCACTTTAAGCCGTAAGTCCCGGTCTAATTAGCCCTCGTGTGCAAAAAATGACCGCTGAGCGACAAACAAACCGACATTGAAATTTCAAATTACATACTAATTTCGTTTAAAACTTGTCTAGTGCGACAATGAGACTTGTATAAAAGAAATCTTTAAGTCAAATATTTTAATACTATCTTTTCCACAATATATATTTTAAGATTTCAGAAAATACATGCTTAATTTTGATAATATGAAATTCTTAACAAGAATGTTTTTATTTATGTATTTATTTATTTATTTTTTATAAATTCTAGCGCTCAATCTTCAAGTATTTTATTGAATCATTCATTTAAAATAATAGTCGATCATTATAATTTTAACACATCGATTAAATAAAATAAAGTTGTAAATATTTTTCAGTTTAGTATTAGTGATCAAACGCATTTTTTTTTCTGCAAAACTGATAAACTCATATCAAGTTGTCTTATTAGTAGTTACTTTTCCTTTATTATTAGTATTTCCTTTCTAAGTCACCCAACAGGTGCGGATATAAATTGGTATTGTTTTATGAATTTTTTTCTGCATTTTAATTATATTTTTTCCTTAAGCAAATGATAAGCTTTTTGAATTTATAATTATGTTACAAATTCAGTATATTTTCTCTAAATTATAAAGTGTATATTTTCTCTAAATTATAAAATAACATTCATCTTCACTGAAATATAGTCTTCTAACGCTAAATTTTTTTACATTGAAGCTTATTTCACAACCCATTTTATTTTGATATTTGAGTAATTTATGTTTTATAAGTTAAGCTTATTTTCAGCTTTAAAATATGTTATATTTTTTATATATATATCAGTATTAAGTGAAAGTTATCAATTCGTTTTGAAAATATTTTCCACTGAATATGAAATCTTAATTATCGGGAAAATTAGAGGGCAATATGTATAAAATATAATTCGAAAGTTTTTATTAAATTGTAGTATTAAAAAGCATATGAGAGAGGGAGGAGGAGGGAGGGGAGAAAGAGGGAGAGTTAAAATTCGAATATTAGTAATTTTGCCCCAAATATAAAGTTTTTCAAGCAATTCAAGACTGAAAAATATTTCTAGTATAAATAGGTTTCTGGTAAAACAGTCATGTAGCCTCGATGAATAAATTGTATCCTTCGCGTTCTTGTATGATGTGCTTGTTGAAATGGCAGCCAAATTGTTAGCTTTTTGGCATTTTCAACAGTTTATGTTCGATACTGACTTAGAGCTTAGATTGTACGGAATTCACTTTAAACTTTAAGTCCTAGTCTTATTAGCTTTCATGCAAAAAATAATTATTGAGTGACTAACTAAATCAAATAGACCACGTGATCTTTGCCTACGTAACAATTCACGATGGCACATACAAAATTAATAAAAGAGGAAGAGGAGAAAAAAGAAAAGGCGAATCTGATAACTCTAAGATATAGTTGATTTTTTTTATTTCAAGTTAAAAATATGCAGATCTTTTTAAAATTATTATTATTATTATTTATCAAATTTTTATTAATCGAGTTTTGTCTTTCATTATAGCTTAAAAGTAAACCATCAGAAAACCTTTTAACTTTCAAAATTAACTTAGGAAAATATCAATAAATTACATTGAGTTTAATGTTATGAAATGATGAGAAATAAGGAAAATTCCATATTTTTCTTATTTCCTTATCTTAAATGAAATTCTGAGTGTATTATACGCGGGTTCCCAGTATAGATTACTAACTACCTATTCACATTCTATAATTATCTTTAGATTGTATGATCTCAACAATTTTTAATTTCTTCGTGCATTGTATTGTTTATTTTTTTAGCTTCGAGAAAGATTTTTTTTCGCCTGAGAAAAATGACCATTGATTGATATGTAGTTATGTTATCATTTTTAAGTGCAACGATTGATGTTACTGCAAAGTAATTGTTTCCCCTTTATAGAATTTTCTTTAAACAATTTTTCTCGTACCGATCCATTGAGCCCTTGATTTTTGGAGAAATAAATTCGCATGCATTTCGTCATTGAAACTGGTGAGTCCTTTATTTATTATTATTTTTAAAATTTATTCATTAGCATATTTTTGTCGCATATTTTAAATTTATTTTTCCATCGTGTTTTTATTTGATTTAGAATTAAAGGTCAATTTAGAATTCATTTTTAATTCTTATTAAAACATATTGTATTTTAGTTATAAAAACTAGCTGTGACTTTTATTTTAATAAACAATGTTAACTGCTTTTGTTAATTTCAGTTTTCTATTCTTAATTAGTGCTAATTTGCTAGTGTATAGAAAGCAGTACTCTAAAAGTAAATAATCACTTTTATTTACTTTTATTACTCGTAAAAATTTATTTTTATTTATTTTTAAAACGTTGCAATAAACAAGCATGTACTTTAAATTTTTCTATAAAAATAATAGAAAGTTCCTAATTCTTTTAAAAACAAAAATTAAAAAGAATTAAGAACTTCCAAATAAATCGTAAAATAAATCATATTGGATATGAAAAATATCACCTGCAAATTATTTTTATGTTAATGAGGAAAGCAAGTGAATACCCAAAGAAGTTAGGTTTTTAGCTTAGTTCTTAGTTTGTGATTGCTGTAAATGTCCACTAAGGGGGGAGGGCAGTCAAATTGCTAATATTCATCAGAGTACATTGATATTATTCAAACATAGTTCAACTTTTAATAAACTATTTTAATTTAGATAAATATTAAAAGTATCTAACGACTTGTGCTATGGAATATGTGAAAAATATACATTAAACAATGAATAAAATATTTACCATTTATATCACTTTGATATTACTAATTTTACTAATATGACAAGAAAAGTTGATTGTGCCTTCAATCATTGGTTATAATTTTCTGCTAGTAAATATTTTGCTAAATTAAAATTATGGTATATAGAATCCATTATATCGATAAGCTTAATTTAAAAAAGATATCACCTGACAAAATGAATCAAAATGTATTTTGTTTTATTAATATTAATAATATATTATTTTTATTATTAATAAAGCAAAATATTATATATTAAGAAAACCAATAATTTTTTGAAAGGGATATAAAAAAGCAGAATACTTTCTGTACTTATTTTTGAAGTATAACTTTCAAATACACTTAAATCATATGTACTTAACAATTGCGTTTATTTCCGTATGCTTATTAACATTTTTCTGGGCCGTTATAGCCTAGTGGTTAGGGCATTGGCCTTTTTGGAAGGGCGGTGTTCGATTCCTGATACCGCCTAAAATCCACCGAGTACATGAGATATACGTGTTCGTTAAATCTGTGGAATCAAAAGTCCTGTGGTCGGTCGTTGAGCAGTTACCATGGGTCTGGAGAAAATTTCCCCCCTCCAGATCAATGTCAAAATTTAGTGGATCCTCTGGTTGTGCCACCTATCGGAGGAGTTGAGAGCAAAGTCGTACTTTCATCTTCATAATGCTCTGGTTAAACGAAAGACGCACCCAACTGACTTAAATTCGCATAGCCTACGGCATAATGAGTTTGGCTTGTCCAAGTGTCATAAGTAACAACGACGAGATTTTTTAAACGGAAACGTAATTGCGACGCATAAAATGACATAAATGTAACTTCCCTTGCAACTTAATATATTAGTGTGGAATATTGCTTTAAACTGGATGATGAGTATTTCAACCAATGCATTTTAAGAAGGGGGAAAAACGATCTTTGATTATTTTAATACAAAATATATTACAGAATGAATTATGAAATATCGAAATTCAAGTATATAAATTTCTGAAATGGTCTATTCGCTTTGATTAAATTATTAGTGCTTTCAACATTTGTACATAGAATTGGTCAACAAAACAATGCTTAGTGAAAATTGAGATTGTATAAAGCTTTAACTTGTGAAATGTTACTTTTAACAGAATGGTTAGCATTTGTACATTCGTAAATTTGTTAATTTAATTATTAATGGTTTAATTGCTCTCTGTGTATCTGCGTGTGAATTTCGAATGTCACGAGGAAATGTTGCCATGTAATGTAGTTCTAAGTCTTGGGATATCTTTGTATTTTTTTTGCTATTTGAATGCTTTAAGCTATTTTTAGTATTTTAAGTGACGTTGAGAATTTCTTTGTTGCATTTTTTTTACTAATATTAATAAACTGTAAAATATTTTTCATAAAGTAAAATTTTTTAAAAAAAATATAGCAATATTTTTATTAATTGAATCTTGAAGTGAAAATGTAACAGGTGAAGCATTTTTGAATGTCAGTTATAATTATGATATCATGACTTAATATTTCATTCAAGCAAGAGAAGTTTTTAAAATCCGTCAATTAGTTGATATTTTAGAGCGTGGAAATTAGTCCACTAAGACAAATTGACCCTGGGGATTTATGATTATCCATGTTTGAAGTTTTGCCCAGAAATCTTCATTGCTTATATTTGTGCCTTGTGCATATTTAAAAGTTTGCATTGAAAATAATGATTTTTATTGTACTTGTCAATATGGATTAAAAATGTTTTGCTGACCGGTCGTCATGAAGCATTTAGTCAGAACTAATCGTGGATACAAAATTAATTTCCCATAATTAATCCCTGTAATAGTTGCATGTAATAACTGCTTAATAGTTGTTTCATTTGTGCTTAGCAATGAATTCTATAATTTCCTGGAAATTTCAATTACGTATGAGTTTAAAAATCTAAATCCTAAGACGATTTTGAAATAGTTATGCATGTCTGTACGCAAACATATTTGATCAATGTCATTCTAACAAGTTGCTCGATTGATTTATGGAGGGAACGCAATGTACAACAGTACAAGTGGCTTTATCTCACGAAGGATAATGTGATAGCTCGGGTCTATTTTAATATTATAATTGTGATGGATGTCTTGTTAGTCATTTATTTGATATATTATCAAATTTGTTTTAATGATATTTTATAAGTACGTATTTAATTATATGTTGTGAGTAACTTAATGAATTAAGTTACTCATTACATGATTAACTAAATTTCTGTAACTTCATTCTTTACATCTACTGCTTGCTTTTTATTATTAGTTTTAGTAGTTTGTGATAAAAAAATTTCTGAAAAAAATTATAATAATAATTGTCTTTATTTTCACAAATAAAACATGGAAACAGTTTAGATAACAGTTTAGTTAACATCTGTCCGCCATTGTTTCGTAGTTAGATCCTATTCTCAAAAACATACTTTTAAGCACTTAGACACCAAATTTGAGTTCGTTTCGGCTTTCAGTTCAGCATAAGTTTGAATTTCCAGTACCACCTTAAGAGTGGATTGTTATAGTAACTTAACATTTACTTTAAACTATGCTCTGTTCCAGTTAAACATCATTGGCCATAATAACAACTGTTGATAATTGGCCATTGTGTGGAAGCAAAGCAGATTTTGTGGTTGATAAGTAATAGTCTAATGGCACAAATTATTTGTATGATTATCAACGATTTTCATCATTTATGCCTTCCGCAATGCACTTAAATGTTATATTCACATGTCATAAAGGACACCCCAAATATAATCATTCTGACAGACAGTGCAATTTAGAGATGTTATTTTCCTAGACTGAACAGAGTTGTAGGATTGAACTTGAAAATTTATGTAATATTGAATTACTTTAAAATTCTATACATTCTTTTTATGTGAGTAAATAGTGTATTAAATTACGCCTCTTCTCTTGGAAAAGTGTATTTAATTTGTTAAACGCTCTGTAGCCATTTTTGGCACTTATATATATTCATATTTAGCATCCACCATTCATCATATTTTTTCGACATATAAGCTGATTTGAGCAAAAGTTTTAGTTAAGAATGGATCCTGAATGACAAACATCGACATAGTAAGATCGCCATGCACTTTAAAACTGAAGACCAAATCGCTAATCATTCATTTGCTAGCTTATATCAAGTAATATGAATTTTTAAAATATATCGTAATTGTATTTGATTAAAATCATTTGATTTTAGAATTTAATAAAATAGTAATTTTTGTTGGGGTAGTCTGCTTCAGTAATTGACTTTAACAAATGAATAAGGCTTGCTTCACATTTGGTTTTATGTTTTCAGTTCATACACTGGATGAAAAAATGATAAAATAATATTTGAAGAGATTTGAATATAACAAGACCTTATTTATAAAAAAGAATTAAACAATTGGCCTTATACATCTGAAATATTGATTTTTTTCTTACTATCTAATTGCAATATATATTTTACACAATATAAATTTCTTTTAAAATATTTTTTTAAAAGTTAAATGAAAGATTTGTTTTTTATTTTTTAAAATGGTTTGGAATTCTCAGTTAAGGAGAAATTACCACATCTGTACATTTATTTTGAACTCATTTCGTGTTTAGTAGCAGTTCTTAGATTTATATAGGGTATTTTCAACAACTGCTCACTAAGTTTAGGTCAATGTCATATCTTTAGAACAAAGGTTACAAGGATTGCCATTAAGTGTCAAGCTCAAGGTGACTATTACTAAATCCCACTCACGCCCTAGTGATGAATTTTCATAATAATGAGAATCGATGACACATCAGCGAGTTCCAAATATGATAATCAATTACATAATCTAATTGAGGACAAACACATTTACTTAAATATAAAGAATATATTTAAATATATGCATTTGTTCTATATTGGAAATATTTTTTAAAATGACGGCTGGCACTGTATGATTAACTCGTCACTACAAGGCTGGAAACTGCTATTCATTTATGGTTATTCTGTGAACCAAGTGGCGGGGGCGAGTAACATTACACACATCATACCACCATATACCCGTTTATAGGGTGGGCCACATTCATTCATCATCCAAAAAAAGACTAAAATACACAGAAAGAAATATCCGTGCCTGAACTGGGATTCGAACCCGGATGTAACAGCTTCGGAGTCAGGAAAGCTAACCACTTAGGCCATCAGCTGGCATATCGAAAATTATTGTTTTGTTTCGATTAAAAATTATTGCTGCTGGAAATTTATAGCCTCTATTTTCATCTTATCTTATTTTAAATATAAAATGCTTTTTTTATTTTTTGCTTTTTTTTGTAAAATGCCCATTTGGACACTGAATTAATTACGCCTGTCTCTTTATTATGAGATTGTCATATTTAGTCATATTAGAATTATTAAATGCGATTTTAAGAATGTATTCATGAAAGATATAAGAAAATCCAAAATACTTTTTAACAATGAAAGTAATCTTTAATTTATCAATTGAGAAATTAGCTTTCAAATCCAAAGAAAAAAAGTTTTTCTGAATATGCGAGTTTTTTTATCTTTATTATATTACAATCCGAATCTTTAAATGTTAACATATCTGTTTTCATTACTGTGTACTAACATTTGTTGTTCTATTATTCGCATATCAGGTAAAAGGAATATATATATTATGTAATATTTGTGTGCGCATTTGGAGGAAAAATTGTAAAATAATGCAGTCATCTTTTGTTTACATTGTTATGTTGAAATTAAACGAGACTCTCTCACGTGAATTTCAATCCGCATATGTTTTTCTTCTATTAAATACTTAAGACGCATTAACTTATGTTTTCTTTCTGTGTTATTGCTAAGTTGTTTTCTAACTGCAAAATTTCCTGACGTGTTGTAAATTTGTTACTGTATTGCATTTCCAAAATAAGTGAATGGATGCTGTTGATAACGAAATTTTACAAAAGCTATACTTTTAAGTAAATTAATACTTAAACTTTAAAGCATTTTTTCCTTACCTTATTTAAGCAATATTCATTTATAATCGTTTACTTTCAACCTCTCATAAAAAGCGCTGAATATACTGAATTAAAATGTAATTCTTTCAAGCGTCTATTTATAAATAAAAATCAATGTTTTGTATAAATTTTTTGGCTATAAATAAATAAAAACTTATAATTTTTCAGTACTTTTTCAAATTTGGGGATTAAAATAGTTTGTAAATAAAATTCTAATTTACAGTGCTAAAAAATATTCTGAAAATTATTAGAAAGACGTTCACAATAACAGTTTCAAAAATATAAAGCACTAAGAGTGTTAAATTTGGGCTCTTATTTCAATTTTTAGAAATTCAATATTATAGGTGTATATATAAAATTCCAAAGGTAATTCTTCATTCTTGTAAATGTGCCTGTCTTAATATGTTATTCCAGAAGAATTTACAATGTATTTAATCAGAATATCAGGTGCTGTATACGCGTTTTAAATACCAGGAAAAATATTGAATATTTGGAAGTATTTATTATGTTTACATTCTGCGATACAATATAAATTGACTCCTCCTTTTCCTCACCCTGTCCAAACGGAATCCCTTAATCGGCTTCCTTATCTGTTGAGGAATAGATTACAGGAAAGTTTCAAATATTTAAACGAAGTTTTTAATCTTATAAGTGATTTTCTGGTTATGCAACTATCTCATTGTTTCTATCGTCAATAGTTTTACCAATATTTTGAATTCTGCGCATAAATTGTTGCGAATTTTGGTAGTGAATTAATATAAGATTAGATCCCAAAAATTATCTAAAAAATACTTTTTCATTGTTTTTTTTATCAATGTAGAATAAATTAAACAATTTTAAATAACTTAATCAGAAAGAAAAAAAAATTGACGAAAAATTAATCCATGTTATTGATAAACTTAATCTAGCTATCTTCCAGTGCTTTTTTTTATGTCACTTTTTACTGAACTATGTATTGTTGTCGTGTTAGATATTCTTCTTACTGTTTTAAAAATGATCTTGCCGACCGATTGGCTGAGTGGTTAGCGTTCCTGATTCCTGAGTTGTTGGTCCCGGGTTCGAATCCCGGTTCGGGCATGAATGTTTCTTTCCTTCTCTGTTTTCTCTGTCCTTTCTTCTGTGTTGTTGTATGAATGTTGCCCGCCCTATAAACGGATTTGTGGTGGTATGACGTGATTAACGCTACTCGCCTCCGTGACTTGGTTCACAGGTGCCGCTGGGTAACGACAAATGAGTAGCAGTCTCTGGCCTTGTTGTGGCATAGGGTTCAAACATCTTGTGCCCTCCATTGGAAAAAAAAATGTTCTTCATAAAATATAAGAAAGTAGGAATTTACCATAGAAAATATTTATGGTTCTAAAATTTTATACCTATGTTTGCATGCAATATGTTAAAAGTGAGTATAATTTATGTGAATCGATACATTTCAATTGGATATAATTCACAAATGAATATTGGACCTTTTATTAACTTATTCAATTTTTTTTATAAAAATCTTTTTATCATTCAAATTTTTGAAAAAAAAATCTTAAAAACATATATGCAACGTAAAACAAAATTATTAAACGGCGTTTTAATTTCTTAATTCAATTTTTTTGAAAAAAAAGTCAGAAAAATTAAATTTAAGAAAACTATATATTAACAGTGTTATAGCTTACCGACCTGCGTAAATGAAAAATATTTATAAAATGATTTTTTTAGTTTTTAGATTATTAGTTTCAATTCTTGATTACATTCGAGTGTAGAAATTACATTAGCATGAAATACGATCTTTCCCGAATTATCTCGAGTGTACAGTTTGGCCTATTTAGCGCGCTCGAATTAACTCGAGCGTAAACGTTAACGGGTTAAATGGCAACTTAATGAAGGTAAAGTACGACTTACGTCAAAGGTATTACACGGAGTTGTGGAAATGATTAGAGTTCTTTCCATTTCAAACTGAGCACGTATGAGCAATATACATAACCTATTTTCTAGTATTAAGAAGATTGTTATAGCATTTATTATGTAATGATTGTATTATACCTTATATAAGTTCTATATATACCAGTATGTTGGAATTTGTAAAGGGCGAGATCATGATATATCATTTCTGGTTTATCATTCAGAGACACTGTAGTGCAATTCTTGTGTTGGTTAAAATCTCAAGACAATCGAAGTGAACGTAGGATTGATTATATTATAAGCTGGTCAGTCTCTGTTAGCTCGAAAATACAGATAAATTCTCTGCTGTCTTTCGAGATCCTATAGCTTTGTCTCTTAATTATAAACCTGAAAGTCAGAAATATGCCTCGTTTGTAGGATATCAAATTTCAATCGGCATAATGTGATATTGTATCTCGTATTATATTTGTCTCTTTAAAACTATTGTTGCTGGTTTTCTTTGGATTGGAAAAACGCTGTAACGAGTTGAGCTACATTGGATATAGAAATTTCAACACGCATTCTTTCCGAACGAATCCAGGTTCTTTATACAATCACGTGCGTGGAACTCTTAATGTTGTACTTAATGTTACTCTTAAGT
Source organism: Latrodectus hesperus (assembly GCA_037975125.1). Taxonomy (NCBI): domain Eukaryota; kingdom Metazoa; phylum Arthropoda; class Arachnida; order Araneae; family Theridiidae; genus Latrodectus; species Latrodectus hesperus. Next base: position 72,973,203 of record CM075856.1, on the reverse strand, counting down.
ACAAATGTTGCCTATATTACTTTTGTGTTAATGCATGACGTTGATAGTCGGAGGTGTTGCATAAAAGTTTGTTATCCTTTCCATGTATCTTGCAATGTGAACAGATATCATTATATTTTTTTAGTTTTGATTGTATCCTTCTATTAACTAAATAATTATAGTCCATTTCAGATATTGTCACGAATACCTTCAGAATAGAAGCCGTTCGACTGGTACTCTTGCCCATTCGTTCGCCAAATCTGTTACTCACTAATTGAAATATCTGGCTAAGAGTTTTCGAAAATCCTGGTTATACTACTGCTTGCAATTTTTAATGAAATAACCGCATCTGACATTTAAATTCATTTTGACTCTGCGTCCAAGGAGATGACAACAATGATTTTGCTATTGCCACATTGAATTGTATTTACTGTGTGTGTATTACCTACAATTTCAGTAATATCTTCCTACGTACAAATTAGTATTACCTACAAATTTATCGTTGCAAGTTCGTATAAATATTGCACATATGCAATACTTTAAATTCTTCTATTTTTTGTTATCTGAGAATAATTTAAATTGCAAACAATATAAATTCCCTTAAGATAGAAAATATACTGTGATCATTAAAATTATTTGGACCCTTTAATTAAAATCAGTTACAAGAAAATTATTTTTGAGAGATTCGTGTTTATACATACTAAAATAATGTAGTCAATAAAACATTACGACACATTTTTTATGAATGGTGCATCGAGATAAATTCACATTAACCTGCTTACACAAAATAACTGTGAATTAGTCTACGCATTCGTGGAAATACCAAATTTTATTAACCTGTCTAACATAAAATTAATTCAAATTTTTTAATATTAATTTCGTGAAACAAATTATTAAATTTTCTTCTTAATTTGTTATTTGGAATTTATTAGTAAATATTATTTCATTAATAATCGTTTTAACGATCAATGATTAATCTGTGTGATCAATGATTTATAATTTTGCTGTAGTTGTAAATGAAATAAAATCTTCAGTTTTGATTAACGCTTGGAAAAATCTTTTACTTAATGTGAGGAGCGAACCAGACACAACAGTGTCAGGTTTTGAAAATGAAGATTTTCAAATCACCCTACTCGAAAATGGAGAAACTGAATGATACTGGAAGACAATTTTGGTTAGATGCAGATGAAGATATCCAGGCTAATTTAACAGGGGAAGAGATTGTTGAGAGTGTGACATGAGCAGAAAGAGCTCTGAAGGGGAGATGGAGATGAATAGGCGATCCAAAATTAAAACCTAGTGAGATTTAAGACCATCTAAATTTTGTGATAAAATACGTTGAATACAACGGTGATGAAGCCATTACTGGATACTATGAACGTTTGAGATACCTTCGTCTCAATTATTTGTTTAAGAAATGACCTCTAAAGTAAGACAACAAAAAATCTGTCGTTTCTTTCAACCAGTTAAGTGTAGTTAGTGAAGATGTGAGCTTGGACTATCAAGCTCAAAATAAATTCTTCATCTGATGTCTATTGTAAGTAAAAATATTTGTATATATTGTACTTAATTTTCTTTTATGCAGTTTTATATTTCACTCACATAAATTCAAAATGCAATCTACAGTAGTTTATGTACCTTGGCTCAATTTATAGGTTATTTTGTTTAATCTGAGCATTCATTAATTGGGACGCTCCGGATCCCCTGTTTAGACCGGATTAAATGAGGTTCTACTGTAGTTCAAATTTCACTGCAACCCAATCGCTGCACGTTAATTGCGAATGACATTGCAGTGAACACGTCAGTCAAAGTCTTGACCTATACTTTATGATGTATGAATTTAGTTAAGAAAATTCGTAAAAGGGAATCATAAATTAAAAATCTTAAATGGGAAGTTGCTTGAATGTATTTATGTTGATGGATTTATATTTACTCGTTAAAGAAAGTTATTGTGTTATTATTCATATTAGAATATAAAGATTATTGCAGCAATGATACATAACGGTGCAGTCGAGTTCCGGACTATACCTCAAGGTTAACGAATTTAAAATACTCGCCTGTCACCAAGCGCCCCTAGTGCTACTGAACCGCAGTTAATTGACAAGGTCAAACCTGAGATGGCATTCTTCTCTTACATCCATACCACACCAGCGGAAGGGCTTTGGATACCACAGATTAAAGTAGATACTTCAGCAAACCATGAAACTGCAGTTATCTAATGAGGTAGAAAGTGGTCACCATCATAATTACTGCAAGTGATATTTAACTTTGTTTATCTTATGGGAGGTGACATGAAATTGCCACTGGGACTCTGCAATAACGATGTATTAAACTAAAGGAAATTTTATTATTGAAATTACGTATTTTACTTTTGCTAATAAAAATGATTACAGCAAATTGTATGTCATTCGAAGTTTTTAAAAGCCTCCTCACTATCCAAATTTAAATGATTAAGCATGTTCTAAACAAAGTTACGAGCTGTTCAAATCTACCACATTGTCACCATACATCGTACTCTACAAGATTTTTACCTAAAAATATAATTTTAGCATCTTTGAATCCTAATTGAGATGATATGCCAAGCTGGTAACCGCGCGGATGGTTTGCGCTCTTATCTTCGGTTCAACAGTTTGTGGGGTCGAATCTCACCTTGGGGTTGGATGTTTGTAGTGGCTCGGAATCTACTTTGAACCGTAGGTCCCTGTCTAATATGCCATTCGTGTGCAAAAAACGACCGTCGACAAACCAGTCAAACAATCAAATCATTAGAGATGACTATATTTTACTGGTTCTACGCTGTTATTATTTTATAAATCATAAGTGTTTAATTTTTAAGTCCATATAAATATCATAACCGTAGAAATACCTCACTGGTAAATATTTAATTTTTATACACATGACCGCCGTGATGTGCTATATTCAGAAATTATTCTTTGATGGCAACCGAATGACTAGAACTCAGATTTTCGGTTCAACAATTCGTGGGTTTGATTACTATTTCAGGCTTGAGTCTTTTTAGTTGTTCTGAATCCATTTTAAATTGTAAGTCCCTATCTGATTAATCCTCCCAATCTGATTAATCCTCTTGCTCAAGAAAAGATCGTTGAGCGGGAGGGAAAAAAAGTCCAGAAGTTTCTGTAAGTTTTAAAAATTTAGTTACACAATGAGATTAATATCATCAACATTAAAGGATATTATACTATGCAGAATAAAAATAAAATTATCTATGTGCACATTCCATCTGATATTTGATAAAGATATTTTTAACACACATTTAAAATTAGCGCGCAAGTTAATGAGTTGAGTCATGATAAATTTTTTATTTGTTATTAAGAAAAAACATTTTTTTAACTATGTAATTGAAATAAGCATGATTTTTTTCCATGCAGCCTCCTTTTCAGAAGTAGTAGACAGCATGTTACCCTATAGTAAGATGATTATAAATTAAAAAATGCTGAAGTATTAGTCCATTAAATAATTGAAAAAACACACAAAACCAAATCGATTTTTTTCCAATCAAAGATAAACCACCCACCATTGAGATAATCGGTTTTAATGACGTTTCTGTGTTTTCTTTCTCGCTTCCTGTTCCTAAGAAATCGCGAGTGATTATAAACATTTCCTTTATATTTTTGCTACGCAGTTTCCCAAGTTTTGTGGTGGGAAAGCCCGAGCTCACTGATTCAGCGTGTGGGAACGGAATTTAGTGAGGATTCGCCTTTTCGAATGAGTTCATCTCCTCCATACCCGATTCGATCATTTGCTCCTCCTCCACCCTCCCTTTCTTTATTTCACCGATCGGGAAGGAAAAAAACGTGGAGGAGGAGAGAAAAAAAAGAAACGTCATGCACAAGGCAAAATTGGAGCATACACGTGGAGGTCAATGGGAATTATTCAACCTGACTGGTCATTGCAGAACAACGCACAAAGACTGCATTAGCATTGTTGCGGGATTTGTAACCAATTAACGGTTAACAGACAGGGGTAAAAATAATGCTTTGAGGAAATTATTTCATTTTATTTCTTGCGGTTATGATCTCTCTTTAAGGATATTTGTCTTGTATGTGAAAAAGAAATATGTGTTTCTTTTATGTAATATTGAATTTATGTTATTGGAACGAGAGAGATTGTTTAAATAAATTTTTTTTATCGTTTGATACATTACAGAATTTTACTTAGAATATTGAATTGTATCTAGAAAATTGCCAATTTTCTGATTCTAGAAATAAGATTCGAAGAATTTTTCAAAAATTATTTCCCAGGACAGTACTGAAAAAGTCATTAAAAAATTGAGTTAGATAATGTCGCATCTTTTTTTTATATTTTTTATAACGTTGCTCCTAACGACACTATTCATAAATACAGTAAATAAGATTTGTTATAAATTTAGGACAAGTTTCACATGAATACAAAATCGAAAATTCCAAAACCGAAAAGGAAAAGATTCAATCGTATTTCCCTTACTATACGCTGAAAGACGTTCCCTTGAATGTTATGTAGAAATATTTTGAATTCATTGAATATCTTCAGAGTATCAATAAATTTTAATTCTAATATCTGTCTTAGTGTCATTAAAATTGCGAAAATAAATTTATTATAATTTTTTTGTAAATATTGCTACTAATGTTTCCTCATAAATGTTGCACCACGCGGGACAAATTATTCTACTTTTTTCTTCACTGTATAACCCTGGCGATTAATTTCTTTTGTAGTAAATATCAACTACATTATTTCGTTGTGGGGTGGGATAATATGAACAAGATTATTTTGATTATCCATTTTTGTTTTCTTCAGTGAATTCTTTTATTTTGATATTCCATCTTTTAATTATTATAATTATTAAAAAATCATATACATAATAAGAATTTTATTTAATTATTATTCTACAAGGAAAAAGCGTGTCTTTGATTCATTAGTTCGGTGGTTCTGATTCCGAACTCTGTGTTGGATTTGTTTGCAGTGATTCGAAATTCTTAAACTGTAGATCCCAGTCTAATTATCCTTAATGTGCTAAAAATGACCGTTAAATGAAAAAAAAACTTATTTAATGGATTCAAAATTAATAGTAATTGTGTATGAGCTTAAAGTTTTCCATTAAGCATTCTTAAGCCACAAGTTCTGAATGTTTAATTAGGGTAGACAATTTGTAATTTTAATTGGAATTCTAGTTTTTAAACTGACATTTTTTTTATTTCAGTCATTTTTTTTTCAAAATTTGTCCACAATTGCTTATTTACTATAATAATACTAAGACGAAAGTAAATTATTTGTATTTTGAAATCGTAAAAGCTGTTAAAGTGCAGATAGTAAATGTCTTTATTTTATAATATTTTTAATGAGAAAGATAAACATTACTATTTATTTATAAACTCTTATGAATGTTCCGTTATTTGATTTCAGATAAGCATCGTCACTTATAGATTGATTGTATCGTTGCTGTTCACAACTGTTGTTTCCACTCTGATAAGCCCTCATGTGCAAAAAATGACCATTGAGCAACAAAAAAAACAAAGATGTCGATGTTCACGAATTTAGAAATCACTTAACCGATCAGTGGTAATAAGTAATCGTAAAACAACAAATTAAACCATACTCAGTCAAGTAACTCACTTTCGAGATTAACAGTCTTTAATTGTGCATTAATTGATTGTAATTAGTTTCCATTATTCTGGATGCTTGAAAAAGTAGTAATCATGGTGATGGTGTTGTTGGAAGCGTTTTCTTCAAGGTGAAACACCCATGACTCTAATCCAGCTATTGTTTTGACATTCTATCGTATTGTTTTTCTCTATTAAGATGGAAAAAACAAAAGGTTTTAAAAAAGCAAATATAGCGTTTTCGTCTCACCTCATTAATGCACGTGATTTTTATTTCTATATACTTTTTTAATAAAAATTGATAAAAAAATATTTTTCTACAAATATTTTTTTCACCTATTTTGTCATTTCATTGATTTTAATGCAAAACCCCTTCACCGTACAGGATCTTATTTAACAGACTTATCTTCAGGCTGTGTCTAAGATAACCGAAATCGAAACGTTTTCATTTTGTTACGTGTATGCCTACATGAATCGCCGTCATCGCATGGACAAAAATTCCTATGTATCATACTGAAAAAAGTAATTTAATAAGCCTCGTGTCTGTTTACGAAATTTTTATTTAGCACTAAAATTATTTAGTACTAAAAGTATTTATTACTTATTTGCTTTTTCAGAACGAATGAGAAAAATGTAATTTGATTTGGTTTTAAGCATTTGCTTTTGGATTTAAATCTGTTTGTCAAGGACATTGGACGTAGGGTCGAAAGTTAAAAGTATTATTAAATATTAATATTTTCTGCTATATAAATATTTTTGCTATATTCTATATTAAATATAAAAAAAGGAAATTCTTTTTCTATGAATTGCAGAAAATATTAAAAAATATATCGATACTGCTGAAATTTAACTAGCATATTTAAAAGTTTATGTAATTATTTTTAATGATTAATATGCATTACACGGTAGTAAATATTTACAGTCTACACTCTAATATATATTATTTATTCATAATGCTGCTACCTGTAGATAGATAAATGTAGCGATATGTTCATTTAGAATACTCTCTGAATACAAGATCAATATAATCTCGTCTTCAACTAATTAAATCGGAACTTCTATTATTGGCGCAGCATGTTTTTTTTAGAATCTTGCGTCAGAGAACTTCTATTAAGAGCTTGTCTCTTCATTTTCATTCGATGAACGATTTTCTTATTATTTTAATATGTTAGCGCAAATTTTCTCTTTTGATATTAATTGCATAGAAGTTATAAAAATGAAATTTTATAACTTCATTATAACTATTTATTGAATATTAAAATAAACTGTAAATATTTCTAATATTTTGTTCATTTTAAAAAATTTCCGTTAATAATTTTTTAATTAATATATAGTTTCTTTTTTAATAAGCGTGTGTGAATGCATCTTATATTCTTTTTCACTGTATTACTTCAAGGTAAAATTTTTCCGAATTATTTCTGTTTAATATCTTTTCATTTTTTACAATTATATTTTCATTTTTGATTACATTGTTAAATATACTTTTAGATTTTGAGAAGATATTCTTTTATAATACTTCAAGTTGATTGTATGAGCATACTTTTTTAAAATTATTTTTCCAATTCTAATTAGTTTTTCTTTCTAAAGTTCTATTTTATTATATTTTTATTCTGTATTTGATTTGACTTTTATATCAGTTACATATTTCGTATTCGGTACTTATTTTAATTTTTGTTACATTTTTACTTATTAAAACATTTAAGAATAATATATTTTTTCTTTAGTTTATCTAATAGTCATTATAGAAGCACTCATAATATAAAATAAAAATTAAGAGCCCACTAATTTACAAGGGTACTAAACTGATTTGCAAAATACAAATAAATGAAATTAAGCTTGGTTGTCATTCTTAAAACAACGTAAAATAATTACATATAGGCACATATAAACAAGATTATAAGTAAAATTATAAAATGTTTAGTAAGTACAAAATGTTATCCCATAAACAGATTCGAATTAAATTTAGAACCAATTTAATTTTTAAATAAAGTTTTAGAATAAAAATGTGATTATTGAAAGTAAAATGTATAATACATAAAATTTAAAAATAACGTTAAAATTTTTTGCCATATTCTTTCTTCAAGAAATAATTTTTAAGCGCCTAAATTATGTTAAATAATAATGTTATTAATCCATCGCATAAGTCATGAAAATCGCTAAAGTTATAAAAATTCTAGAAAAAAAATATTATTAATATTTACTTACACACACAAATATAATAAAAATTCTTTTATCATATAAAAAAGTATACAAGTAAACCAATTTTAAGTGATTACTATTCGCATGGAAAAATATTGTGTGTGCTGTAACATCGTATAAATATAAATTTATTGATTAGAATTAAAATTATGTATCCAGAAAGCATCCAATTCAAAATATATAAATTTATACGATCTTCTTAGAGTTGGGTTTGTATGTCATTGTGCACCTCTGCTTTTATCAGCATTTTGTACTATTAACTCCTAAATTAAACCCTATGTTTCCTAGTTCCAGTTGCTCGGGTCACCCACTTTATTAATAACCCTTTAATGGGGTCTAGGTGTAACTCGCTAGTATGAATGATGCCTAAAGAAGTTAATCTAGGGAGGGCAAGAGCCTCGCATTCGTAAATGATATGCTTGGCCGTTTCCTCTTGCGTATCACATTTCCTGTAGATAAGGTCTTGCTGAAACAGTCCCATTTTATGGAGATGTTTTCTGAAATAGTAGTGCCCAGATATGATGCCTACGATTAAACGTATCTTCTGCCTAGAGCATCTTAAAATTTCAGAGCCAATCCTTGCTGATGATCCACAGATCATACTTTTAGCTTGGGTTTGACCAGGAGTGTTGAGCCAAGCTTCATACATCTTCCGTTTTTCCCATCTAAGAACATTGGTTTTTGCGGTCTTCAAATTGATTCCACAAAAAGGTTCTGCACCAATGGGAGCAAAAGACGATCCTTGTTTAGCAAGTTCATCAGCCCTTTCATTACCTTCGATACCTTTGTGCCCTGGCACGCATACAAGGATCACCTTGTTTCTAGTTGCCAGTTTCTACATTCCAAAATCATTTTAGATTTGATTTCGAAAGAACTGAGCGCTTTTAAAGCTGCTTGACTGTCACTAAAAATGAGAATCCGCTTACCGTGGTAGCCCTTCTTCATATTTAGTCGCAGACAGTGGATAATGGCCTAAACTTCCGCCTGGAAGACCGTAGCGTATCGCCCAAGGCTTACAGATAGGCTGGCTCTTGGTGACACGTCACATACCCGCAGTTCTGAGAGGCTGTTTTTCAGTTATCCATCTGTGTACCAGATTAGGTCAATTTATACGATATTTTGAATTTAATGTTTTCTTAATTAAAGATAAAGTATTCGAACAATTGTGTGTGATGAGTTAGCAAACGCCACTTTGAATAATTGAATAGAAAGGAATAAGACATTTTTTTGTTGATTTTTTTTCTTTTTTTTTTGTTGAAAATTTAGTTTGCAATTAGTTTTATGTACGTTCTAAATGAAAAATTTGTTATTTTATCTCTTTCACAAAAAAAGACATTTTAAAGTATTTAATTCTTAAATTTTAAAATAGTAGGCTAGACATTTTAAAGTTGTTACTGACAAAATATTAAAATTGAAAATTAATCATGTAAATAAGAATTATCTAAAATATTTTGGAGTGTGCAAATACTTATTTTGCAAGCAAATGTCAATTAAAATTTTGTTAAACCTAACTATCTTTTATATTTAAATATTATAGTTCCATTTGTTTAAGGTTTATAAAATCGTTGTTTAATTATATATAATCATCTTTTTCGTTAAAAAATTACAAATTCACTTGGTTTATTAATACTTTTTTTGTCAATTGTAGGATCTAAGACTTTAGTTTAAAAGACAAAATTTCTAATTAAAAACTTACACTAAAAATTTAAAACTTAATTAAAAAATGGATAAAAACCATTAACACGTTTACACGTCACTTTTATCCACTTTGACTTTTGAATCGGTAGCCGTTCTTTTTTTCATTTCAACAATTTGTGGCTTCCATTTCCATCCAAATTAATTTTCATTAGGATAAAGCGACAAATCAAATTATTATCGCTAATTTAAGTGATCGTTATTGATCATTTAATAGATGATTATTCGATTTTCTTTATTCTTGTGTGTGAAATTTATAATCAATTCTTTTTATATATATATATATATATATATACTTTAATAAAAGATTTAGTTTTTTTGCTGTCGTATTAAAAAAACATATTAGGATTAATGAAGTTATAACTAACAATTAAAAAAGAAAATACGCCTAAGATTAACAATCATCATAAAACGTCATATACAAGCCTGACAAATCATTAACTTCGAATAGCAAGAACTCCAAGTCACTTTCGATTTAGAATTCTCTTGTCATTTAAGTTTGAAAACATGTCAAATAATTGTGTTAAAAGTCATTATTGATTATTAAGAATCATTTCCCTCTTGACAAAAAATAAAATACATTTGTGTAACTTCTTCATGAAAAAATGGAAAAGTATTTTATGGTATCAAAGAAATGACTATTTTAAAAGAAAAGAATGTGTGTTCGCATCTTTCATGCATTTCACCTTAAACTCGCCGGGTGAACTGACAGTTGAGCTGCCATTTGCAAACTCAACTGTGTATTCATCTGTGTTTGACTTCCATCTCGGGTGTGGATGTTAGTGGTTTGGAATTTATTCTTAACTATCGAAGCTTTTCAGGCAAATTAGCTCGTGTGCAAGAAGTTACCGTAAACACAGGTAAACAAATCATAAATTCCCCATTACCTTACTAATGTATTGGTATAGATCCTAATTAAATAACTTCTGTTTAAACTATTTTTTAAAATATAGACTTTGAATATTAGTTTTTGAAAATTAGAGTGTTGAATTAGATGTTTGTGAGTGTGAAGTTTTTTTTTAAATATATATTCTCAAAATTTATACATAACTTTAAAATAATAAATAAAAAAATTTTTTTAGTATAATTATACTGAAAAAAAAAAGACATTTAATAGTAGAATTCGGGAATTTTTTTAATTTCTGTATTAATATTAATTTAGATTACAATTGTGTTAATTCCTATTTCCTCCTAATTAATAAAAAAAACTTCCTTGTTTACAAACAAATCAGGATTTCTTTTCACCATTAATAGAATTATTAGAAAAATGTTACAGCCACATTAAAAATTCCGGTGATTGCACTCCGAATAAAACTGACTTAGTACTACTTAGAATATTGTAACATTCTACTTGTCATGATTGTGAATTCATTATCTTCACATATGGAAATACCACATTAGTCACAGGATATTACCTTGAATTCTGCGATGAAGCTTGCACAGACATCCTGCTCCGTAACTCCTAGTTTCATATTTATATCATATATAAAAAGATAATTATTTGTTACGCAACCTTTTCGGGTTCTAAATTATCCGTAATTGTGAGGCGTTTTAAAAGGACATCGATAGAATTAGTAGGTATCAAATTTTATTTTTTGAAGAATACTATTTATTAATTTCTGAATATTTTTTCTTAATTTCTAAAATATGCTTAAAGTACAATGAATGAACTTTATAGACATTTTGAAAGTACTAAATTTAGAAAAATAATGCTTGCAATTCTAATGAAAATGTATGCAAGTAATTATTTTCATGGATGTGTGTTTATTTTTTATGTTTTTGTTATAAAGAGTTGTATTAGTTATTTATATTTAAGCATATATATAAACAAAGTAATAATTCCAGATAATAAAAAGTATAGACTTAAAATTATTTTGAAAGATTACTAAATTAATAAAAGATAACAATTTTCGTAGCCAAATTAAATTTTATTTCCCTATCTCGCTTGACTTCGTATCACAAATTTTCTTTATAGTTTAAAGCTGTAATTTTTATTAATTCCTAAAATATCATTTACCCTAATATTTCATTAATTTTTTTTTAAGTTCTTATGCTTTAAATTCAATATTATTACATTGTTTTGAAAATTATGTTATAAGATTATTGAAAATTATTAATTATTTTTCGAAAGATAAAATAATCCAGAGTATGCGAGCAATTTAAAAAAGTTTAACTTCAGAGCAAGCGCATAATTCAGTATTGAATTGGAATTTGTTTTTATTTTTATTTTGCCGATCTTATTTACCTGGAAACTTTAAAAGTTTCTTTTATGTATGTGTGCAGTATTACACGCTGTGTTAAGGTGACAGTTGCATTCCAGGGCGATGACGTGTAGGTTTTGTGGTTTTTAGTGAAAAGATATGTGAACAACAGCCTCTGTTTCTACATTATAAATTTTAAAATAGAATTCAGATCTCAAGAAAGCTATTTTTTTCTTTGTATAGAATTTTGAAGTTCTATATATTTATTACTATAATATATAACTTGATTTATTGAATTGTTTCTTAAAAATCTAGCAAAAAAGATTTACATAGATATTTAATGTATATATATACATCGATTAATTTCACTAATAAATGTATATATAATTTGTTTTATATGTTCGTATATTTAAAAAATATTAAATGAAGTTTAACAAAATTTATATCTGAATGTCGACTTAATTTTTTGCACAAACACTTATGTGTATAAAATATATCAAACTGTTATATGTAATTATTTTTATGTATTTTATTAATGTTGGATAAGATTTGCATAAGTTGAAACAATTTAAGTATTTGCAATCTTTACCTGATTGTATTTCAAATCTAATTGTTATGCGTGAGAAATATGAAAATACAGCTAATATATGTTTATTTAATAGAATAATTTTAAAATCATTCAAGTACAAAGATGTCAAATTTTCGAGTTACGCCGTAACAGCTGTTACTTCCTCGTTTTTGAATGACCTTAGCAGAGGGGCAATCTAGTTACAAAAAGTATCCTTTTATATGATGCCAGGGTGTAACCAATTAGAAAAATACACACCTGCTTCTGCAACATTTTCTTGCTGAAATGAAAATGAATGAATAAATAGTTGAATGCAAAATGTATAAAAGAATTATCTCGAATAAATTAATATTTATCGCATTTTGACTCTTGTTTAAAATTTTCACCAGAAATAAATAAATCATTCCAGAAAATCAAATCCAAATTCACACTAAAATATTGTAAAAAAAAGGTCTAAACCATAATTTTTTTTTGCAAATTTTCTTTCATGTGAAATCAGTTTTATTTCTTATATCCCAAATATAGTTATTAGACTAAATTTCTCTATATTTTTGCTTTAATTAATGAGTCACTGTCTTAATAGTAATTAAAAATTTTATTGCAATATATAACAATTCACTATCTATTTCATTTAAGTAAAAATATTAAGCTATGATCTTCATAATTTGTTGAATCATTTCATGATTGCTTCTCTTTTCTATTTTGGATCAAATCTTTTTATCTCTTAAAAGAAATTAGTTTCCATAGCAACAATGTTGATGTCTAAATCACCATGGTTACAGAAGAGAAAATGAAATAATTTTCATTATGAATTCCAACTTAACGCAGTATAGTTGCTGAAAAAAAGTAAGAGGCTTATGATATGCTTGATACTTTTCGGTCTGACAGTTTTACTGTTAACTGTTATTATCTATTTGTTCTCCCAAATAATTTTTTTCCTCTAGTTATGAAAGAGTTGTATCACACAGCAGATGTATTCATACTTATTGTTCCTGAGTTTTGAATATCCTTTACGTAAGATGTTTATTTGCAACATTAGATAATATATTAACTAAACTAATGAGGAAAAAAAAACATATTTTTGGATGTCAAAATTATTTTTCTATTGTCCATATAAATAAAAAATACAGTATAATTTCAGTGTGAGTATTTTGGTGAATATATGAAAGTATATTTTTGTAAGGAATCTAATTTGCAAACCCAAAAATTTCAAAAACAAATTTATTCTGTTCCAACATTCAGTTTTTTTTTAAAACTAAAAGTTGACTTAGTTTGTTCCTATCTTATTAATGGAACTAAAATTGAAATTATAGCTGGATAAATATGTATCCATATAAAATACCAATTTTTTTAAGTACTTAAAAACAATTTTAATCTTAATAAAAATGTGAAATGTTTATTCTTTAATAGAGAATTTTAATATTAAATATAAACACGTTAATATATTTCCCTATTTCAAAAATATTTGTAAATACTTCAAAATACTTAGTTGTGTCTTTATGAAATTTATACAAACTTAATGAATAATTGCTGGTTTTTATTTTGTTTTATTCTATTATTTTCTAGTGAATAGTTTAAGGTCAATTTTTTCTCACGAAGCATATTGGATTCATGTAAAAAATTGTTAGAACATCTTCAGCTACTTTGAAGCAATTACAGGAATTGATTGTATTTTCAGTTTTAAATCCAAATTCTTAGCCTATGTTTGGGACTAATATAACACAAATATGGCTTGTCAAACTAAAAAGTAAAGCTTTCTCAAATGTGGGTTTTTTTTTTCTGAAAAGTGCTACGATATCATATGGACATTTGAAGAGCGCCTTATTTTTGAGAATGACTTTTTGGAGAAATCCTCATTGTGGAATCGAAAAAGTGATCGAAATATTCCCTGATGTTTTTGTTTGTATCCTGTTACATATACTCATATGCAACCTTGTTTAGTAATTTGAGTGATTTATCTTGTTCACCTTTGACTGAAGCTGGATTTATTAAGAAAACGTCATCTTCAAATTCGTTAAATATGTATATATAAACATTTAACGTACTATGTTTAGAACTCTAGTCGAAATAGCAAACGAGTGATTCGCGCTCTGGTCTTTTAGTTCAACAATTCTTGTGTTCAAATCCTAATTCGGGCTTGGATTGTGTAGTAGTTCCGTAAACTCTTTAAACTGTATGTCTCGGTCTAATTAGCCCACATGTGCTAAAAATTACTGTTGAGCGACAAACAAGCCAATTGCTTAGGACTCCAACTATCTAAAAATATATATTCGAGCTCAAAAAAAAAAAAAAAACAAACTACTAACTATTGATTAAGAAATAAAATCGAGAAAAAGTTCCAATGATTATTACTTTGTTCTTTCTTCGTTCTGCTTTTAAATCACAAATTTGCATCCTAATAATCTCGATTGATATCAGTTTTATTACTTAAAGGATATGTAGGAAGATTTTGCAGGAATAAATATGAAAAGAAATTTTGTGTGGACACAATTTTTCCATAAAATGTTTTACAGTTGATACGGCTTTTCTTCAAATAACACTTTTTTTTTTCGAATAATTCTTCTAATTTGTGTGATTTTTTTCGGTCTAGTAATTTTTCCGAGCAGGCAGCCTAAGTTAGCTTTCTTGCCTGCGGTTCAAATGTTCGTGAGTTCGAATCGGGCTTGATTGTTTATTGTTGTCCAAAGCCCTTGTTAAATTTCCTGATTTAATTAGCCCTCGTTTGCAAAAGATGATCGTTAATCTCACAATATTTTGAGAGATGCAGAATAAACGTGATATATCATGTAACTTAGAACTCGAAATTAACAGTGTTATTTTTAAATTAAATACAAAATTTTTTAAAAATATATTTATACATCTAAAATTTCGCATGGTTTAGCGCTTTCTTAACCTAGTAACTTCTTGAATGAACTACAAATTGAAGTTTTATACTTCGCTAAAACACGATAAATACTGAAGCATTTCACGTGGATCTAATATTCCAATATATTTTATGATGTCATAAAGTAATGCACTTTTTTTTATCGCTTTTCATCGTACAAAAACATGTTCGTTTACCGATTTCCAGAATAAGAAAATATTTATTTTAGGAAGACAATAAGTGACGGATGACCTTGCTTTTCTTGTTGCATTTTTCTTTGGAAAATAGAAAATGAGTACTAATCATTTCTAAAATTGACAGTTAATTTGAAACGTTCTCTATCGAGTTTCATTATTTCCATTCAACCGAGACTTAAGAATTCGTCATTGTACTTGAGTTAGTTCAGTTTATTTCATTCGCCATTTAGAAAAAGATTAATAAAAAAACTTAAAAATAAACGTTTGCAAACGGAAAAAAAAAAAAATAAAAAATCTGCGTTTGAATTTGCGACAATGGATATTTTTTGTAGATTTTTTATTGCGTATTTTTCTTTAATTCCAGTTGCTTTCACATTTATTCTTTGCAAAGTAAAGAAATGTATTTCTTTGTTAAACAATTTTCATTTTTTAAAAAATGTAATTATTATAATCTTGTATTATGATTATTAAAAATTATATACAGCATAAGAAATATTAGGATAAATATTTTCATTGCTCTATTGTTTTTATTATTTACAGTATTATGTTGCTGTAAAATTTTGTTAGTACTCCAACTCTTAATTAAAAATTCTTTGGATACTTTTGTTTAACTTCGTGATTTTAACCGATGATTTTGAGAGGACAAGTTTTACATATTGATATAGTTAAATTAATAAGTGAAACTTGCTAATTTTATTAACAACATATTGATAGAGGTGGAAAGGATACCAAATAAAAATATAGTGATTGGACATAACTAACTACTAAATAGTTTACCAATAAATTTTGCTTATAATATATATAGTTTAATTAGCTATTTTTAATTTCATTTGCTTCCAAATTAAAAACAGCTTTTACAATCAAAACGGTAAATCTTTTCAATCACCATTTTTTAATTTGTATCCCTCTTCACATCTGAAACTAACAGCTAATTTAGTAAGTAAAAGTAGTAAATTATTTAGGTGTTATTTACGTGATCACTTTCTTTGTATCATTTTTCATATCTAAGCTTGGATTATTATGCTTCAGACCAAAAAGTATTTTTTATATTTAAGTAAAAAAAATTAACATCACATAATATAATTCATAAAAGTATAATGGATAAGTTCATGAAATAGAATTTTTTAATGTCATGTAGATAACGTGTAAAAAAAAGTATTAAATAAGAATTTTCGGTCATTCGTTTTATGCAAAGTAATTTTTGGCAAAATAAAAAAGTGCCCAATTTAAAATTTACTTTATATATTGTATATTTTGCAAATTTTAGTATTTGTTAAGGGGCTGTTAGTTGCTGCTATGCACAATCAAATCTTGTTTTATAGGGCTAGTAGATAACTCTATCATACTTTACCCTAAAAACACTTAAAAAATTTGTGTCGAATATTATTCCTGACTCTCAAATTTAAGGTTTACACTTCAGAGTTAACCGTAATTTTGATTAAGGAAATTAAACTGAGTAATAAGTAGATTATTGGTATACTGCATTGTAATTTGTGGCAAAATTTTTCTTAAATGTAAAAGTTTAAATATTTAAATATTATTTCTTGTATCAAATAAAATAATAAAAGAAAAATATGTTTAAAAACTTATGCAGTGAGAAGTTAGACCCTCTGTTATAATACGATTTTAAGTACAATGACTAAGAAATTTCAAAGTAAACCAATTCGCGCGATGATCCCAAAAAATGAACACAATTGAAATGGAATTCTCAAACAAAATTATAATAGAGGTAAATAAAAAAAGAATATTAATTATAAGTAATAATCAATATAAGATGTTTTCTATTTAAATAACATTTTTTATTAATTCAAATAAAAATGTGTTATTTCTTCTGAGTTTATATTTAATAGCAGAAAAACTAATGAAATATATATTTTATTTTATATACATTTGTGTCTGCAAAAATTAGCTTGGTAACTTACAAGTCAGAAAAGGTAATTTCGAAGTCAATTATTTTTGTGTTATTATTCTGAATAGTATATCTATAGATTTGTCCTCAATATCTAGAAAATCTAAGCAGTAAAAGCTATATATTTAAGACATTGCAAATATTGTTGACACAACGCTAAAGATCTTTATTTTTCTATTTACATCCGCAGCATATTTAGTTACTTTATTACTAGCTTCACGGATTCTGTCTAGAGAAACTGCAAGGACGTTATATTCTCTCCTTAAAAGCGATAAAAATATCCATGAATACTATTTTTGAATTTAAAAATCTATGGCTCAAATAAGAAAGTGGGATTTTTTAACACATAATATGTTAAAACCCTACTTTTAGCATAATTTGGGTAATTTTATTTGCTATTTTAGAATTTATTTTTCAATCATTAGTTGTTTTTGCTTTATATATATATATATATATATTTTGCAATGCCACCTGCTTGGTTTTCCGTATTCAATATATTGCATATCATTCTAGTAGCTGTCAGTCTCGCATTTTTTAAAGATATTAATAATGATCGGAATATTTCTATATTTATATATCTGCATTGTTTTTTTCATAATAAATCTAAAACCTGTATCAGATGAATATTTTAGACCATATCTTATTTTTCATTTGATTTGCTTCATCAAGTCAGTGGAAGTATCCCTTATTTTTTCCAATGTTTTTAGACTGTATTTAGTCATTTTTGTTTTACCTACTATTTTTCAAATCTTTCGATGAATATAAATATTTCACAATGGAAACTTTATATTGATCTGATTTTTGATTGATTTAAATTTATACCATTTGCCTTATTTTGAAAATTTAATACAGTAAATTAAAACTAACAATTTTTCATTCACATGTTATTAATTATTTAATTTATATTCTAACTTTATTCATTTTTTTTCTTGATAAAAATGTATGATTGATTCATTCTCTGAGATTTCAAATTTCACTCCTTTTTCATGTATTGGTATGGTTTCTCGTTTCTACAAGGTCACTTGCATTTAAAATCTATTTCAATCGGGAATCTATAACCCTAAGTAACATTCAGACCCATTAAAAATCAGGGCATTGTCGATTTTTGATATCAAATCAGCATTTTTATTTAGGTTGTAAATTTTTTATTTCTTGAAAACTTAAATATTTCCCTGTATAATTTTTTGTCGCAATTTTTTTTATTTATATACTTACGAAAATTTCAGTAAATAATTGTAAGGTGAAAATTATATATATATATATATATATATATATATATATATATATATATATATATATATATATATATATATATATATATATTTAAATAGGTGAAATAAATTCCTAATTTAATGTTTACCAAAAATGATTTTGTTTTTATAAAATAGATATGTAATTGAAATTCCGTGATTCAATAATATATTTTTGCATTTTGAAAATTTTTTCCGACTAGATTTCTTTTAAGTTAGTTTTTTTGCAGCTCTAATTTCGCTGAGCATATGTCACTTAATATTTTATTTGTAAGCCATATTAATTTAACAGTCAATATTAGTTTTCCAGCAAAAATGTTTCTCACAGTCAAATTCAAAGAAGAAAATTAATTAATATGCTTATACTTCATATGGGCTCATCTAAGCAGTATCTCTTCTATCATAAAGTTAACGTTCGTATGTGATAATTTTCAATACCATCTTATTAAAAATGAGAAAATTTAAGAAATTATTTATGGGAAGAAGAATGATCTTTGTCCGATTTATTTTATTTAAATCGTAAAAATTAAATTCTTAGTCTCTGTTATTATTTCATTGATAGATTTTCAGTATATTTTATTTTTGGAAATAAAAGTTTAATGGAATTTCATTGATCATTAAAATTAATGTATCGGCTTTGTGTCGTGTGCAAAGGAGACAATATGTAAGTTTAATGTTTTAATATTAATTTCTATCGCAAGTTTCCTTTCGTTGCTTATACAGAAAGAATAGAATTACTATTTTTTAAATATAAATTTAATCCTAATACGATATTGTGATCCTGTAATATTATGCATTTCCTGAATGAGCTATTTAAAAATTACATTAACGCTTTTGAAATTTTGGAATATGGAAATATTTGCTTAGCAAAATATTTGCTCATTTGAAAAACCTCTTTATAGCAGATGTCTCTGTCAGACTAGAAAAGAGATTTTCTCTTTTTATTATTTCAATTTTTCTTTCAGTGCTTATTTCCTGATAGCCAATAGCAAATGTCTTCCAGACGGTACTCCACCTTGGTGACCTTTGTTTTGGTTTTCCTTTCGTAGATGAATAGGCCATTTTTCTTTCTTTTTTTTTTTTCAAATATTCGCCACTCCTGTTTTACATTTCTCCTATTATTTTACTTTACATTACGATGCCATTTTTTGATTTTCTCACACAGTTTCAGTAATTATTATATTTTATTTTTTCCCTTCATATAAGTTAACAGTTTCACAAATTTGAAAATATTTGTAATTTGGTAAATTGTATTTAATGAAACAAAATATATTATGTTCAAGGCAAAAAAAGTATTTTGTTGTTGATAAAATGCTTATCATTTTTTAGGAAATGTTTTAAGTATGGCCAATTTAATTTTAAAATGGTATATTATCCATAATAAGTCAAACGGTTTTTTTTTTTTTTTTTAAATTAAAGGAGTAAAATTCTTTCAATTCATAAAGCTTAAGAATTTGCTTTATTAAATTACAACAATTTTTAAATTATATATATAATTATTTTAGACTTGTCACTTTATTTATTATATTATAATGATTTAATATTTACAGATTACATTGGTTTTATTACTTTAAAAATACAATTTAAGACAAAAATAGAGATACTTTTTGAGTTTTTATTTTATTTCAATTGTTTTAAATTCGATAAAGATTTTAAAAGTGATATGCATTATTTTTATTTATTAATTTAATATCATTTTTTAGTTCTAATTTAATGGAATAAACTGTTTGCATAATAAACCAATATTTAAATTATTGGTATACTAGATGATAAACATTTTTTAATATGCCCTAACTGTCATAACATTTATAGTATAAAACTGCACATCTAACTTCGTTTTTAACAAATTAATGTATGTCTTTTTGACAGATTGATAATCTAATATAATGGATAGAAAAAGATTAAGTGATGATAAGAAAAGTTTTAAATCAAGTTTTGAAAAAAGAAAATTGGTAAGTTACATATGTTACAACCTTTACTTTTGCTTAGTATAATTTATGATTATAATCATAGTCATTTACTAATTTTTAGAATTTTTTAAAGCCTTAAGTAATTACATAAATATCTAGAATTGTTTTTGTTTTTGTGATTACTTCAAAAATTAAAATGTGTACAAAACTTGAATGTCCAACTCTCTATTTTAGTAATCAACATTTTTTATACCAGTAATATTTCAGTGATTTCAGCTTTTTTAAGTATTGAAAATATTTTTTAAAAAATGCTTAATTTCTTAAAATTGATTTGCAGTGATAAATAATATGAAAAAAAAATTCTACCATTAAATAGAAATAACATAAGTACTGATTTTTGTAATATTTATTAATACAATTAATACTTTTTTGTTTTATAAATTTCCTTCTCTGTTAGTAAAATAGTTATTTTTAAATAATATCTCAATTAAAATATTCTGATAAGTATGTGTGTAACTTGCAATGGAAGTTTTAACATTTTGTGTATGAAAGAGAACAAAATATTTATACTTCACTGAAGGTGTCTTAAGAATTTCGGTAGGGTCTCATAGCTAAAGACTTAGTTTGTTTCAGACTTTAGATACATAGAATTTACATGATGTTTATTTTTAGCTTCTAAATATCATAGAGCTTACAGTCCATTTTATATTCTATCTTTTTAGATTTGATTTAATTTAAAATAAAAATTCCTAGATTTAGGAAACATGCAAAAAAAGCTTGTATTTAACAAACCCACTTATTAGACTAGGGAAATAGCAGGCATTTTACAAAAACATAACTAGGATCTCATTTAAAAAACCTAATTTATTATTCCTTTTGGGTCATGTATGATTTTATTGATTATGCAAGACCACCTAATTTTGTATTTAAAGCTAATAAAATTCATTAAGTTCTTTGTGCATGAAATAATAATTTTAATATCGTTTTTACATTATTTTTTGAAATGAATGGAATAAAATAGGCAACTGTAATGCATGTTTAAGATCAGCAAGATACTTTCTGTATCTTTGGTATTTCAAACTTTCTTAGGTCATACAGAAAGAAGAATGAATTGAAAATAATGAAACATATTTAATATTGAAAGAGGATAATTTATTTCATTCTATTCATTCAGTTTGATAGAATAACATAAAAAATCTCGTTAATAATACATTTTGTGATTTGATTTTGTATTAGCAAAAATTAAGTGAAGATTTAAATATTTTAATTTCAAGGGAACTTTTGTTTTGTAATTTATAGATTTTGATCAGTAATTCTTTTCAATTATTTTGATTTAAAATGTGTATTTATGGTCAATTAATTGAAAAAGTGTTATTCTTGACTTGATGTTTTATCAAAATTACATTAAGGTATCCTATATTAATGCCTGGCACTTGTATATCCAGTAATTTTTTTTAGTAACATTATCTAAACTGTTGTACAAGTACAATATAAATTAAAAACTCGTTGAGATAAAATAATTTATCTAAATTTTCTTAAAATTATAACTAATTGAAAGCTTTGGTATTTAGTTAAAACTGTTTTACATAAATTTTCAATATTTTGTAAAATTATGAAAAGTATTCATGGCTATTCAGAATATACAAATAATTAAAGATAGTTAAAACTTTCATTGATATTTTTAAGTTGTTTGCTATTATATATTAATTATTTTTATTTTTTAATTAGCATTATTCAAATATAAATAGCGTAAAGCTATAAATTACTTTTTCTGATATTCTTATATAGTTTATGATTACATAGTGAAAGCTTAGTGACCAAAGGCCATTGGGAAGCATTTTTAATATTCGCTGATATTTATGTACATATTTATTTTTCTGTTATACTAAATAAGGCCTCTAGATTAAACTGCCACAAATTTTAAAAATGTATTAATCCTATTGCTAAGAGAAATTGGCCTTATATACAACAATTGTAATGCTTTTAATTCTCTCTGTAACATCAAATATTTTTTTAGTTACTTCAGCATATTTAATGCACACCACACATTTACATTAGGAGCTCATTTTTACAAACCTCTTGTGAATAAACACTGAGTAGTTCAGCAAATTCATTTTGGATGTAGCAATAAGATTCTGTTGTTGCATCACATTTTGAAGATTAGTGATAAAATCACTGTCACAGGATGGAATGACTATCATGCCCACCATATCTCTAGGAAGATGAAAAGTAGTACCATGTGCAAGTTCTGTACAAGAATTGGAACAGCAGGCTTGTTTAACTGCTGTTCCAAAAGAATGACAGGGATTATTTCCATCCTATTATTATTTTCATGAGCTTTAATTGCTGATTTTAGAGGGTGATGAAATCTCTACAATTGAAATCAGATGGTAGGGAGTTGTTTGTTAACATGTGTGAGTAAATTCAGCATACAGAGCTGAAAGCAGTTGGGGTCTTTGTTCAGAGGTAATTACAGATGAGCATCCAAAGCATGAAATCCAGTTGTTGAATATTTCACGGCAGTCTTTGCACAAATATTTCAAATGGGTATCGCTTCTGGCCATCTGAAGAAACAGTCAATTATTGTCCATTTCGTGGTTACAATTATTGACCGTTTCTAAATATTGAGAAACGGTCAATAATTGTAACCACGAAAGAGCAGTAGTGGGCCTATGATATCTTCATGGATGTGTGTGAAACGAGCATCTAGAAGAGAAAAGTACCTAAAGACGTTTTAGTGTGTTTCTGTACCTTTGATTGATGGCATGGTTCACAGCATTATACTGATGATTTTATTTGTCATTTTATCTTAGGGCAAACATACCTGGAACAAATTAATTTTATTGTTGCTGCTATTCCAGGATGAGAAAGATTGTGCAAATGATCGAAAATCAATTTGCAGAAAGAGAATGGTACAAAAGAATGCAGTGTTCCAGTTGAAATGTGAAATGTCACACATCAATCAATGGGAAAAATGAAAAGATTTTAATTCTAGTTTAAGACAGGTGGTATCAGTTTGCAGAAAACTTTGGATCTCTGGATCAGTTTTCTGTGCTTTTGCAAATTCTTCAAAACTTAAATTTGGAGATTTTGTAATAAAATTGATTTCAGTTCTAATGAGTGCATCAGCAACCATGTTCCTACAACCTTGCACATGCCTAATGTCAGTTGAATACTGAGAAATAAGGTCTAAATGCAGTTATTGCTGGGGAGAACATTCATTAGGGTTTTGCTTAAACGCGCAAGTCAACGGTTGTTGGTCTGTGTATATTACAAAATTTCAGCCTTGTAGACTTTTATTAAATTTCAATTAGAAGAAGGCCATATTTATGAGATTTCTTTTTATTTCTTTGTCCTTTCAAAAATTTAACAATTGGAGCAAGTACGTGTGCAGCTTTAGGAATAAAACATTGATAAAAGTTAAACATTCCTTAAAATCTTCATGACTGAGTTAAGGTTTCTGGTTTAGGAAAATCTAATATGCATTTAACTTTATTGGGTAGAGGTTGAATTCCTTCTTTGGAAAGATGTTACCCTAATGCAAACTTAAATTCATATATTCAGTGCTTTTAAGTTTTAGTCTAGTACGGTTCTATTTAATTTTTCTTATCACCATATTTATCATACATTTAAAATACTTGTGTGTTATTTTCAACTTTATTATTTTTTCTGCTAGGCCTTACCGGCATATTCCTATACCATTTATTACTAACACATTTAAAATTTTACTTTGCCGATATGGCGTTTCTATATTCATAATCGAATTATTAACTTACAGTATACGCATGCCAATTCGTCAAAGGAGGCGTATCCCAGGTGTTTTAAAAACACCGGATTCAGAAAATCAAACTCTGGTGTCTGATAGTTTTGGTTAGAAACGGTTATGTTCATCGGTATTATAATTTTACTTATTTTTGTTAGTAATGATAATGAATTATTTAATTGGAATATCTTTATCTATTCTCAAATTTTAAACTTAATTTATGTTATGTAATTATTTTATGTTTAGTATCAATAAATTAAACTTACTACTTTTAAGCAAGTCTAATTATTGGCATGTTATTAGTTTCTTATTTATTAAAGGTTCTATTGATAGAACAAAATACTTTATAGGTATTTAAATCAATAGCTAGCATTTCTTTAACTACATTCAAGTGTAATATTTGCAGCTCTGTTTATCGTGATAATTATTTTGGCAATTAGCCTAATGCTGGGTATTGATAAAATGACATCTGCCCACAGATACTTGAAAAGTAGTATAGACTGACAAAAGATTAAAACCTAGAAAATCTATTGACGAAATATCAAAAGTACATTCAGAAGCATTAAAACGTAGCCCATATTCTGCCAATTTCGAAAATAATGATTTTAAATGATAGTGCTCTTGCAGATTTTTAGAAGCAATTAATATGTCATCGACAAAAGCACACCTGATAAATTATATGTAACCTTATCTAAAAAATGTTGGAAAGTTGCAGAAGCCAAATTGAATCTGTACATTTGGATAAACCAAATAGGGTTCATATCAAGGTTTTGTGTATATCGCCAGGATTTATTTGGATTTGATGATAATCTTTTATTAGGTCTATGCAACTAAAGATTTTTGATCTATGTAATTCTGCAATAAAATCTGATATACAAGATATTGAGAATTTGTCTTTAATTTTTGGAGCATTTAAAGCTTTATAGTCACTCATTGATCTCCAATCTAATTTAAGGGATCATGTTAGAGGTGAAGCATAGTTACTTTTCAAAGGTCTTATATGGCCTAACTGCATCATATTTTGAAATTCAGTTTTTGCAATTCTAAGAGGATCAGGAACAAGCCTTCGAGGTTTTGCAACTACAGGAGGATCTTTCATAACTATGTATTGTAAAGCATTATGTTTAACTGGTATTTGGGAGGTAATGTAGTAATAGAAGGAAATTCTTTCAAATGTTTATGATAAAGATTATCTTTAAGAATAAAAACTTGAATGATGATCTGTATATTTTAAATGGCAAATGGTTTATAATTTCGTTTTTGTATCTCTAAGACATTTATGGCTAAGATCTTGAACCAATTCAAAATAATGGAGAAAATATGCTCCTAAATTGGGTGTACTAACATTGGTAATTAAAATTTAAGAAGAGCATCTTTTGTCCATAGACATTAATTATGGAAGAATTTGCAGCTAAAAGTATTTGTTGTGAAGAATTTCACTTGTAATTGTTAGCAGGGATTAAGAACACATCAGAGCCAGTATTGACCAGAAATGAAACATTTGATGTCGGGTCGTAACTGAACATGCAACATGATATGCGAGGCAAAGAATGTCGCTTCTATTCTTTGCTACATTTTTTTTCTTGCCATGCACTAAATTCAACACATTTATCATACCTACATTTCTTTCCAAAATGTCTGTGATACCAGCTAATTGAAAAATTTCGTTTATGGGAATTACTTCTTTCATGACTGCTTTGGTTATGACGATATGGTGAGAGACTACAAGAAAAAGAAGGTTGATCAATTTGTTTATTTAATTTTCCAATTTCGCGAAATATACTTTAGAAATTGTAATTATAAACATTATTTGTCAAAAGATTTATTTGTTTTGAAAACTTAAAATGTTTCAACAGGAGATGGTGTAACATCAATGATGCGATTAGAAATTTCAGCAGCTTTCTCTAATGTTAAATCAGAAACTGCAGCTAAAATAGTTTGAACATTGAATGGCAATTGCTGTAAAAATATTTCTAACACTAGTTTATTGGGAATATGGGATTCTGCATGACACTTCATATTTCGTAAAAGGTCTGCCCCTAGTAATAGGTTTTGAATTTCTTGTTGTGATGATTCTCTTGAATGTTTTTTTAATTCCTGTTTAATATGTTTGTTTGGATTGGTTGCATCTGGTTTCATTAGTAGATCATGAACTAATAATGCAGTTTTGGGCTGAAAAGGGGAAACATTATAATTATATTTAGTTATGTAGTTCTGTAATTGGTTTTGGTGTGGCAAGAGCAAACATGCTTTCACACGTAACAAACCATAATGTGGGATTGGATCTGTTATATATAGGGATTTGAACAGGGATGTATATTTAACTGTTTATAATAATAAAGATATTTTAAATTACATAATAACAATTATACATATTTTAACGATTTGTAATAAATAATGAACCTCTAAACAATTATAAAACATAAATAAGAAAAATTAAAGTAATAATGAAATCGAATAAGATATTAGAATTAGAAGAATTACATATTTTTTTAGATTCAAAGCAAAAATACAGAATAAAGGAAAAAAAACAATTGCAACAACAACACTCATTTGTGATTTCCCTCTTGCTCTTTTTAGAACACACCACAAAAAGATGCACCTTAATGATAAATCACCATTCAAAAATGTTACCACCATACTAAAAGAGCATCAGTAAATTCTGTTCTTTTTCAACAGGCAAAAATTTTCAGATAATTTTATAGTAGCTTGCATGTTTATATCCCTATATTATAGTCACCAATGAATAGATTATAATGTTATAATAAACATCACCAACACGATATTTATCTCCATCAAACAATTTTATTAATTCTTTTCTTTTATTGTTCTTATGGCATATTCTATATTTCTATATGGCATATTCCCCACTACTTATTCCTCTTATAAGGGTTTCAAGAATTTCATGGGCATGATGGTGCTAAACTCTGAGATTCCCCATATGTTTATATATGCTTTTACACTTACACATATCATTCTTTGCTAAGTAACAACTAGAAAATATTTCAAAATAAATTAATGTAAATTTAATTTTTAAGAAGTAGCATGCCACAGCCTTTTAATTCTTTATGTACTATATTAATTGCAAAATGATTACTTTCATTTATCATATTTTATTTCTAATTTGGACAAATAAAATGAAAAAAACCCAGACTGATTATTACTCTATTTGTTAAGAAATTAAACTTCCATGTATTTTGTTCTTATTGATCATTTAAAAATATTAATAAATATTGCTATTTATACTTTTGATTAATATATTTATTTTTATTATTGAAATTTCTAGTCTCATGAATTTTTTATTTAGAAAAGTTTTAAATCAAAGTAATTATAAACTTTTAAATAAAGCCTTATAAGCAAAATTTAAAAAACTCAAATGGATATCAGAGCACATTGACTCTACTAACCTCAAAGACTTAATTGTATTAACTATGGCATTGTGAAGATTTTTTCAGTTATTTTTTGATATTTGTTAAAATTGGATATAATGAAAGA
This sequence comes from Latrodectus hesperus, assembly GCA_037975125.1. NCBI lineage: Eukaryota > Metazoa > Arthropoda > Arachnida > Araneae > Theridiidae > Latrodectus > Latrodectus hesperus. The sequence goes on along the minus strand of CM075856.1, from coordinate 72,945,577 downwards.
ATAACTCGTAATAAATTTTTCTTATTCTCCTATTGTAATTGCTCAATAATTAATTTGAATTGTAGAATAAAGAATTTTATTGATACTATGAAATTAATGATATCAATATAATTTGTTATTTTTAATCATTTAGAATTTTCTCATGTTTTCTTTAATGTTATCCAATTTCTTTCAGTCTTCTGTAAAAGGTAACAAAAGTTGGCGAAATGAAGACCTTGATGAAGAAATGGAAGAAATATTTCATCCAGCCTCTGAACATTTTTCTCTTGCTGATCTCACTAGTGATAGAGATGTTGAAGGGAGAACTCATTTTGATGAAAATGATTATGAATGTAAGTGTTAAACCACTTTTCTTTGGTGCCTTTTGTTTAATAAGTCAAATGTGAAAAAATAATGCATAACTTCTACATTTATTTACATTTCATCTCTTTCATTGTTTTGTAATGAAATAAAAATTGTATATTAAGGGCTGAACTGCAATTTGGTTTTGAACATAAAGTACATAACAAAGTACTATCGTTTTTTTGTACCATGTTGGTTGCAGTTTTGGAAGTGTGATTGAGTGTATTGTATATCCTTGTTTGCTTAATTTCATTTTGGCTGAAGCTAAAATTAGAGACTTGTCAGAATTCCAAAGAGAGCAAATAATAGGATACTGTCTTAATGATGCATTGGTTACCACAGTGTCACAGTTGTCGGGGGTATCAATAGGAACTATGTTAAAGTTCATAGTAACAGGCAACAATCACAGCAAAACATCTCAAACAGTATGAAAGGAAAACCAGACTCACTGTAGGAAACTGTTATATATTAAAGAATATTGATAAAAGAAAACATCATGAGCTTATTAAGTATCAAGAGAATCCAGTATCAAACCATATAATTAAAAAAGAATTTAATGAATAAAATCTTTGAACAAGACTGGTTACAAAACACTTTGTTGCAGATGTAAATTGGAAACAGAATTACAGTGGTACATCAAGAACCATAAAACCTGGATTGCAGATCAGTGAAAATTTGTTTCGTTTTTTTGATCAATCCAATTTTTCCCTGTGTCCATGGGACGGATTTAGATGCGACAAACCTCTGCTGGAGCCTACAAATCATACTTCTTCCGAGAGTTGGTTCTGTAATGGTTTGAGGCTTAATCTTATGGTTTGTAGTAGGTTCATTTGGCATTTTGCATAAACATAGGTTAAATCTTTCTTTTTATCTAATAATTGCATTCTATAATGCAAATATTGTTTCTGTTTGTAGATTGCACCTATCAACATGATAATTACTCACTTCACTGTCATCAAACTTTACAATCTGGGTACAGAACATTAGGTCTAAGTTACTTGTTACTTATCATAAAACAACTGTCTTATATTTTGGGTGAAAAAGTAATTCCATATATATATTTATATACATACACACCATACATACACACACCCACACACACATACATACATACAAATATAAATGTGTTTGTATTTGTTATACATCAGTATATCTTATTAACTATCTAACTTTGAAATAGTATTAATTGTGGAATAGTATTAATTTTAAAATCATGTGTACATGTAATAATTGTTGTATCTACCAGTGAGAAAATAGTATTCTTAATCTGAAATTTAGAGCATAAATTTTATTATTATTATTTTTTTTACAGTCAATTTTATTTTTTATTTTTTTTACAGATTTACAGTCAATCTTTTTCTTTTTACTGTTACTATAAAATATCAATAAAATAAAGTAAATTTGTTATATTCAATTAAAATGTATTTGAAATTATATTTCTATGCAAAGATAATTTAGATGTTTTGGTCTGATTTTTATAAAACATAATATTAAGTCTGTGTATGAATTTTTTTATTTAACTTCTGCTTTAAATTACATATATGTTTCTAAGCGTTTTATTTTCATTCTAAATTATTCATAGTGCATCGAAGAGAAAGCTTTCAATATCATCAACCTCTCCGTAAATTGTATCATAAGCATCGAAAATCATCTCATAAAAGAATTGTTGAGGAAACATCACCTAGAATGGAAAATGTAAATGAAGAATCTACAGACAGTAACCTTAAAGAAAAGGATGAGCCATCAGAAGATGAAATTCTTGTAGTTATAGACAAGACTGATAATTTGCAAAATAAACAAGTATGATAATTTTGTTTAATTTAAATATTTAGCATCATTGACATCTTTTATGATCAGCTTTTTATTTTATAATACATTTCTCTTAACAAATTTTATAGATTTATACTTTTGAATTTCTTAAAAGCTTTTTATTAAATATGTAGGAATAAACAATTTCTATTATTTATAGAATAGAAGTTTATAAAATTAAATAGCAATTTTAAATTACATTGTAATCACTCAAAATATCGCATTTGTATTTTTATATCTAATATAATTTTATAAATCATAATACATTTAACGTAAAAAAGTAAATATAAGTTAATGTTATAGGATTTAATATGTGACCTTTTTTTAGGAAGAAATATTAAAGAAAGGTCAAGAAGATAAAGTCCAATTTTATGTTGGTAGTTCATCATCTTTAGAGAATACTACAGCTTCTGCATCTGACTTAGATAAAAAGGACAAAACATTTAAAGCTCCTTTGAGACCTGCTCTTCGGGGAATAATTGGTATGCAGATAAATAGGAGGTAAGTATATAATAGCTTCTTTTATATAAATATAAATTACATTTCAATTCCCCAGTTATAGTTTCACAATATGTATTCAAGTTTATTAATTTTATTAATAAAGCTAACTAATTTTTTTCTATTACTTTTGCATTGTATTTTTTATTGATATAAACCAACTGGCATTTCATTATGTAATTTGATTTTTCGATGTAATATACAAGTTGAATGAATAGTAATTAAAATATGACTGCACATTTTTATTTAAAACTTCAATTTATTACATATGGAAGTAAGTTATTATATTGTTACCTTTAATTTCTCTTATTACAAAATCATTAACTTTAAATTAACCAATATTTGGAAGCTATATTAAGTTTATATTCTGGCTCACTACAGTTTGTTATATTAGAAAGTAATTACAATAATACATTTGCAGAAAATTCAAGAATAGTTTCCCTCAAGAAGTTTTTTTTAGATTTTATTGCGAAATTACTTCAATGGGTAGGGTCTTATTAAAGAATAAATTGAAATATTTTTATTATTTCTGTTGTGATAAGCAGTTGACTTATATGTAATCAATGCTGTAGTAAGGTTGAACATTTCCCCCTTAAAATATAGGATTGAGGATCACTTGCTGGATTTTTTTCATATACCATTAAGAAAACTCAATTTTCTTATAAAATGAAGAATATTTTGTAATTTCAATGCATAAAACAATTTGTATAGTTGAAAAATCATTTTTTTCCATATTGTTGAAACACATTGTATGCTTTGAATATTTGAGTCTACAATTTTTTTCAATTAACAAAATTATATCATTAAATATAGGGAAAAATTTTAATAAAATGTTAACTAAGAAATTTTTTTTTATCAATTTGTTTATACCAGTGTTTGATTTTCAAGCTGCTTTGAATTTTATATTGAACCAGTTTTGTATACTTATATCTAGATATTAACATACTTATTAATGAATATAATTAGTTTTAGATCTTAGAATGGTGTTCTATTTTTCAGTAAAAGGTTTGCTATTGTATTGCCCATTACTCTGCTTATCTTTGAACAATATAGTAGTCCTACTTACCTGATGTCATTACAAACATTTTGTTGTCCTTGAAAGTTTTAAAGTATTTGTTATATGGGTTTCTTAATGCTTGAAAAAGACAAGCACTTCAGTTTTATAGCATTTTTTTTCAGTTTTTATTTGCTTTTTTACAATAAAATTTTATAAAATATAGTTTATAAAAATTATATATGTCAGTCATTTTTGTTATGAAAAATAAATGTGATAAGTATGTGCATATCATTTCATTGCATCACAATATAATATCAAAATATATTGTAAATATGAATAAAGAGGGATAAGATATTTCTTTCAATTGTATGACTAGTAATTTTTCTTTAATAAATTTATAAATTCAGTTTTCTTTAATTTTATTTAGAATTTTGCAATTGAAGAAAGCTTACATTTTCCTGAGACAAAAGGCCATTTATCCTTAAATACTTATGGTCTAAAGAGTCTTAGTTTTATAAGTTTTTTAAATGCAGGATGCAACATACTATTTTAAATAAATATTAACATTAAACTTTATTTCTAAAATATGTTAAATGTATCATCTAATTAAGCATGAATTTGCATTTCCTTTGAATCCTCAATTTAATATATTCATAATTTCAACTCTTTAAAACTTTCAATTTCATATAAAAGAAATTTTTCCTGTAACTCTGGCTGATAATAACATTTATTTGAATTATAAGAAGATTCTGTCATGTGTTAGGAATCAATTAGCTTTTATTCACGCAGATAATACAATCTAAAATGAAACATTTTTTAAAATTTTGTTAAAAATATTTTTATTTCTGATTTGCCTCTAAAAGTTTTGAAAGTACTTGGTTTAAGTAAAATGCAGTCAATTTTACTTATATATGCTGTCAAATTTACAATCATTGATTGTACAAACTAATTCATTCAAGGATTTATAATATTTTATATATACATTTTTAAGTTAGTAAAATATTTGAAGTAATTTGTTCTACAATTAGCAATCCCACCACATCTATGCTCCTATATATTATTTACTTTTCCTAAACAATTTGAAAGATAGAAAATAACTCTATAGAAACACTAAGTTTAAATTGTTTTTTTAAATTGCCATATTTAATGTTTTTTTTTAAATTAAATTTATAACAGCAATTTAACAAATGTCTGAATACATTCAATTTGGAATTGAGTTAAAATTTATAAGTGTTTTTTATAATTTTCTCTTTTATTATTAAATATTTGAACTGTTGAAGTTAAAAAATGTTATGTATGCTCATTACTTAATGTTTGGCACACATAAAATATCTTCCTCATTTTTTAAACAACTATTTCTATCTTCTAAAATTGAAATCATACTGCAAATTATTTATTTCAATAGTTTAAATGAAATCTATGCAAGCTCAAATTGGAAAGAAAAAAAAAACTTTTTAGATGTTAGTAAAATACAAAATAAAGTTAATCACAATAAAGGTAATCAAACAAAAATATATTAATCCTAGTAATGTTAATTATAAAAATTTAGAGTGCATAAAAAATTATTATTTGTAATCTTCATAAATTAAATTTGAATTAAGTTGTTATTGTACAAAATACATAAAGAGAATATCATTTTATTAAATATGTCATTGTGATTTGTGATGTATGGGAATTATTCCCAGGATTCAAAACACTTAAAAGTTTTAGAGTTCATTTAAGTTTTTTTTTTATCATTTTTGAACAATATTTATTAAAAAAATTACTTCTTCTGTCTGTTTTACTAATATTTCAGTTGTTATTTAAGTTCCAAATAGTTTACTTATATTTAGTGTACTTATTTCATGTGTTTTAAATGATCATAAATTTTTTTTATCTAAATATAAATGTTGGTTGTACGCTTTTATTTTAAAAAGAAATTTAAAAATTAATAAAATTATGCAATTAATAGTGAAGTATTAGTAAAATCTGTCATTAATATTAAGTTAAGAAAGTGATCAAACTATCAGGTAATCTTTAATTTTAGTTCAAATATGTATACAAATTATCTGATTTAACTTCATTTATTTTGTCTAATTTTTAGCATTTGTAATTTCTTATTTATTCCCCAGTAAATCATCAGTTTATCATTGATGTTTAAATTATAGAAAATTCAAAATTATAGGCTTCATGTATGTTATTTTATGAATCAAGATATTTATTAAAATTTTTAGATGGAATTAAAAAATCTTTTATATATTAGAAATTAAAAGTGTATTCTTGACTTTGCTTGATACTTGTAAAAAATCAGAGAAACAGCATTTTAATTAATTGAAACATTTAAGTTTTCAATCGATAATACATTTATCTTGTTTAAAAACATTAGATACTTAAATATTTTTAGCATATTTTAAATTTGTTTACAAGATTTTTATATTAATGAAAGCTTTAAATTTCAATATTTTAAATTTTAATAAATAAAAATGCTGTTATTTAAGAATGATGGGAAACCTAAGAAAGATAGAGAATTAAGGTAAATGAATTTTTATGAATAAGAAATTAAAGCATGGCAAGAGAGACTGTTTAGTAATAAAAATATTTCTTTAATTTCGCAAAAGCGTTAGTATTTTTCTTTTGTTATACAGCGTCTGTCAGTGAAGACAAACCATCTTACCTTCCAGCCTATCAATTGATTCACCAAATGCTCCAAAGACTTCTGATTGGGAAACATCTCGGGGAAGTTCTGCTGGTGTTGATGCAAGTCAGTCAATCGAAGAATCATGCCCACTTGACAATTCAAAACCAAAAGTGAAATTCATGCTTGGTAAAAATTTTAATATTTGTATTTAATAATTTTTTTGAAAATTTTTCAAACATTTTAAATGTAATTTAATGTTTTATGGAAATTTAAGTAGAAAGTTATACACTTATTTGTATTTTAATAGGTGTAGGATTCTGGTTAAGTTATGAACATACATATTATACTATTATTGAATATACATATAAATAAAATATTACGTATTACAATCGTTATGTAATATTCATATATGTAACAAGATACTAATTTTGTTAAAATGATATCTTCCAATTGGGTTTCTTTCCTTAAAAGTTCATCTAGTGTAATTTTCCCTGAAATTATTTTAGTTCCTATTTAGTGCTTCTATTTTGAAACATATAAAATGAATTTATATATTTTTTGTTTAAAAATTATGAGCTATTGATAATGGCAAATTCACTTACAAAAGAATGTCGGTATTTTTGCTTATTTCATAAAATTTAGTATTTATTGTGCATATTTTTTTCGCCTGTGCATTGTCATCCCTAAAAATGAAATCTGCTCCCACCTCAGAACAGACGAGCATGGGGAAGGATTACCTCCTGACAATAGCGATCTCCGGTTACAGAACCTCTGTTGAAAACGTGGAGCTCAGTCTGCCTGTTCAGCATAATGCCTCCCCAGACGAGAACTCCAGGACCACCATAACTGTCTCTGTTATGTTACTGGGATGAAACCGTGTCCCAATTTCTCTCCAAATCAGCTGGTGTTGAGAATCGCTTATGGCACTGAAACGACTCTCATATGTGAAGAGGACACGACTCCATTGATCAAATGTCCAGTTTTTGTGCTCTTTGCGCACCACTCTAAATGGTGCGGCCGATGGCGAGCTGTCAATGGAATGCAGCGTTTGGGATGGCGGGCGAATAGGTTACCTTTGTGAAGGCGTCTGGCCAAAGTAAACTGTGACACTTGTTGCCCTGTTGCTATACACAGTTGCTGAGCAATGGTGCTTGCTGACTGGTTTCAGTTTTTTTCGCCTGTAGGATGATTTAGCGGTCATCCACCACCAATCTTTAGAACAGCTATAACTGTGGTTCTGAATGCTTTCCATGTCCGCGAAACAGCACTTTGTTGATTCCGAACTCTTCAGCTACACTCGTCACACTACGCCTTCCTCCAGTTTTCCAATCACTCTTTCACGTGTGAAGTCGTCCAGGTGATTTCTTCTAACCATATTTCATGGACACACTCACTTGCACTTGAAATGAATGTCTTTAATTGTTCCTCCATATTTCCTTTTATTGTAAGCTTGAACTGCGTGCGCCAAGCATACGCTCACGTCACCTCTGATGTTTTTCCACTGATATTTGCATACGCATGACCTTTCTACTGAATTACGTGTTCATTGGACTGATCGCAAGAACTCTTTTTATGCAATTTCATGGCTATCTGCTTAACATTAACATTGATGCTTAAGTTTTGCACATCAGTGTAGATTTCCACAAACTCTGAAATTAGTGGAATAATCATGAATTTATTTTATAATGGAGAAATATTTATGTGTTTAGTATAAAAATAATAAAAAATTAGTCATAATGGATAACATACTAAAGGAAATATCTGATTTCACATTTCTAATAAAAATAAATACTTTTATATATTTATATTTGATTTTTTACAATTGTTGCATATCTTATATTTATGTGTATCTTTATGTATCTTATGTGACCAATGTATATGTTTTTATCTTCTGTTAGCCAGACTTGTAGACTTTTTTATTTTTAAATTTTTATTGCTGTTTTAGTAAACTCTTTAAAATTTTAAACAAATTTTCTAATTTTTTTAAAATAATTAGTCATACATTGTTTTTATAATAAAATTTCTTTTAATTGTTTTGTGTAACCGTCTGGAAAACAAAATAAAAAATAGACTACTGAAATAGTTAATAGTTATTTTTAGCTTGTGAAATGTAAAAAATCTAAGTAGCTTATAATTTTAATTCCCAATCCATAATTTTAGTTTCATTGTTTGTAAATATAATTTAACATGAGATTCCAATTCTCTGATTTTAATTCTTATATTTTGTAATGAGAAAAAATTAAAAATTTTATTACTATAACTGATTACTGTTAATATCAATAACATTCATAGAAATATATCTTTAGTAAAATCTGGAACATTTTTAACTGTCACTGGTGCCACATTTTGGTTTTGATAACAAATGTTCTTCTGAAAATTACATTTTTTTTTAAAATTGTGTTTTAAATTTAGAATATATTTGTTTAGAATTTCCACAATTATTCAAAACAAAGTTTTAGATGTACTAAATTTTCTTGCAATTAGAGGTAATTCAATTCTAGTAGGTCATTAGCATCAACCAGTATAATAGTGATCATGATTAAATTGGTAGTGATGGCATCCTTTGAAAGTTGTAAATCTGCTACAATTTTTGATTTTGCCAGTCAATAGAACAAAAATAAAGTACAATTATGATTGAATATGTAGTTTTATTTATTTATTTCCTATTTCTTTGATTTTCAATTATTATTAAACTTGTAAAGGATACAGGTTTTAATAATTGGAGAGTATTACTTTGTTGACATTACTAGAAAAGATAAATTATAGTAATGAATAATAAAAATGTGAATTCTTTCATATCTGTTTAAGTTAATTATTCGAATTTTTCATATTTTCTTATTTAAAAATATTATAGCAACATAAATAATTTAATTGAAATATTCTAATACATTTTATTTTTAAAATGCTGAACTGGTAGCCGAATGGTAAGTGCTCTTTACCGAATGGTAAGTTCAACAGTTGGTGGTTTCTATTCTCACCTTATGTTTGGATGTTTGTGTTGGTTCTGAATCATTTTTAAATGTTAGGTGCTGTTCTCATCAGTCCTTGTTTGTAAAAGTGATCATTGAGTGACAAACCTATTATACCATAAGTTTCCATTCCATACCATTAAATTATCATAAGAGTTTAAGATAATTGATCATGAACAATATACAGCTTATTAGAAATATTTAAATGAAATTTGCTTTGTAATTTTTTATCGAGTCATAATATTTATTGTAAACTTAAAATCCCTACAATCAAGCTTAACATTTGTATCAAATTTAAATATATTTTAAAGTAATTCAGCTATCAATATTTTAATGTATTTAGATCATTTTTGGATACTCTTATCTTTAATTTTTTTGATACCATCTAATGATTGTAAGTGCCATATTTATAAAACATTTGTATTTTTGTTATCTGATCATTGCACATGATTATTACTTTTAAAATGTTTACTTTTAGATATTATTTCATTAAAATAATTATATTCATTATATTTTCTAAAACTACTACTGTCAATTTTTGAATAATGAGGGGAATAAATGCTTGTATTTTTATAAACAAATCTTATGCATATTTTTTATTATTCCACTTATAAAATAAAATCTTAGATATTTTCTTAATCAAATTAATAAAATAAAAATTTTTAGAATCAATACATTAAAAGACAATATAATAAATAATTGCTTTCATAATTCAATATAATAATTGCTTTCTCAGTATTTGTTTCTTAGATTTGTCTTCCAAGCGACTTCTGTACAAATTTTACATGAGAATATTCCATAGCTGCCAACTCAACTGATTTTATCGGGGAACTCCTGATTTTTCATCTTTTCTCCCGATTTCCCGATGATGTATGAAAATCTACTGATTTTTGGCAATTTCAGTAAAATACTTAAAAACAGCCAAAATTTTTACAGAAAAAAAGTGTTATTGAATTGTTTTAGTAGCTTAAATAGTGGACAGATGGCACACTAATATAATTATTATAATGTTGTGATATTATAATATCATGAAAATGTGTTCTTCTGAGTTTTGAACCCCATCTGTTGGTCATGGTAGGAAAACGCTTTAATCACTTGAGTGCCAAAAACTCAAACGAGTTGGCATTCAGATTGACATTCAATTAACATTCAGAGCAGACTCCAGGTGCCTGTTTACAAAAGCAATTCAATTAGGATGAATATTACTAGCTATTAGTAATTTAATTAGGAAAATATTTTTCTTTAAATTAAATTTGTTTAATGTATTTTATGTTTTGATGTAATTTTAAAAGTTAAATATTTATGAATTGCATTAGAGTAATAAAAGTTGCCCTATAAAATAAATTTTGGGACATAAACATTGATGTTTATTTTTTCGTGTGTAGTATATTTTATTTTTCATAGTTCCTTTATGAGGTAAATAAATATATTTTATTCAGATATTAAGATTGACATAAAATATGTTAAGCATAATCATTCTCAGAATATATAATCTATAGAGTAAAATTGTCTTTTTGCGGTACTACCGTTTTAAACATTCAAGCAAAAATATTATTAGTAAGCGTCTCCTGATTTTTCCCTGAAAATCAGTAGAATCTACTGATTTTTTTTCTCCAAGGTTGGCAGGTATAATATTGTAAAATTTGAACAGAAATATATTTACCAATATTGCAATTTTTGCAAATACCTGCATTATACTTTTACTACTGTTGAAAATGTAGTGCACATCATCCTAACCGCAATGCTGGAATTTGTTTCTGAAATAACTAAAAATTGGTTCATTGAAAATAAGATGTGTAAGTTAAAATGATTAGTATTGCATGTTATGGGCCACTTACAAACTATGTATGAAATGAGGAAAGATTGGCATAGTCATGTCTAGTTTTAAAAGTCCATCTTGTAAAAGTTTATTATGTTAAGAGTTGTTTGTAAGATATATTGGAACCCTATTTTCTAGTTGACTTCTAAATACTTTTTAAAGGTATCTCACTGGAAAAATTCAGCCTGTATATAGTGGTTTATATATTTTATTTATTGAGACAAACCTTTGAGGATGAGCTAAGCAGGCAGCTAAATGGTTAAAGCTGTTTTGAAATCCTCTTCGAACTGTAATTGTTTATCTAACTAGCCCCTTAAAATGTATACGAAAATGACCATTAAACAATTAACCAAATCTTTAAAGTGTGTGGGGTAACATTAAATTGTAATATGTTATGCATTGTTGTTAATACCAGCAAGAAACATTAACGTTGTTTTGAAACCATATCTCCTTTTTTTAATAGTTTTTTATTTTGATATTTAATACTTTAAATATTAAAACTAATTTAAGAATCTGTTCATGTTTAATAAATTTTTATTCTGTTATGAATTTCCCTTTCTGCCAGAATATTTTATTTAATGTTTTTTATGCAAAAATTATTTTACAGTTGTTAATAATTTAAATATTATTGTTTAGAATTTTCAAAAAAAAAAATTAATAGCTACAAATATTGGAAGTTATTCTTATTCAATATATTTTGATAAAATTAGTCATAATTTTCATAAATAAAGGCATTTATTTTTATACGTATGTTATGTTTAAACATCTTATTATAAATCGACATTACACGCTCTTGTAGAGAATAGTTGTTTTAAAATGTAGAAATAAAACATTAAATAATTCATGTAATCATGTTATTAATTTTTATTGTAGGTGAAGAATCAAAAAATGATTTATTGACAGATTCAAATGAAAGCTCTAAAACCAATCGTCACAGGTATTAAAATGTTAATAATAATTTGATCTTATATATAGATATAAGACTAAAATATTTAATACTTTTTTACTTAGTAATTTAAAATTTTTAATTTATATTTTGTTACTGTTTGAATGTTTGATATTTGCTTTGTGTTATGAAATTTTTGATTATATCATTAGAATAAAATTTGTGTACATTAATATGTAGTCCTGTGAGCTTGATCACAAATACTTTGTACTGTATACAATAATTCTTATTATAGATTGTTTGAAATCATGAGGAATCTATACTTTAAAAAAATGGAATGTATTGATAAACTTTAAATTGTTGGTAAAACTTGCAAAAATAAAGAATAAAAAGAGTGGTATAAAAATATACATTTTTCAGTATTGTAGAAATATTGAAGATAACATTCAAATTTTTCAATTGATAAAAATGTTTTCAGAAGGTTTAAATTTTGGAAATAAGGAAAGAATATGTGCTGTTGTTGTTGCAATGTTTTTTAAAAATTCTAATGAATTATCTGGTATAATTAGTGATTTAACTTTTACTATTCAACAGCTTGTGAATTTGATTCCTGAATACAAGCATTAGTAATTATAATAGTTCTGAAGTCACTTTAAAATCTATTAAAAAAATAACTGTTTAATGATGAACTTAAAGTAATTGATTATCTTTTATAAAAATAAGAAAAGCATAAATAAAATATTTTCTAATATTAATTGTGTGTTTGTTATTTGATTATTTGACACTTTACCAATACTGGAATTAACTTTTAAGTATGAAAAAGAATACTAAAAGCTGATATTCTATAATATTGGAAATGATGATGTTGCATTAATTACTATCACATGCTTTAAACTTTTCCTTATGTTTCCATATTTTCTAATTAAAAGGAAATATTTATTTTAAAAATAACTTTTTGAGATTCATAATCTATTTTACTTGTATCAAGTAATGGCTCTCAGGCTAAAAAATTTTTTTTACCAGGATGGCTGTAGAATATCATAAAGTCATGGTTTCTTAATGTATCATGTTTTTAGAAGGAAATGACAATCATTTATATGAAAATTTTATTTTGACTCTACATTAAGAAAATTTACTTATTCTTCTGTTTGATAAATTTGTGAATGCTTATAAAATAATATTTTGTAGTAAGTCAAGAAGACATTCAGTGAAGCGTAAACATCATGGCTTCAATATTGACGCTAAAAAATATACTACTGTACTGGAGCCGGAAGAAGCAGAAACTCTTCAAACTGCTGATATTGATGATATGGCCAGTAAGATTTCTTATTTCTAGAAATACCTTGATTTTCTCTATGAAATTTATTTATGTGAATAAATTTTTAAAGTTTACTTTTAATATTGTGTAAAAGTAAAATTATGTAATTCATACAGTTATTAAAAATATTTAATAGATTCTGTAAAATTAATATTAGTAGAAATATAAAATGTTATAAAAGGTTCTCTTAATGATATATTAAAACAGTATGTAAAATGTTTGTTACATAGGTCATCGTTTTGAAGATCCCAAAGGAATTCGAAGACACAAAATTCAAGATAAGGCGTCTGTTGCTTCTTTTTTCAACCTCAAGAAAAATGAAACTGGTGTAATTAGTTTACCTTTTACCAAGAAAAAATATGATCATGAACCTCATGAAGTATGTGTTATTTAATTTTTTTACTATATCCCTTATTCGTTATTTTAAATATAAATAGTCTTAATCCATTTTATCCAAATTTATTTTGTTTAAATTTGAAAAGAATGATATTTTCTAAAGTTGATTAAACTTAAACTAAATGTAACAAAATTTGAAATTTATTTATATTTTAATATAAGGAATCTATCTCATCCTCTAAATAAAACAGTGATAAAAGGGATAAAATTTGCACTTATTTTTTAGTTATTTCTTCAATAATAATGATTTCCTTGTACAAATATATTTTGATTAACATTTTCTTGTTTACAACATAGTTCACTTTTCAGTTAAATTTCACTCTAATCTGGCAGAAAGATCTAAAACAAGTCTAACTAAATGTTTTATCACACTTCCCACAGTATGTTTTTGGTTTTCCTTTGCAGATTTTTCTTTAACAATACTGTTTTTCTTGCTTTAATAAACAATGACCAACAGTATCTTTACAGGTGTCTCCTTTTCCTTCAGAAATTATGGCCGAAATTCTGGGTTTAGCCTTTTGTTCTTATCACAGATGTTTTTAGATGTTATAGCTCTTCAGAGCTCCTTCAAGCTTGTGTCTTCAGTTTTGTTGAGAGTTTTGTGAATTGTCCAAGCTTTAACATAGCCTTAATTAGTGAACAAACATGGAGTGGTCTAAACCAATTTTTTATGAATTTTAATGGTATAAAATCTCGCCTACCAGATGTAGTGATCCTAATTGGCCATATTTTATATAAGAATTAATCAAATTTGAAATCCTCACATTATTTTTGTGTCCTTTTACACCCCTATTCACCTCAAAGAATGGTTTTAAAGTTCTGAAATTCATAGCTACATAGTACTCTTATTATTTTACCACACCAAGAAAAATCTCAGAATTCTCATCAAATCATCCTTTCACATCAATCTAACCATAAAAATTCCATTCTCCTCAAATAATAAGTACCTCTTTCTTTCTTTTGGATACACTTAGATTCTTTTAAAAGACATTCGTAGAGTTTATCCAGTTTTCTTGTTTGGTTCCTGTAGCTTGAAAGCTCTGTTCACCAAGACTTTCCAAAAGATCAGTGCTAATAAAAAGTTATTAAAATATAAAGTATGTCTTGAAGAAGAGGCCCAGTGGCTTAGTGGCAGCATTTTGTGCTCCCAAGGCACAGATCCGAGGTTTGATCCTCGGGCTGGGCAAGGTCGAATCAACCTTTCATCCCTTCAGTAGTCGGTCAATAAACTGATTACCAAGCACGCTTGGGAACTAAACACTGGGAGTCTCATGTTAAGCTGACTTACCTGATAACCTAAGGTACAGACCAGGTGCTTGATTACCAAGCACCTGGTCTGTACCTTAGATTGCATATGTTTATATCTGTGTTAAGCTGACCACTTAATTGGGACATATGCTTTGCTCCCCAGGACTTTGGTCATGGAAACAGTTATGGGCACCATAGGCCTTGGCCCATAGGCCATAACATGAGCTGTCACATGCCATGAAATTTAGTTTAGAGTATCTTAGAGAATTTACAATTTCACAATTATTTTCATCACAGTCTAAGTACCAAGAAGAATGTCATTTCTTGCAGAAGATTCTGTACCATAATAGAGAAAATTTGTAACATTATTATCCTTTGATATCATAGAGAACCAAGTTCATATCCAAAACATGTTGGCTTGCTTAGGTTAAATTGTTTCAAACTCTTCTTATTGTAATACATGTTGACCATTTCATCAATGCTCATATTTGTAGAAAAGTGTCTAAATTTCATAAAATTAATATTGAGTACAGTAAACATTTTACTTTGAAGGATTGATACTGGACATGCTGATTTACAGTTCTGTTCGCAAACTATAAATAATATCTCAACTTTTGAAAGGGAAGCAGTTCCATGTTACGCCAAGGTTTTCAGCATTTGATCAACCGTCACGTTTACAGGTATTTGAATTATAGCCAGTTAGAAGCAAAATTCCTATAAAACATGTATTTTGTTAGCAGTGGTCATGAAAATGTGTTTGATTTTTACAGGTGTTGCATACAGGATATTTTCTTTTACAATGAGATTGTAGACTTTATTTGAATGGAATTGATCAAAAAGTTTTGATGGAGTTTTATCTGTTAGTGCAGTTTCCACCCTTTTGAACAAGCCATTTGATGATGATTCTGCATGTGTTTTCCACTTGTATATTACAGGGTTATATTTCTTATCCAAGATTACTGATATCTTTTAGTTTTTTTCTGCTCTCTGTTGTGGAAACACTAGAGCATATGGACAGTTCAAACTGGAAACTATTTCTAGTTCTAACTGCTAGAAATCCATGAATATTGTTACAATAATCTGGCTAGTGTTTACTTCTCATTCTCATCCCCTTCATATTCCTCAGTTAGTTCACTGGCATCTTGTTGGTAACACAGCAAATTCAAAGCCACTCTCATCTGAATCTAAACTATTGAGTAGTTAAAATGCTTCCTCTAACTCCAAAAACCTTTGCACTGGCATAACTCAGTGGGCTGAAACACTTGAAGGGAAATTATTTCTTTAATCTTAAGAATAGAGAACAAATCAAATGCATACTTATTGTTCCACTTAGAGGGTAGTTAAATACTTTGCTAAAACTTACCTTATAACAATAAAGCTCAAATTAACTACCAGCATGATAACAAAAGAGTACTTTCATATAAAAAATGCCGCACCAAGTTTCCAGAGAAAGCTTAAAAACAAATTCAATAACCACTAAGGAATGATACAAACCACACTCACTGATGCAATGAATAAACAAAATGTCTAGGGGAAGGGAGGGGTGAGAATCATAACTTACATTAGTAGAAGCTAATACATATCCCATGCTCCAGCTGACAAAATATTCACACCAAGCAAATACTGATTTTCATTTGCTATATTTTTTAGCTATTTTTTAAATAGGGCAATGAGATAAAATGGTTTAAGTTGTAGATTAAGTAATATGTTTATATTTTCTTCCAAAATTATTTTATTTCATGTTCTTTGTTAGATTAAATATATATTTCTATACTGTTATTCTCATATATTATATAGCTGTTCGTTGAACTTCATGAGTTGAAGCCTTCTGAATTGACCAGTGAGTGGAGAGAAACAGCCAGATGGATCAAGTATGAAGAAGATGCAGAATTAGGTCCTGATAGATGGGGCAAACCACATGTGCCACCTTTATCCTTTCACAGCTTGTTGAAACTCCGTCAAAGTTTAGAGTCTGGTTAATATCTGTATTATTTTTTTCTGTTTTAGAAGTATAATAAATATATACAGGGTTTGCACAACTCCTGGAATTTCCTTGAAACTCCTTAAATTCCAGAAAAATATTTAAGGGCCCTTGAAACTCCTTTAATTTTGACTTGACTCCTGAAATATTTCTTACCTTAATGCATTTATTTTTATTTATTTATTTTTTTGTAGAATATTATAATTTTTTGTGAATTTTTTTGTTTTAATATTTTAAGATTTTCAATAAATTGTCAAAAAAACTTAATTCATTATTAGTTTTTAATATTGCAACTAGATGGTGGCACGATTGATATTAAATTTTTGTTTTCTAACTGTTGATTTGTGTTAATGTTAGATACAATTATACCTAGTTCAACTACAATAATCTCATGATATTTTGGTTTAAAAGTATTTAGTTTTATGTAATTACCAAACCAAAGACAATATGTTGCACAATTAAGACGGGCGATTTTAATTGATTCTTTTTTTCTTTTTCTACTTGCTGTTTTCCTTATATTATATAAAATTCTTTGAATATTAATATTTAAATATAAAATTTTTTAGTTAAAACATACTTTCTATGTCTCCTTTGATGAAAATTACGTATAATTTAATTGAATTGGGATAAATTTACTTATTAATGAAATAAAGACAGAAATAAATTATTTAATGTGCCTGATGGAAAGTGTCTTTTCAATGACCAGTGGACTCTAGAAAAGCCATAAAAAGTGGCTTTTGCATGGTTCATAAAAAACACATTATCTGTTTTGCAAGAAAGACTTCTGTATTTCAAATATGGTCGAATCAGCAATTAAATCCCATATGAAAGGGAAAAAACGTATGTATTTAATAGAACAAGCTATATCTGCTTGAAAAATCTACTCATTTAAAAGATTTTTTTCACTTCTGATCTTGTTAAAGAATGTGAACCCTAAGCATGCTCTGAAATTTAGATTCATTTATTTCTTCAAAAGAAGTTTTAAAGGTTGTAATTCTATGGACCCTTAGTTTTCAACAGTGGATTCAGCTACAGTTCTTTTACAATGTGAGTTGCTTCTTTCAAGCAATGTTTCCAGACAGTGCTAATGCAAAACAATTCAGTTGTGCTGAAAAAAGTGTGCTTATTTAGCAGGTTTTGGAATTGCACCATATTTTTCCAACTTATTGAAAAAAGTTAAGAATGTTTCTAATCATGTGCTTCTCTTTGAGAAAGCTTAAATAATCATCTGCAGACAAAACAGTTGGACTGTCATGTAAGATTTTGGGATAATGATACAGTTAAAACATGGTATTACTCATACGACTTTTTAGGTCATTCAACCAGAGATATTTAGTATGAAAAAGTGTATGAGAAGTTCTTAGAATTAGGGACATGTTAATTACTCTAGTTGTCAATAGATGGCCCAAATGTGAACTGGACTGTTTTTACTAAAATGGCTGATTTTTTAAAATGTGAACTTCATTCAAATATTGTAAATGTCAAAAACTGCAGCCTACACATTCTACACCACACTTACAGCCATGGATGTTCCTCATTTCCAGAAGTTGAGGTACCAGCAAGTGAAGTTTACATACTATTCAAAGACTCACCTGCTCGTAGGGATGACTTTGAATTTTCAAGGCATCCCTACGAGCTTGAAATTTCTTTTAAAGTTTAGCAAGCATCGATGGTTAGAAAATATAAGTGTTTTCAACAGATTGCTTGAAAAGTTACTGTAACTTAAAACATACATGTCATTTGTTCAAAACAAAAAATTTCCTAATCCTGGTACCAAAACTTATGATATTGTGCAGAAGTGTCCAAGATATGTACTTTTTCCTGCTAAATAAAATTTTTTGTAATATTTATTACTCGGGAAGTAGAACCTTTTCTGATACTTTATCAAACTGATAAACCAATGTTGCCATTTACTGAAGGAGATTTTCATGCAAAAGTTCTTAAAAGAATCTTTGCTGTCTCAATTTATTGGGAATGTCTAAAAACTCTAAAATTACTCATCATTTTATACAATGTAAAATCCAGCATTATATAGAATGTTGATTATTTAAATAAAATATTTTATTTTATAGCTGTAAATTTCTTGAAAGGTTTGAAATTATCATTAATAATTTTAACTCAAATAAAAAATAGTCTTATTAGTTTGCTATTATTTATTTTTATTATTTACAGAAATGATTGAAAAATATTGCATGTACATAATTATATGGATATATTTTTATCTAACTTATTAAAATAAATTTTTTAGCTATATGGCACTATTTTCTGAGCTGAACTAAAGAGCTGAATGTTAATATTTTGAGTGTTAATTCAATAACTTGAGTTCAATTTGCCACATATGTCATGGATGTTCATACTATATGCTGTGGACCCCTATTAATGTAGGGATGTTACTTGTTCCAATTAAATCATTCTTTTTCAAAAGTGATTAGTTATTCTGTAAGATAACTAGCCAACTAAATAGTATATATTCCTTTGTGTAAATTATATATATTGATGAAACCAATATGTGGAAATAATAGGGAGTAAGAATAATAGGAATTCTTGTAACAATAACTCTTAATTATAAATTTTATTCAATAAACCTATAATTCCATTGTATCCTTTAAGTACTCAACTAGATAAAGGAAAAACTTTTCTAATGAAAGATTCTGAAATCTCTCTCGATTTTGTAATCAATATAAGTTGATTGGCACTCATTGTTGACTAAAATAATTGGTTTCAATGCATTAAAATGTCAAGAAAATATAAACAGAATACTAATGATTAATTATTAAATATGATTTGTGATTATATTAAGGAAGATGAATGTTTATATTTATTTCCATCTTTAATAGAGATCAAATCTAGCTAGAGAGTATTTCCTTTTTACTTTTTTGAATTATTACATGACATGGACCTTTGTCTTTCTTTTAATCTTGTTAAGTTGGCAAAGAAAAAAATCTAAACAAATAAAACTAGTTGTGTGTCTGTTAAAATTTTTTTGGTCCACAAAAGTCACTTTTTTTTTAGTTTGTAGTAGAATCAAAGAACCATTGTTTTTTTTGTTTTGATATCCTGATGCATTTGTATTTTGGCTATTAAAACCAATTGATTTGAGAATTTTTCTATTATATTTTTCTGTGTGTAGATGATTAAAAAAAATTTCATTTCATGTTGAAGGCACAATTGTATTTTGTTATGATTCAATTTGTTACATTTATAATATTGCACTTTTATTTTTGCATTAAAATAGCTGCACATTACTCAATTTTATTCTAAGACAAATATGCTAGTAATCCTTCTCTTTTGCTTGATTTCTTTTTAATTTATAATTCTCTTTAAATTTTATTAAAATTTTAAGACACTATTTAAATATAAAGGAAATTGCTTCTTTTTAGATATTAAAAGCAATTTATGTTGCATATATAATTATATCTTATTCAGATTTTTTCAAATCTCAATTTATTCAGGATTTTCAACTCCTTTTAATATCATTAACCTAGTAAAAGTAATTTACTAATAAATCCAATGTATTTTACCTGCTCATAGTATTAAATGAGATGATATTGTATAGGTATCTCAAAGTTTGAAAAAATTCTATTGAGTTTTCATCATTCATCTTAGTGTATAAAATTTAATTATTTAATAAAATTTATTAATTCTAAACATTAATTTATCAGAAACAATTTTGCATAAATTGGGACAGTTATCTTTCATAAGACTAATATCTTTAATATATGAATATTTTTAAAATATCACTTATTACTTTGTATGTGCAGCGATTTTTCTTTTTTAATCATACATCTATCTTTAGCACTTCTGCCATTATTTGATGAGCAACCCATTAAAGTCATAATAAAGTATAAAAATAATTAAAATTGAAGTCTATAGAGTTGCGCAAATTCTTGAAGACAATACTGGAGGTGGTTATCATCCATATCTTCTTGTTGGCACAGAGTGCAACAAGCAACATTTTTGACTCTGATAAGATGTAAATGCTTCTGCTAATAATCATGTCCAGTAAGTAAATGAAAACATGCAACTCCAACAAATTTAGGCAGGGCACTGTGGTGGCCTAGTTAGGGTGTTGTACTCATTATCAGAAGGTAATGAGTTTGAAACACAGCTTATCTAAAAAACTGTTTTGCTAAAGATGGCTAGGCAAGCTAAAACAGGGCATGTTTGTCATGTCCTCCAAATAAAATGATTCCTCTGAGGGTGAGCACGCCAAGTATTGGAGGTCTGTTTGGTCTTTGCTTCAAAATCACATACTCTACCTAGCTGTTTCTATCTAACTGGTAAAGCCTAACTCAAGGCTAGGTACAGAGAAGTATGCTGTTGCAACAACAAATTTAGACAGACAGCTGGGGATTCTACTACTTTTGTTGAGCAAGTCACTCAACCTTTTACGTATAGTTGCGTCTGTATATACAGAGGATGTATTTTTTAAAAATTTACTGTAAAGAATTCTCTTGATATTGTGCAGAGGCAGAAGAGTAGGTTGTAACAAGAGAGATCCTACTTTAGCAAGCCTATTAGCATGTTCATTTCCAAAAATTTTACATTGTCCTGCAGTGAATTCCCAGCCATTGTTTTTCATAGACTTTTTGAGCTCAAATAACTTTATTTTACAGGAATGAATCCACACATTTTTATTATACCTTGAATTTGTAAGTGAGAAAATGGCAGCTTGAGAATCAATAAATAACCCAATATTATGTTCAGAAAAACTCTCGAATTTATCGATCACAGGTGATATTGCTGCTATATCATCTTTGAAGTTGGCAAAATACTTCTCAACAGTATAATTAATATTGAACTTGAATAGGCTTATCAATAGTATCTTCTTCTGAGCCATCTGTTTACATATGTATCCATTTGACATGAGGATATCTAATGTACAGTAGCAATTTGTATAGAAAATAGTTTACCAACTTTCCAAACAAGATCTATGTGACTCTCTAAGGTCGCTTGGTGTTGGTTGTAGGAATATTATAAGTGTAATGAAGATCATAAATTTTTATTTACATTATATGCAATTCTTATATATGCATTATGTATAAAGTGATCAAATTTTATCTGATGAAATATAAGTAATCAAGCATTATTAAAATGCTTGTTTAGCTTACAAACTCACATAAATGCACGCACAAACCTGTATATATATATGTATATGTACATAATGTCTATAAACAGGTGGTTAACAAAATAATAGAAATACTTTAACTTTATTAAAAATCTTTTATTATTTTGGTGTACGATTGCTTTTTGCTCTTAATGTAGCTTGGGTTCTCCTAGGAATCGATTCATATAATTGCTGAATGGTGTTTAGAGGAACATTATATCTCTCCAAGAACATTCACAATATTCTCCATGAAGGTATTGTGAATGTTCTTGGAGAGATGTTTTTGGTGGATATCACTTCCGTATTAAATTCTCTAACATAAAAAATAACAATAGTTCAATTATACATTATGGTTAAATGACTGGGCCAAGGTAGAGGTTTAACTTCATCCTCATGTTCATGCCTATCCACCTCTATACTTGTCAGTTGGAAGGAAACATTATGATCATATGCTAGTGCTGGTTTTCTCCAAACATGCACCATATTGTTGTAGGTGATAGAGTGAAAGACAATTTCTCAGATCTTGTTACTTTCTCTTATCTATTGATTAGGTTGTGTGAGTAGACGACTTTTTACATTAACATTTGCAACAAGTGGTTTGAGAATTGCTCTACTCTGCTGTAATAAAGAGAAATTGTTCTGTTTATGAAAAGGCCTTCTATTTATAATCATTAACATTGTAGAATTTAGATGCATGGTTGAGCTCTGAGAGCACTTTTGCTGCAGTAGTTCATTTATTAAACATTACAATCAGTTTCAATACTGTTGGTTTCTTTCGCTGAGCTCTTTTCATCCACTATTTCACTCTTTGAAGCTTGTTTTGTTCTGCTGTCATGACTTCAGACACCTTATCCTAGAAACGACTAAAAATTTGGTTGTTTTGGTCACACTGCTACAAAGTTAAAAGAGTTAGACCACCTATAATTTGGTCTCTTCAAAAATCTTACACATATGTTTCATTATATGTTTTCACACACACATTATATGTTTTTATATTTCATAAATCTTATTAAATACTCTCCATCTTGTCAAGATTTTAAATACATTAATATTTTAATTTTTATTCTGTTTTTTAGTAGATATTTTTAATTAGAAAGAACATGTTACCTTTTCATAAATTCGTGCATTCTTATGTACTTTAGGTACACTTATTGGTGTATCTAAAGATATATACAGAATAGTATTGCACAAAATATTAACCTATCTAATTTTAAAAATTTGATTGCATTAAATTATTAAAGAATGTCTTTATGTTTTAATGTATCGTTTTAATATTTTTCTTAAAATTTTTAATTTGGTGATCAAAGTGAAATGATGAGCGACTTTTAAATTTTTTAGTTTTACCTGTACATTTCATTGTTCAATCTAGATGGTGCCAAGTAAGCTTTTGTTGAAATCGTTCTGATATTTAATAAATTATCTAAATTTAGAATTATCTGAGATGAGTTGAAAATTGTATGGTGCTTGGTTCGTGCTCCTCAATGACTTTTTTTTGTTTCTTGTACACTGATATGTCAGTTTAAATTCCAATTTTTATTGAAACAGATTTTTCCATTATTTTTAGCATTTAAATTGCTGATTAAATTCAGTTTCTTGGTTTCACATGTTCATATTACTTGCATTTAAATTTAGAAAAAATAGATTGGATTATGACATACTTTTTGTGCCTTTTTAAAATGAAACTTCATATTATTATTAGAAAAAGTCTTTTTAAAAAGTTATTGTAATATTATTATTTGTAGAAAAATTAAACTTGTATAAAAATAAATTAAAATTGGACGGAATAGGTCAAGACCAAGAAAACTACCAACTGCTAATAAATTTATTTTGTATATAATTACAATCACTATGTAATTAGTGTTTTCAAGCACTCAATTAAAATATCAGCATTTAAAAATTAAAACGAATAATAAGATATTTTTCCAATTCTGCTTATGAAATATTTAAAGTAATAAAAAATATTATGCATTGGTTTAAATGTTTTTGTAATATATTACTATGTGTAATTTTGCAAACTGTAAATATAGGTGCTGTGATATTAGATGTTGAAGAAAAGGATTTACTAGGAGTTGCAAAAAAAATTGTAGAAAGTATGATACAGACTGATCAAATTGAAACTGATCAGAAAGACATTGTTTTGCGTACATTGATGCTTAGACATAGACATGTAAATGAAAAAAGTCAACCTTTACGAAGAAATAGCTCTGGCTATGGCAATTTGAACTTGTTGAGTCATGATAGAAACAGGTATGTTTATCTTTACTATTAATTCTTTATAATCTTATTAGCAAAATATTCTTACTTTCAATTTAAAAGTATATCACTAGCATTAAAAATAAATTTATAAAATTCTATCCTTGATTTTTATTAACAGTTAAATTTATACCTAGATCATATCTAAAATATATGTGCACTCTTTTTACTTTCAAAAGTTTAGAATTTATGTAATAATTATAGATCGCCAATTTTCTCGAAGACTTTTAAAATCAAGGAGGAAAATGAATCTAATAATCATGTTGAAGAGGATCAAGAAACTTCACCAGCTGCTGCTGAAACAGTTATATTAATGCCTACAAATAATAATCATGTAAGCAGTATTGAGTATTTATGTAGTTAAAATTTATAATAGTTATTAAAAATAATTTCATAATTTGTTAAAGTATATACTTTTGAATAGTATATTTTTTGTAATATATTCTTTTCTAATTTGTTTTACTTAATGAAATCATTCATTTTGTTTGTTTAATGAAATTCTTGTTTCATACAGAACAACCAAATTAAGTGCCATTCAATTAGTAAGTTTCAAACAATTATCTTTTTAAGTGAATTTTAATGAATCAAATGTTAACAAGTGTGCTATTACATATAAAATATTAATTGTTCTTTAATGAGATAAAAAGTTATAAGCTTAAATAATCTCAATTTGATTAGCTATATAATTTATTGTATGAGATATCAAGATAATCAAAAAATTTTCTTACTAGAAGAGATGAAAAATTATTGTTCAGTACTTCACTAAAGATTGCTTTCCAGTTTTCATGTACATTGTATTCATGAAAATTTTTGATCGGTCATTGGAATATTTTGATAATTACATTCTTATTAAATATTTTAATAAAAAAAATTTTAATGTGAAAAATGCTTTTTGAATTAAATGATTTCTTCAGTTATAGGAACTTTTGTTAATTTGTTGGTATGTATATTATATTTTTACTATGGGAAAGTGATCAAATCAAAATTCCATTGAAATACTAAAAAAATTCTAATTAAATATTTGTGTGTGTTGATATTAAATACAAAAAATTGCTTAATTTATGAATTTTCGTTTGTCAAGAGAGATTAAGCCGATTTGATTGAGAATTTATTGCAATTGAAGAAATGCACATGTTTATCAGTTGAAGTAAAAAAGACAACTGTAAGTAGATTTAAAAATATTTAATAAGACAAAACTTTTTTTAAAAAATACGGAGTTCCAAAGAACTGCTTTTCGACAATTTTAAAAACTCTGAAGAAACTGAATAATGAAGCAGTCCCAGTGAAAGGAAACAACCCTCCCCTCAAAGTAATTCAAAACATTCTTTGCTCACTATTTCCTTATAATAACTAATTTGCTCTTGCCTTCTGCTCAACAGTTTTTAATCCCACCTTGATCTTGTATTTTTGTAGTGGTTCGTAATCCACTTAAAACTAGAATAAACCCTTGCATGTAAAAATGACAGTGGGACGAAAAACCCGTCCAATAACCAATTTAATTTTGATTTTCTTTAAAACATTACTGTTATAATAAAAATAAAATATGTTTAAATATGAAAAAATAAAAATATTTTGAAATTTTTTTTTACTGTAATAGGAGTATTTTTCTTTACTTATTATTGTCATTTCAACGAAGTAATGAAATAAATTTAAATAATATATTTGTGTTGAAAGTTTTTGCTGAATTATTTTATAAGAATATGAGAGTTAAATTAAAGTATTTTTATGTTTTAAGAAATAAATCAAGGTTCTATGAATGTTTCTTCACAGACTAACATTGAAATCACTCCATCAAAACAAAAAAGCTCAGTTCCAGACAAAAGCTATGTTCAAGGCATTTTACGTCGAGTTCCAGAAAATGCTGAGGGAGTAGCAATTTTGGTTGGTCAGTTAGAAGAATTAGAAAGGCCTGTCACTGCATTTGTTCGATTAGCAGAAGGAACTCAAATGGGACATCTTCTTGAAGTAAAATATAGCTTTTTCAATAAAAATATTGTATATTATGATTTTAATAATCAGTTGAAATTTTTTTTAACAAAATTGAAGTTCATATTAATAATAGAAATTTATTGATAATGCTTTTATTATTTGTTGTATACATTGTAAACAATTGAATCTTATTGCTGATTCTTGATTATAATTTTATAATTTGCAATTAAATATCTAGAGTAAGATATCAACACAAACATTAAAATAATCATTCAATTAAAAATAATTGTTTTACATAGTAAAATTATTTTCACTTTTCCTTCACATTCTTATTAGGAATGTTCTCTCTTAAATTTAAAATCATGACTGAAATATTAAGTCTGTGTTTAAGAACAATTATTATATATAAAATTTATTCTGATTTCCAATTTATGTTATGTTTTTTGCTTCTTATTCATAATATAGTATTAGTTATGTTCATAATTTTTATTTAAAAAAATTAACATTTAAACTGAAATTTAATAAAATATAAATAAAAAAGGATTATATTTATTAGATTGAAAACCGTCAGCTAGCTTGTATTATATTCTTGGTTTGAAAAGAAATTGTAAGTCGTGATACATTGCAACAATTATTAAAAATGATAGAAAATTTAGGGCTTTGATTGTGATTTTATTATTATTAATTTTTTGCAGTCTACAAAAATTTAATTTTTTAAGAAAAGTGTTTAAACTTTTATTGATTACTTTTATACTTGTTATTTTTAGATTCCTATAAATGTTCGTTTTATATTTGTTCTCATTGGTCCTTCAGATGTTGGATTAGATTATCATGAAGTTGGTAGATCAATGGGTTCTTTAATGAGCAATAAGGTAAACTTTATTTGTAATTACATTGTTTGCTTTTATTAAGACTGTAAAGCAATCAATCCTTTTCTGATTAAGAGTGAAAGTTTTTAAACAAATTTTATTAAGATAGACACCTTTAGTTAATGTTCTTAGAATTTGAAATAGTTGTTTTCAAATATGATCAAATATCTGTCAGAAAGATGTTAAAATTTATTTGAAATAATAATTAAAATATTGTGCCTCTCAAAATATTTTAAGCATGATAAATATTAATTGTAGCTTTTGTATAATTTTTTAATATTGGTTTCATAACAAAAAAATTTAGTTATAAAATTTTTTAGATATAAAGGGTTATTGAATTTAATTTTAAATATAAATATCCAAAATGTCTGTTCTGTTATTTAAAGTTGATATAAGATTTCATGTTAATTAATAATTTTGAATTATCCAAAAACTTCATAGGACTTCCATGAATCAGCTTATAAAGCTACTAATCGTAAAGATTTCCTTCATGCAATGAATAATTTTCTTGATACAAGTACTGTTGTACCTCCTGGTAAATGGGAAAGGCAATCTTTACTACCAATTGATGAAATACGAAGGAAAAGTCTTATCCCACCTAAACGAGCAAAAGAAGAACTTGCCAGAGGTAAATAATTTGAATTTCTGTGTTTATTTGTAAAGTATAAAATCTTTTGCTGTTCAATTATATGACTTTTCAAAGAAATTTTTTATACTAATGAGTAATAATTGATACTAATGCTTGTATAATTAAGATATTGGGATTTAGATTTTATTTAAATCACAGGATTTATTTAACAATTTATCCTTTTAAATTAACTTCAATAAACTTCAAACGACATTTTTTAACAGTCTTGCTTTGCAAGATTGAAAACTTTTATTTTCTAGTGATGCTAGTAATTTCATTCGAATTGATATTATTTCAAGTAATGATTTGATGGCAAAGAATTAATGTCTGCTGTGAATAACTAAGTTATTTCCCATGGTCAGGAAAGATTTTTTTGTAAACTTTTAATTATATTCCCACATCTTGGAAAATTATTTAGTATCAAAAATTTTCCCACTACACTATATTTCTGGAAACCTGCCCTTCATATAGTAGGGTTAGTGTAACATGTTAAATTATTGAGCTTCAAAGCAATTTTATAAAATGTTGTTTCCAAAAATATGTAGTATTTATAAATGACATGAAGAAAAAAATATATTCTACTGTTGAATGCAAATTATAATTCATCAGACCTAAAATTATTTCAAAGCTACAATCAAAGCTCGATATAATGACCCTCTATGCCCCATAGCAAAAGGTCTTCATGATGAGTGGTCACTATATGGGATATAATTCAAGAATATACACATGCATTCTGACATATTCCAGAAAATTGACAATTTTTAAAGAGATTCTAATTGAATATTCAAATTATTCTTTGTGTTAAAAATAAAATTTTATCAATTAAATCATTTCTAAAACAAATGTCAAATAGTTTGTCTTTTCTATATAATTGATTTTTGCAAAATATAATTTTCCATTTCATTTAAAAATAATACCATTTTCTATTTTCTTGTCTTTCAAATAAACATTTTCAAGTTAACTTGAAACAGTTTTTGTTCTAGTGAGTGTTGGCATCATGTTTAAATCCTTCTTTATCTAATGTTAATCTAATGGTCTTCTGGATAATAATAATAACAGTATATCAGTCCATTTTCAATCAGATTTTTGATGCATTGTAAATCATGATCAATTGTAACATATTTCTTGCCAAACTTATTTCCAAAATTACTTGAAGCATTTTTCATAAGTTTTCATTGTCAGTTATTCATCAGTTATTTTTATAATAGATTTCTTTTCTGATTCCTTTATGAAACCAGTATGGTGGAAGCAATTTTTGATATCCTCACATTTTATGTTTCTTTTGTTAAGCTCAATGAAATAAGAATATCTATTTTATAATTTTCATCTTCATCCAATGCAGAAACAATTCTTCACAAACACAAATTTATGTAACCACATTTGAAGCTTATAAATATTTTTTGATTTAGCTGAAGGTGTAGAATCAAAGTAGCATTGGGTGCATAATATTCCACGGTAACTGACTTCAAATCTTATTTGTTGGTGCATCTTTCTATCAACTAAGAAAATTTGTATTTAATTATCATTTGCCTATCCAAGCAATCTAAGTATTCTTCAAAACTATTAGATGTAGTCTTATTTAGAATTGTATTTATAGGTAACCTTTAAAACACCTCAGCATTTTCAATTTAACAATTATTAAGTGTGAAGGTTTGATGCAAGACATATTTGCATACAGAAGAATAGTTTAATGTTCTCATGATCCTGTTGTCTCCAAGATAGTTGAATAACACAAAACACATTCCTTTTAAGGACCCTTTTACTACTCATTAACATACAAACATTAATTTAGACATTTTTAAAAGATATTTTTTATATCAACTAGGAGCAACCCCTGATTATAATATTGAAAAAGAAAAAGTAAAATCAACCCTTCTCTCTGATATAAATTCTCCATCCTGTGTCTATGTCTACACCCTTGGCAGATAATGCAACTAAAAGCTCTAGTTAATTGTATGAGCTTAATAAGCAATAATTTTGTTTGCTTACTGTCCCTCCACTTGCAGTTTCCTATTTGAAAATGAAAGATTTATCAGGCTTCATCTTATGAAATAGTCTAGTTTTATCTGCACTAAAAATATTTCTGGAGTATATTTTTTCATAATATATTTTGGTTTTTCTTTTCTCAACTGTTCCTTTGTTGCACTTTCCTCATAAAACTTCTTCAGGGTAGAAAGTCTGTATCTTACTTTCTGATGCTTTGAGTGCAGTTTTTTTTAATCATCCATTTGTTGAGCAAAACTTAATGCTTTGAACTTTAATGAATTTCCAGCTATTGGAATATTTTTTTTGATTGCAATATTTTTAACTATTTGTATATTCCATACGCAAGTTTCTGAATTTTTTACTAGATTAAAATAAAAGGAAAATCTTGCTAAAAGATGTTAAAAGTAATTAGCATCTTTCACAATAAAAACTTTTTTCTTGTTTATATGAGATTAGACTATTGTTTCAAACTGAATTTTTATTCTTGTTAGAAACTTAATAGTTATTTACTATTTTTCACTAATGCAGAGATTTTATGTTATTTCAACTTTCTCTAAAATGTCCTATTTGGCAGTTTTTGTCCTGTTTTTATTATGTTTTAACCAAAAATTTTAATTAAAGTTAGCAAAAATTACAAAAAAACAATAGCTCTTAACGAATAATGGTTATAATTTTTCTCATTCAATATTAAAATAGTTATTTAAACAGCTCATTTTCTAAATATTACATCATTTGTTTTGCTCTAATATGATAAAATGGTATGAGTTGCATTTGAAAAATAACTCATTACATTTTTAACTTGTAACTTATAGCATATTTTGCCAAGGTTTTAATAATCACCAAAATTCAAAAAGGGAAAGATTTACAGCACTTTTTTCATAAATAAAATTTTAAAGTGGCTAATTAAAAATTTTTGTGAAAAATGAGCTATTATTGCACCATTTAAACAATAGAATTAATTTTCTGGATTGAGAAGTTCATTTCTTTTTTCTGCTGTTTGTAAAAACTTTATATATTTGATATTTTTCAGTCAAAGCATTAAAATATTATATTGATGGAATTCTTTAAAGACTTGTTCTTTCTTACATTTTATTTAAATTGTTTTTAGTATATAATAAATTGCCAATGGTAGAACATTTTAACTTGTAAAATGTATTTTATGAAAATAAAAACTTATTCTTTTCATTTCACAATGTGAAACCAAGACTGAGCCATCATGATATTTTTTTAATCTTTTTAAATTAAATGCAAAGATTTGTTTATATTATAACTTAAATGAAACTTTATAAAGTTATTCATTATGTTTTTTGATAATTAAGATCAAACATTTTAATAATTGGCATGTAAATTAACTATGGAATTAGTATTCTAAATATTTTCAAGAGTTAAAAAAATCTTTTAAAAGGGAAACTGAGATAATAATTGTCATTACTTCTTTGTTAGAGGGTCATCAATGAAAATTAAATTTATATTTAAAACCTTTAATCCTTGTGAATTCACTAAAAATCAAGATATTTCAGTTTCATGTGAAATTTTTAACTAGACCATTGATAAGCGTTCAAATTTTTAAAAAATTTTTAAAATTTTATGATTTCATGTATGAAAGAGTAAATTATCAACAATAAATATATGCAACATTTTCCAATATGTATTTATCTATGTTATATTTATCAAAGAATGTAATGCATTTTTCTAAATATATATATCCTATAGATGACACAGACAAACATCCTCCATATGACCCTTTAAAACGTACAGGACGGATATTTGGTGGATTTATACAAGATATAAAAAATCGATATCCATTGTATTTAAGTGACATTTTGGATAGTCTAAATTTTCAATGTGTTGCAGCTGTAATTTTCATATATTTTGCTGCAGTATCTGGAGCCATTGCATTTGGAGGTTTGTTGTGTAAGTACTATTGAATATTTGATTGAAAACAATATATTATTAAAATCAAATAATCACTGATATTTTACTAAATTTAACTTATTGATAAGTTTTTCCAAATTGATGTATTTTTACTTAAAAAGGTGTGTGAAAAAAATTAAATTTTGAATTAACTTTATATTAATAATCCTTAGAAGTCTAGTTAGAAATGTGTAAATTCAATTAGGAATTTTTTTGTTTGCAATCATAATTGTCGTTTTGAAATTTTTCTTCATTTATTTTCTGCTAAGAACTTTTTATATCTCTTGGAAAATTATTTTCATGTCTTTTTTAGTAGCAGCTAGTAATAGTTATGTAATAAATATTAATTTAATTTATAAATGACATTGCAAACTAAGATTTACAATTAAGTCTTGTAATAACTGCATAATTTCATATTTTTCACTCTACCAGAAAGAGGCCAAGCTGGCAGCCAAATGGTAAGCACACTTGCCTCGGTTCATGGGTTCAAATCTCACCTTGAACTTGGGTGCTTGTAGTGATTTGGAATCCACTTTAAACTGTAGATCCTGTTCTAATTACTCCTTATGTGCAAAAAATGACCATTGAGCGACAAACCAAATGCTGTTAGAAAGGTTAAAATGTATTTTAAACATATAAAAGAGTTAGGAAAATAAATTGATTATAAATTCATTAGAAACTTGTGGATATGTAATATTTAAAAATGATTTTGTATAATTTCATGCATTCTTAATTACTTTACTTTTCTATTTTTTAGTACATTGCAAAAAATACAAAATGTTGTGTATTTTAATCTGAAAATATTAGTTTTTGTGCATAGCTGTTTTTACAAATTGTTAAATTAAACTTGTTTGGATGAAAAATATATTGCTTGTGTAAAAAATTCATTTAATTCTAGTACAAATTTATTAAATGTTAATAATTTTTTATTCAGTCTTGTTCTTTTTTTAAGTAAACTGCTTTCATTTAAATGTCAAATATAATATTACCTGAATGTCTAATTGCTTTTATATTTATTTATATTTATGTTTAGGTTTTCATCTGTCAATGACTATGGAAACTATTTTAAATTACAGAGTATTGACTGTAATATAATTTAAACTCCGTTCACACACAATTTAGTAATGAAACAGAAAATTAAATTTTGTTTTCTACACACCCATCCATTTAAAAAAAGTGCTTGGAATTTTCTGTTATTACTTCTTTGCAGCATGTGAATTTGGTCTTTTGAATATAATAAAAAAGAAACAGTGAAGGCAATATGTTATGTACAGTGACTGACAACCTTGAATTTGGGGTTGTCATTTGTTCGATTAAAAATATGCAATGGAATTAATGTAATGCAAACTGCTGTCTTTACTTAAAACCTAACATTTTTACTTAAAATTATTCATTGAATTTTAATTATTAAATTAAAATTAAATATGAATAATCATATTTGTGCTAATTTAAAAAGGCAAAATCATTATTTGTATGTTTTATATTTGGTTGGTCTTATTTGTAAATTTAATTTTTTTTGTTTACCAAATTTGATTTTCTGTTTAAATTTTTATTAATTTTAAAAATTATTTGTATACATAGCAGAAAAAACAGGTCAGAATATTGGAGTCACTGAAACATTACTTGGAACATCTGCTTGTGGTATTTTGTTTTCTCTCTTAGCTGGCCAACCCTTAATTATAATTGGGACCACTGCACCGTTGGTATTGATAGATGAAACTATGTATCAGGTATGTACCATGTATAGGTATAATACTTAATTTTTAGTATGAAATAAATTAACATATTTAATACATAGAAACAGAAAAACCTTTACAAAATATGATTTATTTAAATAAGAAAATATAATGACTCACTAATTCCTAATTACCAAGTGTTATTTTCTTAGTTATATTCAAACAATACAAACTTTCAGTAGAATTTTCAAATGATTTTTATTGAACTTTTTATAAAACATATATATTTTAAAACTATTTAAATTCAAAATTGTATTATTAAAGGAATATTATTTGCAACGGTACATTTTATTCTGCAGTTTAAGGATAAGAGAGAAATATTTTGTACCATTTTAAAACGGAATTTAAAATCTGAAGAATAATACAAATAAGAATTATAGCAATAATGCAGATGAGATTTAGGAAGTATTTTAGGACAACATATTTAATCACCAAAAAATGCAAATTCATACATATGGCTTTCAAATCTATGTAATGTTTGAATTGAATCAAAAGATCCATTTGCATATCTGTCTTAGATTGACCCAACAACTACTTTTAATAACACCTTTGTTCAATATATAAAATTGGACACACCTATTGTTTTTCAACAGCTTTTCTCTTTTGTTCACATGAATCACATACACACCTGTATTCATAGATGGCTATAATGCAGCAGGTCATGTTGGCTGTGGAATATTTATTAATAATTACAACTTACTTTCATCCTGCTACATCTGTACTGCTAAAGCAATAGCAATATACCACACTTTTCAGCATGTAAACACATAAGCTTTGTGTGTACACTGATAGCATGAGTATTTTGGAAGCTTTGTGAAACAAAAGTTCTTCATATCATCCTGCTGTGTCGAAAATTTTCAGAGTATTGGATTCGCTTGCTTGCAAGGGTTATTAAATTATATTTTGTTGGACACCAAGTCATGTAGATCTTGATGGAAATGAGAGAGCAGATGCAGCTGCTAAGGCTAGATTTAAACCAATTCTACCACTGGTTTCACTCTCTGACATGAGAAAAGGTTTGAAGAGATTTATTCTCTTTGGTCAGAATCATGGAGCATGGAGGTCAGCAACAAACTACATGCCAATTTTAAACCGTCACCTCATTATCTATTTAATCATTACAAAGAACTAATCTCTGACTCGCAACTTTGTACTAGACACATAATTTTACTCATTGACACTTATTTTTAAATGAACTAAGCATTTGGCATGAAACATGTGAGGAACCATTTACTGTTTTTCATGTTTTAATTTCATGTCAAGATTTTAACTATAATTATTTAGTTTTTTTTAATATTGATATTTTTACTTGGTATAATTTGTTAGGGAAGCCACCACACAGAAATCTTTTCACGTTTTTAAAGACAAAAGGATTTATGTCCATTAAATTAACTTTAAAATATAAAACTTTACAATTATATTTCCATTTTATTTAATTTTTTTCAATTTATATGTAGATATAAATTTAACAATATTTTTGTATTTTAAATTTTGACATTTTTTGACTTTTTAAGAAAATGAGTATTAAAATTCAATTTTTGGCACAGCTTTTGCTTTTTGGACCTTGTGCCATAAAACCCAAATCAACCATTTAGTTAAACTGAGTACCTGTCCAATTTGCCCTTGTGATCAAAAAAATATATCTATGACCATCAAACAAATCAGCTCTCATAAATCCCAATCATCTGCAAGTAAGGGAATATTTGATTATCCGCCTAACACTTGGTAGCTGTAAAAAGAATCGAATGAAAAAGAAAGAATTTCTTATTGACAGAATCAAAAATACGTGTTTATACATTCGTTACAAATCATCAACTGAGCATCTCTTGTTCACAGATGGCGCTCTCAGCCCCGCAATGGGATTATTTCACAGTTGCAAAGCAAACTGAGTCAGAAAATTCATTAGAATTTCTTCTATTTATCTAATAAAAAATGTTAAGAAATATGTTAAAATGAAATAAAACACATTGTTCTACTGAAATGAAGCCCTGTGGCTTAGTGGTAGCATTTTATGCTTGCAAGGCACAGGTCCAAGATTCGATCTTTGGGCTGGGCAAGGTCAGCTCAGCCTTTCATCCTTTTAATGGGTTGATAAACTGAGTACCACGCATGCTTGGGAATTAAATACTGAGGGCTATGTGTTAGGCTGACCACCTAATCTGGACATATGCTTCACGCTACAGGGCCTCTTGGAAAACAGAGATAGGAACGGTAGGCTTTGGCTTATACGAAATGTCCTGCCTCAGAAATTAGTTTAGATTCTACTGAAATACAAAGTAGGCAAGTTTTCCTTTTCAAAATACTTTCCTCTTCTATTGCATTCCATTTTCAAAAATATAAGGTTGTAATGAAAGTTTATATAATTTTTCCAAAATTTATTATTTTGATATATAAATCAATGGAAATTATATACAATGTATTAAAAATCTATAGCAGTTTAGTGACATTGATGTGATGACATTCACATATTGTGTTGTAACTGAAGCTTTTCACCAAAAAATGTTCTTAATAAAGTTTGAAAAGAAAAAAAAAGCATGAAAGCAGTTCATTTAGTGTAAATATTAATCACCACCCAAATCTACAATTTTTTTTATCAACGTTTTGGTAGTTTTCAAAGCTTTTTTGACAGAACTTGCTGATTGCAAGCCCAGGAATAGGTCAATTTCATTGAGAACATCCTGTGGAATTGAAGATAGCGCCAGCAAAATGATACTGCAGGTGTGAAAAAAAGTAAAAATCAAGAAAGGTGATGTTAAATGTGGCACAAAAAAGATTACTTAGAGTCTACCCAAAGAATGCAGACATATGGTCTTTCATTTTCATGATGGAACAGTACTTTCATACTCTGGAACTCTGTTCAGTGTTTGAATTTGATAGCAGAATCACCAGAGACTAACCTCTCACTGTATACCTTACTGTTGATGGTGTTACTCTTTCCTAGGTATTCGTTATGGATTATAGCACTGCAATCCCACCAACATGAGCTGTTAGTCAAATTTTATTTCACAACACTACCAATTAGCTTTCTGAATGCATTTATCCCCTTTTTGACTTGTGTTGTTGAATTAAATCTGCTTTTTATTCCAAGCGACTATTTGATCCAGAAATTTGACCTTATCTGCTTAAGTTAGCTCATGTAGCACTGAGTTATTGAACTTATATATCAAGTTTATGCAATGCTTGTGGCTAATGAACATAACAGTAATGTCTAACTCCTTAGCTATCTAGAGCAGTAGAATAATGATTTTCTTCAAAAAATTTTTGCAGGTGATCCTCATGAACAGGCATGCCTGAACACTCTGCTTCTTGAATGTCTTAGTCCTTGTTTTTCCACTTTAGATGTCAAAACTTCATTGGCAAGATACAACAATAGTACCTAAAGTTGTTCTCATGATTGGTGACGCAAACACTTTGTACATAACGATAATGCTATGTTTTTATAGATCTCCAACGCATTGTTCTAAAGCAAGTTTCCTTTCAAATACCAACTGTCATCTGATAAAATATAAGCAAACATGCCTAAGTAATTTGTTTGTGTAGATAGTATTAATATCAGCTGAAAACTTTCGTTAGAACTCAATTTTTTTTTTTACTTTAACTTGAAATCATAGCTGTAAACTGCTATGTGAGATAGAATATGTAGTTTGCATTTTTCCTTTTCCCTCTCCTCCAATCCCTTAGCTGAATGATAGACAGTTATAATAAACTTTGGTTTCATGTACTATCAAAATAAAGCAAAAATATTCTCTTTTAACTAGAGAATTCATTAGCATTGCTGAGTATTGTCTTTATTATTTGTTTAGAAACTTTTAAATTCTTTCTGCTAACTTTTCAAAAAATCTGTGTTAACAATATATAGTGTATGGAGATATAACATTTAAAAAAATTACAAGTAATACATATGCTTTATATACTGTAAAATAATTGTGGTTATATAAATTATGCAACTGCTCACAACTTTCCAAAGAGTAAAATTTTCTAATATTTTGTGTATTTTTTACAAATTGTTATTTTTTTCAAAATTATTAATCACAATTTTTTATTGGTAAATTGGCAGCTGAATGCTTAGCTTGCCCTATAACATAAGTTTGTAGATTCAGTTCCCCCCCTTATATCTTGATTATTTGTAGTAGTTTAAAATCCATTTTAAATTCTATGCTCTCATGTCAAATACAGTAAGACCCCGCTTAACGCTGTTTCGTTTAGCGCTGTTTCGGTTTAGCGCTCTTTTATTTCAACCCGGGATTTCCCGAAATCGCTCGCAGCATACGGGGATTCCTCGAAATATTATGCAGCGATAGGTTTCAAATACATATCCGAAAGAGTGTACTTGTATTTCTTGTTTGGTGCGGTATTGTACAGACATATTTTTATTATTGGAAACATTTGTTGACATTATTGTAAGTAGGTATTAATTTACACATTTAATACTATATTACAGTGTCAAATATTTTGGTGTTAGAGATGCTATATCCGTTTATGAAGAACTTTTAAGAGAACGACGCAAAAGAAAAAGGCAAACAACATTAGATGCTTTTGTCACAAAAAGGCAGAACATTGAAAACGCGGAAGGCTAACTAAATATGACTGACTTAGAATTTTATTTTTTTATTTTTTTTTTTTTAAGAATATTCGTTTTGTTATTTATATTTTGTTTTTATTTTTGCAAGAAATAATAATGTGGTATTAATTTGAGCTTTAAGAAATAAATGTTTGGTTTTATTTTTATTAAAAAAACATACTTTTTAAATTTAATACCTAACCAATTTCCTAGCCATCTTCCCCTAACCCCAATATTTACATGTAAAGATAGCCTCGTTTAGCGCTGTTTCGCATTACGCTCTACTTTGATGGAACGTATCCCCGCGTTAAGCGGGGTCTTACTGTATATATATATATATATATATATATATATATATATATATATATATACATATACACACACACACACACACTCACACTCACTCACTTACACATATACCGTTGAGAGGAAAACAATTTTTTTAAAATTTTTTTTATTAATTGTTGCTTCTTAGCTGTATATATTTAAGATTTTAACTGACACAGAAGTGTGCAATTATAATTTTTCATTGATTTATTTATGATTAATTTTACAATTTAAATGTTTTACAATTACTTTTTCATGTATTTTCCTTTTTTTAAATAAACTCTTATGATTAACATTACAATATAATATGAAAAATAATTTATCCAAGCCACTTTGCTAAAGTAATTCAACATGTAACAAATGTGTCCCATTGTGTTTTAAAATATGTAATATATAGGCTTAATATTTTTTATTAATGTATGTTGGTGTGAGCTGTTTATAAAATTAGTTTTAAATGCACACATTTCTAAGTGCTATTTTAACTCTTCTTTGTAAGAATTGAGAAAATCAAATTGAGTTAGAAAATATTTTGATTTCTCATGTTAAAATAACCCTATTTTCTGAATTTGCTACATTAGATTGTGGAAAAATCTTTTTATTTATATTTGTTTGATAATTTTGCTAATATATGTGTATAATTTTCTAATGTGTTGGCTTATCTATCTAAATATCTAGTCTATTTTTTAAGTTCTACGAGGTAATATACTTTATTTTTATTATTTTAATTGTTTTGTATGAGTAAATTAATATTTTTATTTGCAATTTTTATTAATTACTGTAATGTTTTTAAAATTACTTTTGCACATTTAAAGTTATTTTGAAACATTTAAATGTTTTTAAAATATTTCATGAGAATTGGGTTTGCTTTTCTTAAATTTTTCTTTATTATTTCTTTTATTATTTCTTTTTTTGTATTAATGATACCAATAATTATGAATATCAGAATATGTATATGTTATTTACCTTATGAAAAATTTTTCTAGTTAATTTAAGTTTTTATATAATATGCATTTTTTTTAATTTTTAGTATCGTCATTTATATACATCTGAATATTTAGCTGTGAGATCATGGGTTGGTATATGGATTGCTATCATATCCATATCTTTAGTTGCTGCTGAAGGCTCAATACTTGTAAAGTTTTTCTCCAGATTTGTGCAAGAAATCTTTGCTACTATGATTGCTTTGATTTTTATTGGAGAATCTTTTTCTAAAGTTGCAAAGGTACTGCTTTGTTTCTGTATGTTATATTTATTATACATGTTTAGTTGTTGACAGTTAATTAAAAATGTGTAAAATATTTGATATACTTAATACACAATCTTTAGTTTAATTCAGATTTTAAACTGTTGTTTTTTCTGATATTTGAATTACTTTTTGAAATGATTCTTGATTTTGGGTCAGAAATATTTATTTTATACAATTATTCTATCATTTTTCATGATAGTTTTTATTTCTGTCAAGTAATTTTTTACTAAATTATTCTTCTGAAATCGCTGAATTGTATACTTAGAGATAAGAAATGCATTAAAAATAAATTGTTCAATGGAATGTGGATATAGTTATTTTCGATTTTGTTTTATCTCTGAAGACATGTAGTTTTGGATTCACCATGAGTAATAAATGCATAAAATATTGTTGCATTATATAAAAACAAGTGTTTATAAATATTTATATTGAATGGAAGCCTTTTATTTACAAACAATAGATGTATATGCATTACAAAATATTAAACAATTTACAGTTGATATATAATCTTCAGCTAGTCTTATTAACAATTTTGGACTGTGACCACATTCCACTCACAGGGCTGCTTAGATTCTATGGGTTGAAGACATCCAAGTTAATCTGTATGTCCAAAGTCATTCCGCTGGTGTGGATGTGGAGAGTAGGTTCCAGATCAGGTGTACACCAGCTATCCTTCCTGTACCTAGCTCAAATAAGAGCTCTACCAACTGGAGTGAAGGATTCTTCAGCTCGGGTGTGACCTTGTCACCTGACCATAGTTCAAAATTACAAGGCGCTTGATGATGGGTGAATATTCCTAACTTGTTAAACTAAAGGTACAGTTTAGGACTCATCTGCATATATATATATAAATGTTTAACATTTCGTATCCAAGCTGACAAATTGACCAAAGTGTCTTTGACGTTCCATACACCTTGTCTTTTGATTCCGCTTTAAAATACCATGTGACTTTTTAGGGACACAAAAAAAGAATTTACACTATTACAGGATCTTAGGCATGTCTACTTGACAGACAGCTCAACTTTCTTTCTTCTTTAAGATGGAAGGAGTGGCATGGTTTAGAGTTATCTCTAGACACAATTATCTGCAGGTCCATCTGCTCAAAATTGGCTTGGCTAACTCTCCTCTCTAACCTTTCTGAGGTGCTATGAAAATGACTGGGGAACATCTTTTTAGTTGCCCCTCCCTTCTTTGTATTCACTCTCATAAGATGACTTTGATGCCCTTTCTCCTGCAAATTCTACTTCGAAATTATACTGTTAAATGTCTTATACCCGAGAAGATGTTGGGCATAATTAAGAAAAATAAATTTGGGTTTACCATGGCCATGGCGTAATGTTAGAAAATCATTTTTCAGTGCAAAATGTCTCATTTTGGATCTAAGCGATTGTTGAACAATGGAAGAAAAATGTCGCACTTGTACTTTTTACATGCATTCTCATCAAGGTAGGTACTTAGGAATTTTCTGAGTTTCTTCCTTTGTGACATATGAATGTAACTGTCTGTGAAATATGCTGGAAGCGAATTTATATGATGGACTATGAATTCCTTTAAAACAGTCTTAGGTCATTAAGATATTCATTATATGCTCTTGCAACATTATTTATCATCTATAATGCATATTATATATATATATTACAGATCCTTATGGATTTTGAATTTTTATTTAATAGGTAAAAAATATGTCATTTGAATTTCCAGTTGTTTAAATTTTGTATCATTTGGACTAGTAAAATGTATTTTAGAACCTCTGAAATAAACAACTTATTTCTTATTAACCCTGTATTATTTTTTAGCATTTACAAAAGCAAAAAGCAAAATCGTTGGTTGTATATTTCTATGTTAATTTTCACTTTTTATTAGCCTTTTATTTTAGTACTTCTATTGAAAATTTTTAATTCTCTTTTCTTTTATAATTTAATTTTATTAGACTATTAAAGAGATTTCAAGTTTATTAAAAAGAATATTGAAGTAGGATACTTATTATTATAAACTTTCTCAAATTTCTTAAATGTAACATGAGGTTTTTAATATAGAAATTTAAAGTGAGTTTTCTTAATATTAACTTGTAAGGAAACACATTGTTGATTGTTTTTTCATTCATGTATAATATTTGATTGTAGATTACAGTGTACAAATTTAGTTGTGTGTTGGATATGATGGAAAAGATACATAAACATGCAAAAGAGGTAGAACAAAAATCACAAAGTTAAGAAAATTGTAAAACTTCATATATCTAAAAGTATTGAAATTCTTACAATTTTTTAAAGTATAGAAAGAATTATGATATTCAAATCAATTGTTGAGTATAAATATTTCGCTTGAGTATAAATATATTATTGTTGAGTATAATATTGTTGAGTATAAATATTTCATTATGTATAAATATTTCGCATAAAAATAAAATATTTTATGCGAAATATTTATACATAATGACAAAATGATATTGAATTAAAATCTTTTTGTCAAACATTTTTTATGTAGAAAAAATGATTTAACAATTGTGAAGAACTCATTTATGCTTAAATTTTTCTTATGTATATCTTGAGAATTTTTCTCTTTTTATGGAGTAATTATTTTTATATTGGTGTTAAATAGCAGTATATAATTTTTAACAATACAAATATCTTTCTAATGGATTGGCAGGATTTATATCAGCTTATAATACTTATATATGGGGAGTATTCCATTCATGGCATATTTTTAATAGGTTAAATCAATGTTTTTAGGAAACACCTGTAAAAAATTTGCAACATTGAAAAATTTTACATAATTTATCCTTGATTTTATTGAATACCATGAAAGCAATATTTTAAAAGAATATTTCATATTTGTCAACATCCATCATCACTGTTATTATTTGATATGATATAGAGTAGAATAGATATGATATGGAGAGAATATTAAAATTTGAATTCATTTAATTTCCATGTACAGTTGTCAATTCTATAATTCTTTAAGTTAAGGTGAAATTTTGAAAGTATTTCTATATGTAAGTAAAGTATATATTTCTTGTAATGAAAATATGCATCTATGTAAAATTTACAAGCTAATTGTTGCTTTTCTGTTCTTTATAAGTTTGAAAAAAAATTAAAATTGTTTAACATAACAATTTTATAATATTTTGTGAGTTTTCTCAAATCTATTTTTTAAAATAATTTAATATTTTTGCTTGACAACTTTTTATAAATTTATTTAAGTAATAATTTTAAAGTAAAAATTTAAGTGTTAAAAATGTTTATATACAGTTATCCAAAATTTGAATTTCTACTCTTATTTGATATTGCATAATTCCTAAAAAATTTGCTTTTAACTTACTTTTCTTGCTTTTCTAATCATAACATTTCTTCATTCATAAATTGCATTTAAATCTTTAGTTCTCTTATAATAAAATCAACAGTTTGATTGAGTTTTTAGAACTTTTAAGAAATAAAGTAAAATTTTATTGACATTTTTAAACCTTTTTGATAAATTTTTATTTTATATTTGAGAAATTTTACTATATTTTAAAACTTTATCCATGTAAATAAACATTTACATTTTTCTTGAAAGTAATTATTTAAAAAAAATAATATATTTCCTTATCTAAATTTTTTTAGGTATTTGAAGAAAATCCTCTTCTAGGTGATTACTGTAATCTGACTTCATCGAATGAAAGTACATTTGAATTTATAAATGAAACAAATTTTACAGTTTATTTTGAAGAACCAATTCCACATCCTAATACAGCACTATTGTCATTAATATTAACACTTGGTACATTTTATTTGGCATTTTCTCTGCGACATTTTAGAAATAGTAAATTTTTAGGTCGAAGTGTAAGTATAACTAATTTTACTTATCACAAATTAATGTATCAATTCATAATAAATTTCTTATAATTATTTGCATTGTTTGAGTATGTGAATTTTTTTAATTTTGTAAATTACACATTTTAATTTATATAATTGTAAATCAACATTAAGAATACAAATAACTTTATAGATATTTGTATTTTAGCTATAAATTTGGATTGTTTTGGGGATATTACTAATAGATAGTGCATTCAATATGATTTAAATAATCTATTTTTCTATTTTTTTCCAAAAATTTTAGAAGGAAATTGCCAAACAAATGATATGAATATGTTACAATGTCTAATTTTTATTGATATAATTTGTCTTTATTTAATATTGGTTTCAATATTTCTACAAACATAAAAATTCATTAAATATGTTCAGTAAAATTTTTTAATTGATAACATTGTTTATGTTGTTAAAGGTGGATTGATTTTTTTTAATGTCATCTTTACTTTTTTGACTTAAAATCAATATTGTGATTAAATATATTTCACCCACAATTCTGATTTCTCTTTAAATGCATTTCCTGTATCAGTCTATCTGCTCTTATCATGTACTTTATTCAAATGGACTATTTGTACTTCATTTAATTATCAGGTTTTGACAAATATGATTAGCTTTTTTAATATGTGATGCATATTGCCAAAAAACTGACATAATGTTAAAAGTTATCATGACTATATTTATAAATGTTGAGGGGGAAAAACATTTTATTGATCAAACATTAAATATAACCTAAAATGTTAAAGATTCTGATTTAGATTAAACTATCCAGGATTGTATACTAGAGTATCCAATAAGTAAATGGCATTAAGTATAGGGTACAATAAAAAGAGTTTTCAAATCAAGAAAATTATTCTTCTGATATGAATATCTTGTCACTTATTTCTTTCATTTATAATGGTTTTCAGAATAATTTTGAAAATTATTTGTTAAAGCATTCATGAGAACAGTTATTA
This sequence comes from Latrodectus hesperus, assembly GCA_037975125.1. NCBI lineage: Eukaryota > Metazoa > Arthropoda > Arachnida > Araneae > Theridiidae > Latrodectus > Latrodectus hesperus. The sequence goes on along the minus strand of CM075856.1, from coordinate 72,901,343 downwards.
AATATACTTAAATGGTAGAACACATTTAAATTTGAAACATAATATTTTAGCAGCTCATTTCAAAGCAGCTGGAGTTTGACTTAGTTTTTTTTTTTTTGTTATTGTGCCATTCAGTGACAACTTATCAATAATAAAATAGTTACATTATACATTTCTGTTTTCTTTTTAAAGGGGGATTTTATAGAGATTAGCATTTAATTCAAAAGAAGATTTTATAAAGCATAAAATTTATATATATTATTTTTCGATTAATTTTTTCCTTGTATATATTATAATATTTTTAAAATACTTTTTAGGATTTTATTGCTTAAAAATCACAGTATCAAAAATATCTAATTGAATTTAAATATCTTTTTAAATGTTTTTTCTAGATTTTGAGATATATTGATATTTATAGCAATTAAACTTTCAAAACATTACAGGAAGCTCATGAAAGTGATTTCATACTAGATAATTATTTTGTTATCAGGATTCTCTGTAAAGTTTTTTTGTGTTCAAAATTCATTTTTAACTAGTATGCTTGAAATTAATTATCTTTTTCATGCAATAATAAATTCATTGGTTTTATGCATTATGTAGGACAATTTTCTAGTTTATGGAAGTTATGAAAAGCAAAGATTATTGCTGCTATAACTTCACTGAAATTGTCAGAAAGACAACAAAATTATAGGAAAAAAGTCTATTTAAATTTATTGTTATTTAAATGAGTTTTAAATGGATTAAATTTTTTTATCCCTTATGGAATGTTCTCGTGTTACTTTAAAAGTAAAAAAATAAAAAAAAAATTATGTATTATCTGCATTTCACTGAATAATTTCTATGACTACAAATTGAATAATAAATAAAAATAAGATTTTTTTTAAAACTAATGTACTTATCTATTTTTACTTTGATTTATATAATTTTTTATAAGCTCAATTTAGCATCATATTATTTTATATTTCTGCATATTGTATTTGAAATTTTTTTAAATCTTAAGTATTTTGTAAACTTAAAAATCTTTAAATTATTTTTTTAAAAAGTTAGTTTGCAATATTGTGATTTTCATTTCTTTTTACAGTAGATTCTAGTTTGTATGAACTCATAAGGTTCAGTAAACTAATTAGTAAAATAGAGAAATAAGAGTTTTAGGTTTTAAATTCATATATTTTACCAAACTGATTTTAATATTTGTTAATAAAGCACAGTCAAAAGAATTACTTAGTATGCACTATGTAAGGAAAACAGCCAAAATAACTTTCTTTGCTTAAAAACAACTCTTACTTTCATTTTATTCATGAAATCAGACATAGAAATTTATATTTTTGTTTCAAATCTAAAATTTTAAAATGTATGAAAATAATCTTCAGCTGTTTTTTGTAATGCTTTTACTGTTGCAAAGCATTTTACTATTTTCTCCCAAAAAGTACCCAAATCTTGTTAGCTATTCATCTGCTTGTTTTGAAAATGGTCACAGCATTACATTTTCTTGTTTGATATCTGGAACTGTTTTTCTGTTGTCATTCATTATGTTCTCACTCATTTAATCATTGGAGGCCACATTCAAAATAATCTGAAATTAATTTCAAACAGTAGTAATTTTCTATGCCAAAGGTTCATGAACAAGTAACTCATTGTTACTCAAGTCATCAAGAATGGTTTCTTTACTTTCTTCAGTGCAATGGTAATGAAGCTTGCATGTCAAATTGACTTAAATATCATTTTTCTTAGCATCATTCCAAGCATTGACCAACAAGTACATTATGCTTGGAACATTGATTTCAAAAAATATTTCCACGATATGATCAAAACTTGCAAAAATATTTTGCAATATTTGCACTTGAAGCTGTATTGATTCTACTCTGATGCATGGGAGGTAAAAAAGGTGGGAAAAATTTTATACAAATTGCATAAAAGAAAAATCCTGGATTTTAAAATCAGCAGAGCAGTTAGTTATACACAATTTGAAGAGCCTTTGATTCTCCAGTGAAAACAATTATACAAGTTTCTCAATCATAAAATTGAAAAACTTTAGAAAATGAATGTAAACACATAAAGCATAAAAATGAATTTAAAAATTTTCAAAGTTTTAGTATGTAAATATGAATTAAGCTTATTGTGCATTTACAGGATTATGTCAAAGATCAGCCACTAGTTTTAAAAAATTGCAGGTTCCTAAGCTAGAGATTTGGAAAACTGAACATCTGCTGTACTTTGAACATGTTAATCTTTAATTCTTTTTCTGAATTTAGAGATGTGTAGAGGTTGAATGCCACTGTATTTAATCAAGTAAATATTATAAGTTAGGAATACCATATTGATATGACAATGAATATTACAATATTTTTTAAATTAGGCTGCATATAAATTTCTGTCAATATATATATACTTTCAACTCCATCTAAAAATTCAAAGTAAAAAAGAAATTACTACTATAATACTTTAATGTGCATAAGTAAATATTTTAGAACAAATTTTGTTACTTTCACTCTTATTTTTCTAAAATATCTGTTTAATTGTTTTAAGATTTTAATAATCTTAAAACCTGTGGTTTTCTGAAACTATTTACTGTCAAAATTTACTTAAAATAACTGTTTATCCATTTAGGCCAGAAGAGCACTTGGAGACTTTGGTGTTCCCATAGCTATTGTTATTATGGTTCTTATTGATTATTATATTCCAAATACCTATACCGAGGTAAGATATTTTTGAACATCTAATATACAAATATTTCTAAACTTATGTGTATTGAGGTATAAACTTAACAACTGCAAAAAATTAATGAAAATCTTTATTTCACTTTACAGAGAGTGTTAAATGTTGCTACACTTTTCTTAGCTTTAAAATTATTTGCTTTTATAATAAAAATATATTGTTTATGTATTTAAAAAATGTACTTTAAGAACTATATTTTTACTATCATTTGATTTTGCACTTATATGTTTAAATCAGTGTATTTTGGAAATCAGTTTATTCTTTGGAAAAGCTTTGAAAATAAATGAACATTTTTCTAATTAAAGTATTCAAAGAGTTCTCCTAACTATAAATATGAGTACTAACTGGACTAACAATTATATCTAAATTTGGACTTTCAATTTTTGAGTTGCATTTGCTATTTAATATTAAAATATTATTTGATTCATCTTAAAGTAGGAAGTGATTTGGTGATTCCTTGTAAGTAGTTCTGTTCAGGAAAGAAGTGATTATAAGAACATAAATTTAGAATGTATATTTTAAATTTATATATTATTTAAAACTACTCTGAAATTATTAGCTATTAGTTGATCATTATCTTCAGTAAAAACAGTCAAATCTTTCATTCCATCACTGTTGAAATATGGAAGGTGAGTTGCGTTTTTACTGTGTACAAAATCATTTTTGCCAGAGGTTGATAATAAAACACTATCTTAGTGTTATCCTCATTAATTTTTTTATACAGTATGCATTTTATGAAAGTGCTTTGTAATTTCTTGAAATTTTCTTTTAATCTGTTATCAAAGTAAATAATCTCTAAATAATATTCAGATATTTATATTAGTTTTTTTAAAGGAAAAGCACTAATTCAGAAAAAAAATTTAATTTTTAATCTTTTTTTTAATTGAAATTTTACAATTTAAAACATTTTATTGGTAATAAAAATTTAAATTTCAGAAAAATATTGCATTGTAAAAAGTGCATATATTTATGTTTTTAAAAAAGTAAAAATGAATTTTAGTTAGCAGAGCAAAATTATGTTAGTACATATGAATGTAATTTTATCCAATTATTAATAAAAAAATAATGGTTAGCTAACGTTTGTTATTTACCATTATTTTTTTATTATGAATGAATGATATGGCTCAGCATGTCCAGTTTTGGATCTTGCATCAAAAAACTCAACCAACCAACCAGAATGAATGAAATAATCTTTACCACCAAAAAATGTTTATTTTTATTTTCATTAGAAATTTAAAAATGTTATGTAATTTATCTTTGAATTATTTTCATGTAGAAAATGAACATTATGTGTATTTATCTGCTCTCGGTTTTAGTAATGATTATGAAGAAATTAGTAAGCTTTGATTAGTACTCTGGATTTTGCTTTGGTTAATTGGATTAATATTCTGTATTTTGTTTCAGCTGTTCAGAGATCCATTTTTTAAGTCTTGCATGGAAATAAATTTTAAATTGTGTGTCCTTGGTTAATTAATCCTCAAATAATTTTTATACACATTAATGTGAAAAATAAAGAGATTGTATAAAGCAAATTTCTGAAACAGCTATGAGATAGAATTTCTTATTTTGATGAAATTAATTTTTAGAATACTTTGATTAGTTTTATAAAAGTTAAAAGTTCTAAAAAAATGTTTCATTATGATTATTGACATATATTTTACTATTTGAGTATGCATCAAAATCAAAAAGTATATTGTTAGAGGTGTATTATGGGGTCACAAGAACAGTTGTACTTCATTCTACAGCTCAATATTTTTATAGGTTGCATGAATATTAAAAGTTGGGTTGTCAAAAATAGTCATTTTTCCATCAGTTATTCCTAAGCTTTATCAGAGAAAACATTCCATTCAGAGGTGAGCCATCTATTCTGAATGTAAACAGTAACATCCAGTAATATTTTCTCTTAATCTCATAAGTGAGGTTATTTAAGTTATAGTAAATTTAAACTCTCTCTTCTCTCTCTCTCTCTCTCTCTCTAAAAGTTCAACTGAATGTTCAGTTAGGAAACTTACTGTTCTCTTTGTTGATGAAGTATATAGATATATGAGAGCAAATAATCTATTCTTTTATTTGTTCAGTGATAAGACTGTAATAACTGATTATTTAAAGAGCAGTATGTTGGAAATCAGATGTATTCTCTTGTTACGTAAAATTTTGACATTTGATTCTGATCACATAGACATTTTGTTATCAAATTACTCCAGTCAATGATCAACAGATCATTTTGGGACACGTAAGTAAGTTGGAAGAGGTTTGGGTATAAAAACTTTTATCTATATAAAAACATTACAAGCAAATTACTTAGTAAAATGTCCTTTTTTAAAACATTTTTTCAGTGTTTGTACCACTCCTGGAAACTCCTTGAAGCTACTTGAATTTAAAAAGAAATATTTTAAGGGCCCTTGAAACTCCTGTAATTTTGACTTGACTCCTTGAAAATCATGAATTACTACTGGAATTTTTACTTACCTTGATGCATTTATTTTTTGTTAGAAATTATAATTTTTTGTTTTAATACTTTAAATTTTTCAATGAAATTGCTCAAAATTAAATTGAGTATTAGCTGTTAATGTTATTACTAGATGGCAGCAAAATGAATATTAGATTGTATCCATAATATCCATAACTGTTGACTAAATTAAAAATCTAGTACAGCCATAATAGTTTCATGGTTATCCAGTTCAGTCAAGACCAGATGTAGTATTTAAATTTGTTTGTGTGAAATGAAGAATAATCACCAATAAAATCGTTATGAGTTGCTATCAGAAAGGCAATTTAAAATGATTTATTAAAAATGTGTATTTTTATAATGTTTAAAATTTACTGAATACTACCATTTAAATATCAAATTTTTGATTTAAAATATACTTTCCTTGGAAAAAATTGCATATAATGTCAGGGAAAAAGGAGGAATTTGTTTATCAATGAAATAAAGGCTGTAATAAATTATTTGATATGCTTGGTGGTAAGTGCCTTTTTAATGACCAGTGGACTCTGAAAAAGCCTAACAAAGATTGGTTTTTTGTGTAGTTCGATAAAAAAAGAAAAAATTTCGTAATTTTTTAGAGGAGTTAAATTGTTAGAGCTGACTGTAAGATTTCAAGATTATATTGATGAGAAATTTTTTCCTATTAAAGATAGAATAGATATTTTTTTATTTTAGCTTACTCCCAAATAAACAATATTGTTATTTATGGAAAGTAGTTAATTAGTTTTTACTACTCTCTCATAATCAAGTATCTGTAGAACATGGGTTTTCTGAGAACAAAAATTTGATGTCAGAAAATTTAAATCATCAATTGTGGCTTAAGTGCATCATTGATGATCATGTCTGAATCATAGGATGTATTAGCAAAGACCTACTTAGTTTTGCTGCAGGTGCCAGGCAAATATAAATTATATTTAGATGAATTAAAACAGCAAAAGAAGTGGCTGATAACAGAGGGAAAGTGAAAAGCACTTGAAGAAATTGATAAAATGAAATCAAATGAAGCATTTGGAAGATGACATAAATGAGCTTCATATAAATCTACAATAAAGTATGCTAGGGAAGCTGAAAGAACTGGTAAATTGATATTAATTGCAAAATCAAACATATTGCAGGTGTGCTTCAGAGAAGCAACAGTTATTATTCAGTTTTAATTACTGAAAGTGAAAGCTTAAGAGGTTGAAAGTTAGCATTATCTAACAATATTTTGTATATATAAATAACCAAGAAATCTAAAGATATATTTAGTGATTAAAGAAATAGAAAAGTCTAGAATATGTGTGTGAAATTATATATTTTTAAAAGAGTGTGAAAGTAATAAGAAAAAAAAAATTTAGAATTCATTTATTGCATAATTATTGGGAAAGTTACATCCTGTAAACTTTATCTAATAGTTGTATTTATTTTATTTTGAATTAGTATATTTATTTAAAAATTTATTGTTATACAAATTTTAAAATGCTCAATATATTAATAGATAGAAAACAAAGGAAGATGTTTAAAATTTTGACCCATTATTTTGTGGAATATATAATTCAGTAATGTAAAGAATATTGATTATTTAAATTTCTTCTTGTTGCAACTGTAAATTCAGTGAAGGCTTTTGAAGTAATCATTATAAATGTAATTCTAACTTAAATAAAAAATATTCTCATTAATTTTTGCAATAATTTATTTCTATTATTTACAATTATAATTGAAAATGTTGCATATATATAATTTTATCCATATTTGATTAAAAATAATTTTTAAAATGATATAAATTATTTAACATGAATGTTGATACCTCCTAGAAATTTTTGATTTGACTCCTAAATAACTCCTGTAATTTGATTCTTAAAAATCTATATGAACCCTGTTTTTTCTCAATCAAATTTAAAAAAGTTTTTCTATGGTGGTTGATCATTTGGAAAGTCTTGTGATTTACTCAGTTTCCGAGTCTTTATTTTAAAGTATCATTTTAAAATAGCTTCAAATATTTTGTGTGTCAATGATGAGCAAAAGAAAAAGGATGGTTCTTTGTATGTTCACACTAAAAAATGTTCATTTATTCATTTATACCTTTTTGAAGAAAATTTTAAGAATTTGTATTTTTGTTCATGTTTTACAGAAATATTTAACTTGTAGAATCATTTACTTTAAAAATGCTATTTATTAATATACATTTTTGGAATTTTTTAGTGTCCTAACAAAAACATGTGTTGAAATACATCCTGATTGAAAATTCATCACTCTGAATAATATTACATTGATACATTTTAACTATTTTGTTCTTCTATATCAAATTATCCTATAATTTGGATAATAGTGTTTATATTGTATTTGTGTTTCTATTCAAAATTGGGGAATATGAAAGTAAAATTAAATGTTTTGGATTGTTATTTGATTAAGTTAATAAAGTACAATAAAAATATTAATTGTTGGACATAAAATTCATAAGGCATATTTTTAATAGAAATAGATAAATGAATCCATTTTACTGCTAATTCATTTTGATAAAATTAATATAAGTAAATTATATAAGTAAATATTATCTTACTATTTAGTGAATCGTTAAATTAGTCAAATAATATAATTTTAATTTGCATTAAAGTTATCTGATTATTTAAAAATAAAAATAAAATAAAGCTTTCCCATGCTTTTTTTTATCATTTACTTAAAATATTATTTTATAGTTTTTGGAAAAAGTTTCAAGTTTTATACAAGTTTATGATCTATATATTCTTAGTTATTTAAATCCAATCTTTATTTCTAAGTGAAGCAGTAAATAGATGTAGGTACATAAAATGATAGAAACAGCAGGTTCAAGGAGCATATGGGCTGAAAAAATTCTCTTTTTGTGTCTGATTCAGCAAGCATATGGGCATTCAACAAGCACAAGCATATATTTTACTCTTGATAATTATTTTTGCTAATTAAATAGTGTTTACCTTACTTGTCATTTTTCTCATGTTATGCTGACTGTTATTCCTCTGAATATTTTGCCGCTTCATGAGAGATGTTTTTATAATAATTAAAAGAAAAAATAAATTTTGTTTGATATTGTGTTAGAATAAAAGCAAAGTTTTTATACTAAAACAAACTTAGAGAACTTATTAAACAGAAATAAAGTAAACTAAGAAGTTTCTATTAAAAATATTCAAGATATGTTTACTAATCTATTATAAATTTATATTCTAAATTTAGAATTTGGAATAACAGTCTAAAATTATTAACATATAAGTTATGCATTTAAGCATTAAATTTTCTTGTGTGTTTGGTTTTATGAAATATATAAACTTGAAAATTTTGCAGTATGCTATTAAGCTACTTTTACACTGTTTACTATGAAGAAAATACTTAAGCTAAGCATGAAATATTTGTTTTTGTACATGACCAATTCGACATTATGCGCATACACATATATATTTAGATATGAATTTCTATGATTTATTCATGGCTAGTCTAAAGTTTATCATTTTTACAATATGTCTTAATATAATCTCATTGTTAACTGGTATGGACACTAAAAGGTACAACCATCTGGTTACCAGCTGTCTTCTAAAATTAATGCAGTTTTTTATTGTTATTAATTAATAAAATATTTTTAATTTAAGTAATTTGTTTTGTTAAGTATTCAAACAAATGTATGTCAATATAAATGTTAATAAAATTCCTCTGAGTGTATGCATGCATTTATATATATATAAATTTCTAAGCTGTAAAATGATTACAATTATTATTATTTTATTACCATTATAGAAATTAGTTGTTCCAGAAGGACTTTCTCCCAGTACTAACAGAAGTTGGATTATTTCACCTTTTCCTATAGAAGCATATGAAGTTGGTGGTGCCTTTATTGTTGCTATTTTAGTGTTCATTTTGATATTTTTAGAAACACAAATAGTTGAGTAAGTAAAATATTTTACTAACATAATTAGATATATTTTTAGTATATATATATGTAAGTGCATGTTTATATTATAATCTGATATGCAACAAGTTGGGGAATAAGTAAATTTAATTATAACCTATGTTTAGAAATATAAATGATTAAATTGAAACTGATGATTGTACATATACATAATTGCAATTGACTTAATTTGATAATTTTTCTTTAATTCTTTTACCTTTTTTGAAATGTTTGCAGATTAGAATTGAAATTGTTATACTTTAATATTCGAGAAACCATTATAAAACTTTGTAGCCCGATGCCATAGTGATAGTGTTTCACACTCCTAAGGCACATGTTTGAGGTTTGATCTTCAGGCAGGACAAGGTTGACTCAGTCTTTCATCCCTTTAGTGATTTGATGAACTGAATATCAAGCATGATTGCTTTAGGCTGACCACCTATGTGGGACATAAGTTTTGCACTCAAGGGCCCTCAGTAAGGAAAACGTGGTCGTTGTAGGCCTTGCTCACATATAGGTTGTCATATCACTGGTTTAGTGTCATATCACATTGTTACTGGTTGCAATAGTATGCAATTTTTTTATAAACTGTAATGCCAGTAACAGATCAAATTTTACTTCATCCACAAAATAAAAATTACCAAAACATAAAAAATTCTAAAGGATGATAAGTAAGAATATTTACTTCATCAAAAGTAAATTTATTTTTTGATTTAAAATAGGCTTTCATGAAATTATTGATTTAATTTTTAGTGAAGTTGAACAATTTGACATAAGTTTTTGCTCTTGTTTATATAGAACCTTATTGAATTACTTTTATTTTCTATTTTTCTATAAACCTGTAATTTGCTCAAAATCATAAGATCTTACCACCTTTTTATTTGGTTAAAATTTAAATTGTTGACTATGATTTTGTAAATTTTCTTTTTACATTTCGTGTTATGTGTCAAGCTAAATGAAAAATATAATTAGTGGATACACTAAATAGTGTTCATCTTTGCATTTTGACACTCCTATTTCTAATTTTTTTAATGCCTTGGGGAAGTCAACTTTAGCTTGTTCCAATTAAAATAACCAATGTTTGCAAAAAATAACTCTTAAGAATAAATAAAAATTGCTCGATTATTTCATGTGCTTTTCGCTGCCTGCGTCCTTATTTGCTCAGATGGTAGAAAATTATTATGCTGTATCTGCTATTGTATCATTATTTATTCTTTCAATATATTGTTCTATTGATTTAGCTACATTTTGTCTGTATTACAAAAGTATGTTCATAATTATTTACCATGCAAGTTTTCAATATGCATTACTCTCCTGTATTACTTATATTATTAAATCAAGTGACTCACAAGTTTTTCTTATTTTTGAAGGTCAAGGTTTCTTTTTCATTGATGTAACTCATAAGATGATTGCAATTAACCAATACAACATGTAGACTCCAAATACATAACAAAAAATATCTCAGATACAGCTGCTGTAAAACTGCATTGTAAAAAATGTTCATACTAAAAAAAAAAGCAATGCTATAATATTTATCATGTTTATTGTGAAAATGAATGTATGTTCTTGTTCTTAAAAATTTTTAAATGTGAGGAATGTTATCAAGGTCTAGAAAAGTATTAACATTTTTTGCTTTTAAGAAAAGAACTCTTGATTAAATAATATCCTAGATTTATCCGTACAAAAATTACTAAAAACTATCATTCACCCATAAACAATTAAGACTGTTTAAAAAGCTTTTCATGTTACTGCAGAACAAAGTATTTGCTTCTATATTATTTCATCGCAAATCATCATATTAATGAAACACTTTTATCTTTTCTTATGTTATTGCTTTTTTGATATAAATATGAAGAATATTTGGCAAATTGAAAGTTAAAACGACCAAAATTTATTTATTGTAATATGAAACTACGTGAATTGTTTATTATGAACCTCTTAACCAACTTCGTTAATATCTTATTTAAAATTCATTCCAAAAAATTTTGTCAAGTATATGGTAAGTTGAGGAAAGTGTAATTTCTTTAAAAACCCTACATCTCATAAAATCATTATCTTTTTTTGTTTTTAGCTCTGGTTAGATGTTTGTTAATTGGAAAGAAATCTTGCATTGCAGACCATTGTTTTGTCCTTCACAACAATATTTGATCCATATTGCTATTTAGCAAAAAATAATCTTTTTCAGTTAGATGATTTTATTCAATTTAGATTCTATTTATTCTATGTGAAATGTGAAATATTTAATGGGTTGAAGGCACCCTAATATTTGGTTAATTGTTTCAGTGGAGCAATACTGTCATTCAAGATTGTTTTCATATCAAACGACAAATTTTCAAATTTTATTAGTATATGATTCCTCTTCTACCTGAAATATGATTAGGTATAAGCAGTTATGAAAATTGCAATTTTTTAATCATTTTTGTTCTTTAAATTTCATTAATAAAATAGGTAAAATTTCACTCTAATTATATATGTAATTATACACAAGTTTGAATTACACATCTTTCTTTTTATAATGTTATTCTCCTATTATGCCTCTTATAATTTATGCAGAAAAAGATATTTTTCACATTGAGACACTTATCTTGGCTTTATAATTTGGACAAAAGGTACTTAAATGTGAAAATAAATTTGCCATCAAAAATATCAAACTTATTATTTGGCTTTTATTTGGAACATAGCTTTTGTATTTTTTTATTTATAAAATGCTTGGTGATATTTCCTGATCAAACTAAAATCATAAAGCAGAAATTTACCTATAATCAAAATTTATTTTTAGTCTAATTGTCATAAATAACTATATATTATTTATTTGTAAGTATGCAATATTTATTCATACAGTATACGTTTAAAATTTCTATGCATTAAAAACATAAGTATTATAAAACAAGTCATTGCATTGCTTTTGGAATTTATGTACTTAAAACTGAAGCATTTTCATGATAACGCTTTTATAAATGATTAATTTTCTTTTATAAATGATTTAAAATTTCGAAAGATCGCCGTTTTAATTTACTTATAATGTATGGGAACTTTGTATTTGCTTTGTTTTTATTGCTAGTTAATCTATTAAAAACTTTCTTTTTTAATTGAGATAAATTGTTTCTTTTTATGAGCCTATTTTTATTCTTTATTGCTGCTAGAGATAAAGTAAATTTTTTTTGCTTAAAATATTAAAAATTCTTTTTATTTCTAAAAATGAACAAAATTTTGATTTTAATTTCTAAATTTTACAGATTGATTCTAAGCAAAAAGAAATTAAAGAAAGGCTCTGGATTTCATTTAGATATGGTTATAGTTGGTTTTATTAATGCTGTTAGTGGATTTATTGGTGGACCATGGCTCTGTGCTGCTTGTGTTAGATCCATTACACATGCATCTAGTTTAACAGTTTATAGCAAGACCCATGCACCAGGTGAAACACCTCATATAGTTGATATTAAGGAACAAAGAATTACAAATTTGATGGTTTCTTTTCTTGTTGGTATGTATTTTTAATATTTTAGATGTTCAATTTTAAATTGTTTTGATCTTTAAATTTATAAATTTCTAAATTTACTTTGTTTGTATCATAGGAGCATCTATTTTGATGTCGCCAATCCTTCGACAAGTGCCTTTTTGTGTTTTATTTGGAGTGTTTTTATATATGGGTATATCTTCACTTAGTGGAATTCATCTATATGAAAGATTCTTGCTGTTTTTTATGCCTATTAAACATCATCCTGATTATTCATTTGTTCGTAAGGTAGAATCAGTTTTCTTGATTAACTGAAACTATTTTTTGATATGCATAAAATAGATAGTAATAAGAAATTTCTATTAATTTTTATTGCAAATTTAACTGTAAACAGGTTGTTTTTATGCTTATAAAGTGTGTAAAAAAATGAAATTATAAAAAATATAAAACAAGCTATTATTTGATACTAAACTCTTGATTTAATGTTATTGGATAATGAAACAATTAATATACTTAATTATTAATTTCTTCCCTAACAAATATCTTGCAGTAAAAGGGAATATTTAGGCAGATATTTTGAATCTGTTTTGATACCAAAGAAATATTTTAAAATAAAAAAATTTAACCTTTAGTGTAATAGTAGACACTTTAAATGTTTATTAGAACTATACAAATTCTGTAAGTCTTGCATTTTAAAATCTTATATTAGAACTTTAATATTCTCTTGTTAATCATTAAGTTTCACTTTTTAAAGTAATGTCTAATGAAAATGGTTTTTATAATTTCCAAAGCCATTATAATTTCCAAAATTGTTTTTTTATTAATCTTGCAAAATGAAAATTTATTTATACATTGCCCAGATATTAGTCCACTAATCCATTAGTTTTGATCTTGCTTCCCAATAGTTAAGAAAACAGAATTATAAGATAGTGGAGTACATTCCTCAATGTGTATTCTTATACTTAGACTGTCCTGAGTTACAGAGCATATAAGTTGAACCTAAGTCAAATTTTAAAAAGAATCACAGACAATTGTGTGCCTAGTCAAGACAAAATAATACCATAGCTAATGCACAGTTAAAATCCAAAATAGGATTTTAAACTGCCTTTCACTTTGGTGAACCTCTAAAATATTAAATTTAAGATTTTGCTGAAAAGTCATGATTAAAAGTAGTTTGTAGAAGAGTTCTTTTCTTTGCCAGAAAATCAGCTCCTTAATTCTCCCTGATTCCACAATGAACAGAAATCTATTGTAAAACAACTGAGTCAGCCAGTCTGTTGTGTATCATCCTGCTTCTGTGATGAAAATAATTTATGTATAGTAATATTGATAAATCACAAAAATAATTGTGATTTATTTTTGTGATATTTATTCTTGGAACTATCATTGATTTATTGATAACTTTATTGTTTGTACAAGATAGATTTTTTACATAGATTGTACAAGATTATATGTTGAAAATTCAAAATTACTTAGTTCAGTCATTTATAGCAATGCAAGCTTCAATCAACTAGAAAATGAATGGAAAGTATTCCTAATATCTTCCAGTAGTATTATACAAGTATTTTAAAAGTTTGGGGTATCTTAATTTGGCAGCCTGTGTTATCCTAGATATTTTAGTTAAGGACAAAAGATTTGATGATTTTGTTGGTAAGAGAATATTAGAAACAGTCTATGCATATTTGAGCCTGGCCTATCTTATTGGCAATAGGACCCATGATGACATCAGGACCCGACAGCCTAATTGGGGCCTTGGACAAAAACATCTTCAAGGGCACCTTTGCTTCACAACAGCAAACTTTCTCTTCGATTTAACTAACAATTTTATTTGAGTGACAGTGTAAAATAAATTTTCTATTAAATATGGAAATTACCAAACTTTCTGTTTTATATAAAATATTTATATCAATATTATGTAAATTATAAGCAATACTAAATAACATTTATAATTGAGGTATAGTTAAATAACTCTTATCTTGAAAACAATTATATACAGTCAAACCTTTATTAATTATCTTCTAAAAGTAATCCCATTTTTTCAATCCCCAGCATTTATTATGAAAGTATACTAAACTATACTAGTTGCAAACTATATTTATATAACAATCCATATTTCTACACTTAAATGAATGAGAATTGTTCAGGGTTTTATTTTATTGTTATTCATTTGTTTTTATTCAGGATTAAATTAAAAGAGAATAACAAACATGTTTATTTTAAACTTCTGAAATGAAGTATGATTGTTATTTTTTATTTACGTTTATTATTATAACTCTTTCAGAATTTGTTATTATTTATTAATTAAATATTCATAAAAAATTATTGAAATATAAAGTGACAAATATTTTTTTACGAAAATTAGATATTTTATAAGAAATTTCAATTTTGCTATGGGAAATAAAATTAACAATATGTGAATTTATTGATGGGAGTTTAATGAGAAACTTGTTTATTAATGTATAAAAAATTTTTAAAATGTATATATCGAATAATAAAATAAGTTTTTTCTGTTGCAGGTTTCTGTAAGAAAAATGCATCTTTACACATTAACACAAATTCTGTGCATTGTTTTGATTTGGACTATAAAAATGTTTGCAACAATGGCATTTCCTTTTGCTCTCTTATCAATGGTTCTAGTACATCTTGGTGTTAAACAATGTTTCTCAACAGAAGAAATAAAAGCTGTAAGTGATAGAAATTTAGATGTTTAAATAATATGCATTCATTTTTTAAATCAGACTCAGTAACAGAATTTAATTTTATATTTATTTTATGTGCATTTTTTTAAGTTTATAATTTTTCTTATGCTAAATACTTTCACATTATTTATCTAAACTTATTGCATTATACATCTCTCATTAAAATTGCTGACCTGGTAACTGAATAGTTGCAGTCTCGCCTTTAATTCAACAGTTAAAAAATTTGATATCCATATCTGATATGAATGTTTCTAGTGGTTCAGAATCCACTTTAAACTTTAGATTCTGGTCAAATTAACCTTTGTATGAGAAAAGTGTTTTAGAATTGAAATAAATGAAGTCAAATCCTTACTAAACTTTGTTTAAATGCTCTAACTGAAAAGTAACATTCTGGTGACTTTGATTTATGCTTTTTCTATAAAAATAGGATACAGAAACAGCAACATAATTATTTATTAAAATATTCCTTACTTTTATATTATAATTCAGTTAATTTTATTTTTAACAAGCTTAATGCTTAAAGTCATGGTTTGTTTGATATTGTTCTATGGCCCTTCTAGAGCTTTCTTTTGTATTTTTTGTGCATTTTATGTAAACATTTTAATACCCGTACTGCTGTATGAAAAAAAAATATGTACAGTGCATTTAAAAAAAATATCAGAAAGCTTGTTTTTACAAGAAACTCCATTTATTATAAAGAAATCATAAGTTTAAACCCATTGGTATATAATAATTATATAATATATAATTTACTTTTAACAAGTAAACTGCTGTTAAAGGAGCAGTAATTTTGATTTCTAAAAATTTTCATTGATATCTTATGAGTTTAGTTAATTTTTTCTTATATAAATTTCAACATTCTGCAGTCAATTAAAAGTTATTGATGAAGGATTAGATTTTTACTTAGTACTCATGGTAGTCAGTAATGAGTTACTTTGAAGTCCTAAATTCTATGACCAAGTGTTTTTCTTTATCTTGTGTGATGCATGTAAGAGGGTTTAGAGAATTTGGAAATTAAATCTACTATGGTAACGATTAATGTAAAGAATTTTAAGCTGAGCCACCCAACATCAGGAGCTTGCAATAACACCTTGTAATGCAATAAAAGTATATTACTAAGTTTATTTAGTTAAAATATATATCCATTTAAAATTATAATCCTTTAATGTTCGTCTACAATGAAATGTTTAATGGAATTAAAAAGTTTTACACAAAGGAAAAAAAATAACTAGAATATCATAAATCAGCAAAATCTTGTTCATATTAAAAGTTTATGAATTAAATTTTTTATAGATAAATTATGAAACAACACATTGTTCACATTATTCTTTCTTATTGCACATTTCTGGTATTTCTTAACCAGTTATAAGCAGCTCCTGTTCAGAGTTATAGTATTATTGAAATTTCTATTTTCCTCCTTTAAATCTACATTACAAGTATAATTGTATTTCTAAAATTAATTTGCTTTCATAACTACCAACCTTGTATTATTGTATTTTATAATGTATGGCTTTTGATACATTTATATATTAATGCCAAAATGTGAAAATTTAATGTGTACATTACTTGGCTAACCCATAGATTAACTTATTTGCTGCAATCAGGTGTGGTATCATTTTAAGTTAATAAATATTGATATAGGATTATTCATACTAAATGTCTTTTTAAATTCTATAAGTGACCATGAATACTCTAAAATGCAATTCAACCCCATTCATTGTATTTCAATTTCTGAGTTTCATTTTATTCTAGACATTACTTAGTAAAAATTTCTGAATAAAAAAGGTTTAGAATTTATGTGAGTATTATTTGAATTTTATTTAAAAGTAAAGTTTGTTGGATAGTAATGGGAAAATACACTGGCATAATAAACATTGAAAAAGTATTTTTACTGTGATTCTTATTTTTTTAATATGTTGAAGAAACTTTGTAAAAAT
Source organism: Latrodectus hesperus (assembly GCA_037975125.1). Taxonomy (NCBI): domain Eukaryota; kingdom Metazoa; phylum Arthropoda; class Arachnida; order Araneae; family Theridiidae; genus Latrodectus; species Latrodectus hesperus. The sequence goes on along the minus strand of CM075856.1, from coordinate 72,884,176 downwards.
TAATAACATTTATTAAAGTTCATTGAAAATCATGAATAAAGCCTGTGTAACTTAATGTGAATGTACTGAAATTTTAGATTCCTGGTTATGTGTCGAATATTAATCTAGCTGTTTTAACAGGGATAATGGACTGAATAAATGAAGATAATTATTATGATTTTGATATCTTTTTTACACATATATTCACAATTTTGCGTAATTAATAAAGTTTAATGAAATATTGAGAGATTTACTTTTGTTATAAGTTGTTCAGATTACCTGCAAGAAGTGGTAATTACCATTTATTACAACTTGAGAAAACTTCAACTGGGCATTTTTTTACTTGCATAGCTGCCTATTTGTACAAATCATTTGGTACTGTCTAAAGTCCTCTCACTCTGATTAATTTTGTCTTTTTATACAGTTTGACTATGAAATGTATGGTTTTGAGATGAATTGTATAGTCTTACAGGCGAATGGTAATTGAACAGATTGTCTTGATAATCTTAAATTATAAAGCACTTTCTCCGATATTTTTGATTGTGACTGATTAGCTATCATAAGATACATACTGCATGTGTATAGAACCTTTCGAAAGAGACAAAAATGATATTTATAATATGCATATATTTCTTATTTTAATGTTTCTTACTGTGAGATCATTAATTGATTTAAATTATTCAAGATTAATTTTAAGTAAATGTTCATAAAAATAATTTTTTTCACATTTTAAAAATATTTTTAATGTTTTTTGTTTAGCTTTTGTTTTTCTATATAATGAGCTTTCTAATAAAATTATCTTATTTATTCTAAAATAATCTAATTAAAATGTGTATGTAAATTTTAATTTATTGAAATGAATGCTATTATTTTATTTTTATGAACTTTTAATATATTATCCTAATGTTTAATTTGGCAAAATAATTTTTGATACAAATGTTGAAATTTATCCTTAAAGATTTCAGTTTTCTTTTGTAATTTCCTTCACAAGTAAGATACCTTAAATGTATTAATTATTAGTCCATTTTAATTTGAATGGTTATAATACCACCTTCATTTTTTATGTGACATTTTAATTCTATATAACTGTATTATTTAAAAATGAGAATTTAAGACTATACATTTAATAGTGAAATATTTAATAACATTCAATGTCATTGTGACATTTCACTTATTGAACTATGTAAAAAAATTTCTTCATATAAAATTTTTAAACAGATAATTTAGGTTTTTTAATAAACTGATAAACAGTTTGATCTTTAATTTGTCAAATTTGGAATATGATTCTTCTCTTGAAATAGAGGTTTTTGATGGCTTAAATTCCATTCTGAAACATGGGTCTGCATTTTCAAAGTAACCATAGAGAAATGAGACATATAACCATAAAAAACATGATTGCTCAATCATATTAAACCACATTGATCCTATTATCTCTAGTTATCATGTATTTTATAAATTTCATATTCAGTTTTCAAGAACTCTAAATTTTTAATTACATTAAACAATTATTCAGATTTAACAAAATAGTTCTTATGATAGCAATCATGAAGTAATTATTTTTTGCTTTTTTAGATTTCTTATTTTCTTAAAAGCTAACTTATGTCTTTTGTTTTTGCTGTATAAAATTTGTATTAAGAAAATTTATGTAAAATGATTATTATAAATTTTATAATTTCTAACAGCTTGATGAGGAAGGGGAGGAATCTGAAGAGGAAGATGAGCCAGATTTTTATGAACAAATGGTGGTGTAAAGTGTTAGGTTGTTTATAATAACTCTTGAAATTTTGAGGGTTGCAAACATAGTAATATAGTTACTAGTTATGTGTTTGTCTCTGTAAGCTTGCAATTTCCTATAGATTATATCTAAATTGAAAGAAGGAAATGCATTTATGTTCTGTGTGTAGTCTTCAATGCTTGTACCTTCAATATTCTTACAAATATGGTACATCTTTCTGTGATATTTCTCCATCAGATCAAGGAAACAAGAGTAGTTCTTTCATGTGTAATTATCCTTCAGAAAATGTGTTATATTATCTTTCTCAGCTGTTTTGTTTTCATGTACTTGCAGTATATATTCATTGTGTTTATAATTTTTGCATAAAAAGACTTTTGTTATTCATATGTAATAAAAAAAAAAACATTTTCCCTACATGACAACTTAAATTTTCTATACTGTATCATCTATTTTTTAATATCTCTCAATATTAATTACTAACAATAAACAATAATACAGCAGTTTTTAGGAAATATTCATTCATTGTAGTAATAAGTTTTTGTTGATAAAAGTTATTAAAATTATAAGAAATTTATGTTCACATGAAGCCTGATAGTTTGCTGTTTGCTTTTAGTTACTTGTGAAACAATGAGATGCACAAATATTAAATTTCCAATAATGTAACTATGACTGGGAAATTATGAAATAATACTGAACTTCCATTTACTTTGTGTACATATTTTTATTTAGAACTAATGCAGGTTTCTCGTTTTGAATCTCATTCAATTTTGGTGTGTTATTATTGTATAGATGTAAATATAATCTTGTATTTTGGAAAAAGTGTTTTAATACTCCTATGATAAGTAAAAAGTTTTGTTTCTTTTAATTTAACCATTATGGAGGATTTTAACTCTTTTATAAATTTATTTTACATCAAATAAAAAATCATGAACATTTAATTTTTTTCTTGTATTTACCATATTAAATCAATATTTTATGCTACTGGAAATTTTGAGTTAGATGTAAATATTCTTTATCTAAATTTGAATATACATTTTAATACGCCTTATATTATACTTTTAAAATCTACAAAATATGCCTATGCAAAATTCTTTAAAGTATAATATTCTTCTTATTTCATTGGAAAACTTATTGCAGTAGATGATTGTTTTCATGAATCTTGAATTTATAAGCACTCGTTTTTATGAACTAAAGGCTGGTCCCTATCCTGGCACAATGATAATTTAATTCCTATGTATGAATTAAAACTTTAAATATTCCTTTTTTGCGAATAGTCATTTCTTATAAATAGATTGCTTCCGTTTTTATTTTTGTGATCTAATAATTTTTAAGTTTTTTTTTTTAAAATTAATTTCTTTTCTATGTGATGCCTGCGAACTTGATTCATTCTTGAACAACAAAGTGACATTCTAGAGGTTATGGAACAAATATTTAATTAGAATGAACTGTTTTTGCATAATATAGTGAAAATAAATTACTTTTGTCTTTTGTTTGTTTTAAAGTATGAATTTATTTTGCATGGGTTTCTTATTTCTTAGGAATTTCTTCTAATATTAATTTATAAGGGAAAACTTATGGTAAAAAAAAGATGTTTATAATGAATTGTTTTTTTTTATTTTACAAGCTGTTTTACCAGTCCTTATGAGTTCATAAAAACAAGCATCTACTGTGTACGTTAAAATCAATATTTTTATTACCATAGTAATCTTAACCATAGCTGTCAATCAAGTACTTTAACTTCATTGCATTATAAATTTATATATTTTGCCAGTTGCTAATTGTATGTAGATGGTTTTCACTTTATCATTTATCAAATAAACATAGATTTACTGATGTATTAAGTAATTTCTATTCAGTTAATAATTTCATTGTTCGACTTTGGTAAAAATATTTCAAAATGTTATATTTGAAGTCTTTCATTTTTCTTTTATTAAAAACTTTTATGGGAAATTTATCTGCATTTTAAATTTTATTCTTGTGCACAGAATTCTTCATTTTATTCTTATGTACAGAGTTAGCATATAAAATTCATTCATTGAAAGTTTATATTTTTAAAAAATTATGCATGTAAGAAAGATATGAAAAGAACCACAAACCCATCCAGTTTATATATCCTCTACAAATGTTCATTATGTGTCACTTTTAGTGGCACATTCAGACAAATGAACTCATTCCATACATTTTGTAGCAAATGTCTGGTGTCCCTGAATTGCCGATACCATCACAAAATGTTTTATTTGCAGGTGATTCTTTTCCATATTCTCTTGAAAACACATTATATATCTATTTACTAATAGCTAGCATATTAAAGGATACAAAAAATTTTCTTGTTTATCCCTATTCTTGACTTGTATTTCTCGTATTACCTCAATCTGAAAGATAATGGATTCATTCTGCCATGAGGAATAAATGATGAAAACTTGAAGATTTTGTGGCTCTTTTTATAAATCTCTTGTATGTTTACTAGTAATAGTTTTGAAAATATAGCTTTTTTAAAAAAAATGAATCATTTTTTGTTAACCCTATGAAATGGTTTCCAGTGTTTAAAATTTTATTTATATTATTAGGATGTAATTTTCCATAAGTAATATCACTAGGTAGTTATATTATGGGGAAAAAACCAAAGAAAAAAGCCCACAATTTATCTGTGATATATATAAGTAAATTAGCTTTCATTTGTTTCTTGCCAGTTATTGAATTATTTTTTTAATGATATTCTAATTGTAAAAAGATGTGATACATTATATCATTTTTGTGCAGATAAAATATCTACTATTTTCTTTTGAAAAATATATCAAATTTAATTTTTTCTGTTGATGGAAAAGTATTATCCTTTCAAATTGAGATAAAAAAAATAATTTTAAGTTATATCAGATTTATTTATTCAGTTATCACTTTTGAAGTTCACTTTTATTGTTTTGCTTGTGAATTTCATTCTTAATACATGAGTTTAACTTTTATTTAAATTTTACATACACACAAATTTATGTCTTCATTTCAAATAAAATTGATAATGAACAATATGCAAAGTATTAAATACTTATAATAAAAGCATAAATAAACAAAATCTTAAATTCTATTTTTAAATGTTGAATGTGCATTGTTCAAGAAAAATAAATAACAAAAGTTCTCAATTTATTGCAAAATTTGTTTTGTATTTAAAAATTTTATTTACTGTAATAAAATTTAAAAAATGTATCTTTTTGCAAAGATTATTCAAAATATTTGTATATATATTGTATAATTCATTATACAAAGAAATAAAGGCTTTTTAAAAAAATTAAAAATTGGTAAAATTAGATAAGTAACAAAATTTTTTTATGGTTCTTAATTGTGTATGATAATTAAAACCAAAGTTAAAATACATTTTAATGAGTAAATTGATTCATTTTTTATTAAAAGTTGTATTAAACAAGCTTATATTTATTAAATTATTAGATTCACTAATTGTTGCTAAATGTATTGAATTTCTGTATTGTTTCTAGGACTGCTAATTTTTTCAATTGATATCAGTATTTGTTAAATATATCATTAAATCAGTGGGCCCTAATTTCTATATTTTATGTATAATTTTCTAATTTTTCATAGTTTAAGATTTTCCATTGAAATTAAATTATGAAGTAATTTTTACATGCTGAATGTCATTTGTTTCCCTTAGATTTTATCTTCCAATATTTATGCAACACACACACAAAAGCTGTGATAAATAACAAACAAACTAATTTTATGCATATTTGCATTTCTTAGTTATTGACATATTTATATTTTGTAATCCCCTTAATTAATTTAAAAATATTTAAATTCATAAAAATTTTTCAAGTGATAAATTTTTTGTAATTTGAAATGCTGTTAGATTTATTGGTGCTGGATTGTATAAATTTAAATGAGATAAATCTACAAATATTTTTTCGAAGAAATAAAAATAGTATTTATCATTAAAATTGAATTTTTTAAAAATTAATCGGGATTTTTATGTATAATATGTTTACAATAATGCTATTAATAATTATATATATAATATGTGAAGCTGTGTATGTGCCTAAATAGTATTACTAATTTATTCTAAGGAAATGGTAAATGTATGTATAATAGTTTAAGTCTTAACTGTATTATTAATCTGATTGTAAATTATAATTACAATTTTGTTAAATATTTGAAGATTATATAAATATATACATTTGATTCAAATCGATAAACATTCCTATAATACAATTCCTGTTTTATCCAGTGTGCTTTACCTATCATACATGTTGTATCATTATGAGAAAACATTATGGCATCAAACAGTATTATTCTTAAAATAGTTTTTAGATTGTAGTTTTATTTAGGAAATTATTAAGTTATCACAGTATTATAGTTTGAGAATATGATTAATTTTATTCCAAATTCATTTATTTAAAAAATCTTTTGTTTAATGTTTAATTAATATTTTTCATCTTATAAATTTTGTAATAGCATTTTATGCATACTGATGTCTAAACATAACAAGTAAAAAAGAAAAAGTATTAGAAAATAAAGTATTTAGCTGGAAGTGATAACATATATATATATATATATATATATATAAATATTTCTGTTTTTATATTTGTGATAAACTAGAAAAATCTGTGATATAATATAAAAGTAAATAATTCCATTTAAATATTTTCTCCATTGGTAAATTTTGATAAAATATTTCTATTAATTTTCTGTTACTTTTACCACTTTACAATTCTTTATTTTTATGCAATATATTTAATTCTACATTAAAAATTTTTTCTTTTAAATTTCTGTTGTTGTTGTATGCCCCCAAAGGCCAGCAGCACTAGACCAAATTTCTATGGAGTAATATCAGTGTCTACTCATGGAAATATTAATAATTATGAGCACATTAAAGTTAAATACATTAATTGCTCAAGTATGTAAATTAATTTTCTTATCTGACTCCTCTGTATGTGATAATGCAGAGCTTCAGCTCATATTTTTTCACTGACATGCTTTTGCTAAACATGTACATTGAATTGTAGTAGTGGACATTATAGTACATAATAGTTGCATATAATATTAAGCATTTTGCATGTATTTTTTAAATTGAAATATGCCTACTTTAGTGCATCAAAATTTTTATTAAAGATACTAAAAGAATATTTTCAGATAGCAATATTTATGCATATTATATGTATACAACATAAATGTAAAGTTTATTAATTTCAGTTTTTCTCTTTATGATGTTACACTTGTTGTTAAGCTGATATAACCCATATTAACCTTTAGTAGACCTCTTAGCATTAGCATAATTAAAACTTGGATATGGTATCATTTTTTGTTATGTCTCATTGTTTTCTGAAAGTTTGTCTTTAAAAAAATATTTACTTCATTATTTGTACATTAAATTTTGTCATTTTCAAATACTGTGATAATTAGTAATCTTTGAAAGGGTGTCTTTATACTTTTTGGAACTAAATTTTACTTATATTGATTATCAAAATCCTACTTTTGTATGTAAAAATTTAAATAGCTTAAAAATTTGTACTTTTATTCAAATTTTATAAATTAATCTTTTTTAAATGTTTGACAGTATGAAATATTTCTGTATAAAATAAAATGTTATGTCTTGTAAAATATGTAAAATGTGACATTTTTGTGTACTTATGGTGTACATCTATTTTTAGTCTAATTCTTGAAATCTCTTAAATTAATATTATCATTTAAGCTTTTAGAAGTCCTAAAATATTTCTAGATCTTATATTTTTTATGCTCTGCATTTAATTTATTTGGAAAACATTTTTCGATAAATCCTGTATTTATATCTTGTAAATCTGATGTAGCAGTTATATTTGTCTGCATGCATAAAGTTATGTATCTTTAATATCAATATATTTTACAGTTTTCCCTACAATTTTTTAAGTGATTAATAAATTTGTTTCAATTTAAATGATGTATTTATTAGAAGTTTTTTTCATTAATCCATGAAAGTATGCATCTTATTAATAATACTTAAAAAATGTTCTCATGGAAACTTTATTTATATTTATTTCCCTTTTTTAAATGGTATTTTTGTCATCATTTACTAAAAAATATTATAAATGTAAGCAAATTAATTTTTTTAATGTGTTTCTGCTCAATATTGTTAAATATATTCTTTTTAGTGTTGCATAAAGTTACACTCAAATATAATCTTTCAAAACAATTGTTTTTCTATCATAAAAAGAATACTGAATAACACTAAAACTTTTGCATAAAAAATAAATATGCTTTTAAATAATTAAGAAAGATTTCTCATATTGCTCATATTCTGCAACATTTGGCATTAAGATGTAATAATTTATTTTACAATTCTTGTTGCTTGTAGATTTAAATTTAAGCTTTTAAATAACATCATTAAATTCCTCATTACTGGCAATATTGGTTTCAGGTATTTAAATTGGCTTAAGAATTTTCGCTTTGAATATTTATGTCTAAATTGAACATAACGTGTAAATCTTAGTTTGATCACAAGACTAGAAGAAATTTTCATGTTAAAATTAATTTCCATTATAAAAATTTTTATATTAAAACAAGTCAGTAATAAAATAAAAAGTTAAAGCATGGTTATACTGAAGTTTAGTCCTTATATATTTATCCTTACTGAATTTCAAGCTTTTCATGGTTAATACATGGTATCACTATTTTAAGGAAAAAGGAATTGTTTGTTAATTAAAACTTTGAAGAAGTATTTAAAATATGTTTATGATCAAAATTTAACACACCATCATTTTATTTTTACTCTGCATTCTGCAACGATTACCTTAATACTTTATCCATAAACACTTATGTTCTTATATTATAAAGTACAGTAATAAGTAATTTTATCTATTAAATATTCCTACGAGACAATTTTTTTGCTACTTGAGTTATCGATTTGCTGAAACACAATTTAGAAATTTCTAATATTGTTTAAAATATACATTATTCACATTTAGATATTCATTACGGAAAATAATGAATAATGAGAAATCTTATTTTTAATTAACATAACGGTTAAACGCCTTTATGTTATCAAGGAACATTTTGAAATAAGTATATGTAACGAGATGTTGTCCATGTTTACAGAGATAAAGGCTCGTGCTTCCAGTTATTCAAATATTTATACTGAGTCATGATCCACAAAGAACGTTAACGATATGCCTAGGCGAAACGTATACAGAAGCTCCGGTTTTCAAAATAGGAATGGAGATTTCCTCATAAACTCCTTAAAAATTTAATTAAAAATATAAATTCCATTGGCTATTTTTTCACTATTCTCAAAAACTGCTGATTGGATGTGGAAGAAGTTATTGTAGATACGTAGCGAGACCACAATTTCTTTCGAACTGAATAACGAGCTCTGATAGCCAATGTCTGAGCAATAATATTCTCTCTTGTGGTGTACTTCCGAAATATAACTTCCTCTATTTTTTTTTAAATATAAGTTTATTGGCATTCAACTTCTCATCAAAGTTTACATCGCCTGTTTCGTATAGAGGAACTCTTAGGTATTCATCAGCCACAATTATAATAGTTTCAATGACAAAATGGGTTATTTCATCCATATTGATGATGGAAATTATTCTATTATAAAACGTCTGCTACGTGTGTACATAAGTCCAATCTGCTCGACTCTACACGTAATTAGGCTTGGCGCTGTCTTACAAAAGTATTTCGAGCATAGTAGGTGGCATTGGAGAATGATCACTATTTTGCAGATCATTTCCTATGAATAAATTCAATAATGGCACGAATAATGGAGAACAAATTACAAGATTGAGAGAATGAAATGCTCTTGTGGGTGCGTGGAAGCATTTCTTCTTGTCTATATTAATCAGGCTGGCAATTATCAGAATTGAATTGGTCTATCTGACCAGCATGATAATTAGTATCATCACTTCCCCACAAAGAATTAGGACCATTAAAGTAACCGAGTAACAAAAATGGAGTAGGCAGTTGATCAAATACATCTTGGCGGATGATATCATGAATTGCTAAATACAAACTACAGACTAATTAAGCGTGGTATATAAATTCTCACAACAGTCTGTTGAGCAGTATTAAGTGGATGAACACGGTGCTGAGGAAATTCCACGTAAATATGCAACCACCACCAGACATTGCATTGTCATCACCAGAGCATCTTCTACAGTATTTAAACTCGGGTACAGGTATTTATTAATAGACTTCCGAAATGTTTCATGAATTGCTACACATGCGGAGTTAAAAGCTGATATTATAAACTTGATGTCATCAAGATGTGATCGCAAACCATAGCAGTACTATAAAGCAAAGGATGTTATCTTTTAAATTGAAGAACTCCTTTTCTGAAGCTGGAAGGAGACACTTCGAACGAAAAATCTTCGTCCTATTGATGAAATTAACAGCATTAGCCTCCTGGGATAACAAAGCTTATGTGTGGATAAGGACGACTTACAAGGACTCGCCTTGGAGGATTTTCGTTTAAAAGCCTTCATGGTTTTTGATTTTGCTGAAGGAACTTTTCTTTTGACTGGTTTGAAAATGGAGGTTTCTTGAGGTAATTTTGAAGAGGTATTAATCATAGGATAATTTTGTGTACTGCTAGATTTACAGATTTTCCTAACGGTGTATTGTATTGTATTATTATTACTTCAGCCTATAATAAAGTAAGTTCGATTAAGAATCTGTACATAAATGTTAAAACAATAGGTAGCTGATTCCGTCAGGTCCTGGTGTTAATAGCCTGTGCTTTCTACAATTCAGATATTCCAAATTTATAATTCTACGGCAAAACGTGTCAATATGGAGAACAAATAGCAATTTGCTATGTATGACTCTTTGTACTTAAAAACAAAGGGTTATAGGAATCGGAGTTTGAAGCATTAGCAAATGTTTCATCAATAATGTAACGATGTCTATTAGAAAAAAGTATACTACAGTTCCGGTTTTTAAAGTATAAATAATCTTAGATTCTCCACACTGGCAGCTTTCACTTTTTTCCACAGGTAGTTATTGAATTTTGAAGATGTTATAGAAGGTACATAGCAGGACCACGATTCCTTCTGTCTTCGGCGACAAACTCTTCGAGTTATTGTTTTTGCTCTCTTATAGGCAATTATATTCTCCGTTGTTGAATTCTTCCGAAACAACCACCATATCTTCCTCGGTTTCTTTATAAAGTTTTTGGCATTTATTCCACTCAAGTTTACAACTCTTGTGTGGATAGAGGAACGTTTGAGAATTGATGTATCAGCTGCACTTATAATTGTTTCAGTGACTTTATGAATGCCTTCATCAATACTCTCAGTAAAAACAGTTTCATTATTAACTACTGACAATTAAATAACATCTAAACTGCCCGTCTACGTAAGTAGGTAGATGTTGCACATAACTACCTCCTATCTGGAAGATGACGAGAGGGAAATGGTCAGGTTGAGTTAATGAAAAGCTCTAGAAGGTACTTGGAAATATCTTTTCTCTGTATTAATCAGACAGAAGTTTTATTAGAAATACACAGCTCTTATCTGATGACAGAGAATTTGTATCATCACTTCCGTCTTCAAAGTATTGTGGTCATTAATATTATCAAGTAAGAAAAGTAGTAAAGGTAGCTGATAAACTAAATAATCAAGTTCCTCATTACATCACGTTGTGGCCGATACAAACTACAGACTAATCTTGCAGGTTGCGTGAATTCTCTCAGAAACAGCTTGTAGAGTAGTTTAAGAGGTGAGCACATATTACTGGTAAAATTATTTAATGTAAAGATACAAACACCACCAGATGCGTCACCATCATAACCACACAGTCTTATCGAAAGCATTTAAACCATGTACGAAATACTATTAGTAGACTTCAGAAAAATATCCTGAAGTGTGAAAAAATGCGGGGTTCTAAGCTGAAATTAGAAATCAACATGAGGGCACAAACCATGAAGAAACAAAGGAAGCTATTTTTTAATAGCAAAGCTCCTTTCCCAGAGCTGGAATGCGAGTATTTTGGCAAATCCTCGAATGTTATATTATCGCCGGAGGGAATCAAAGAAATTGCGTAGGTTTTCAAGCATTGCGGGTGGAAAGGGTACCTTTTTGGGTCTTCTTTTAACTTCAAAGCTTTCTTTGCTTTTGATTTAGCAAAAGATTTTTTTAATATAAGATGAATTTAACTGAAATTTAAAAAATATTTCAGATTTTCTTAAAAGATTTTTAAGAAAATCTGAAATATTTTTTAAATTCCAGGTTTTTAGATATTTGGGGTAAATTCACTGGGGAAACAGAAAAGAATTCAGTATGGGTGCTCTTCTGTTTGGTGACTGTTCTATCAGCAGTGGCATAATAAACTCCTGAATGAGGAGTACGGTTAGTGACCAATCGTCTCGCCTCCAAACGTGAACATTTTTGGTTGATCTTAATCATAGCTATCGCTTTTTTAGGGCAATTTCGATAATAGGAGGGATTTCTAAGCAATACGAACTATTGACATGGTCATAGCATTCAGCCTTTTCTTACTGTTCTCTTACAATAATTTGAGTGACCTCATAAGGTAAAAGACCTAAGAGTTGAGAAAACCAATCTGACTTTTTAATTGTTATTCTCTTTGCTTGGCGCTCAAATAAAGTTAAATAGATGCTGATATCATTTTCTCTTTCGTCAAATCTTCGCATAACTGAATTTATATCATACCCTGGTCTTACCCACACAACACAATTTCGTCCTGTAGACGTCGATATGACATCAGTGGGATGTACTCTAAACCAGTAGAGAGACGTCTCTTTTTAGTCCAGTTGAGATCCCTGGCACGTCAAATATCCACCCATATTACGTCCATTATATTTCTATTATATGTCGGCTTTTAGCGATTCATGGACGAAATTTAGATGTATTCATACACACTGCTCTATACTAGGTAGTTTTTGTATTTTAGATGAGGCTTATGAACTGAATACTTTCTTTAGTAGCTCAATTTTTATCCACTAGACAAGGTGAAAACTTGATTTTTTAACTAATTTAATCTTTTTTATGCATTTGTTGTGTTAATATACTTTTAAATACCTATTTTAGAGGTAATATTTTGAAATTTGTGTTTTATATTGCTTAAAACTAAACTTTTTCTTTTCTTTAAAATGTATAAATTTTTTCTAAGAAATTTTTTAGGAAGAGTATACGATTTAGAGTAATAAACTGTGATAAGTGCAATTAGGTTTATATAAATGTAAATTAACACATATTTATGCTATAAAGGTTTATTTTTGAAAGATACAGTTTATATTTTATTTATTTATACATTAATATATTTAGATTTTCTTTTTTTTTTCTTTCACTCGAACACCTTTCTTCAGCATTGCACAGTCAATTCTCTATTACAGCATTCACTTCTAAGGGGACTGCTTGTGAAAACATCTTTGTTCTCTGGAAAGTCTCTAAAATAAGTTTTTAAAATATGTGAAACAATTTTCAGCATTGCTATAATTACATTAATTTAACTTGAACGGTAAAACTGATTAACAGTAAAAAAATTTCAGAATGAATTCAGCAAAGACTCAAGTGTTCTTTATTGATTACTTACTTTCAGCAATTTCCTAATACCAATTTAGAAATGTTTATATTTTTAATCGCATATATGCTCCACCTAGGGTAATAATTTCTAGAAAATATATACTATTTAATCTTTTACCCTTTGGAATTAATTAAATAACTGAAATTACAAAATGTTTAAAATTTATAATGAATCTTCAAATGATCAAAACAAGAGTTTGATTAATATGTAAAATTTAACATTACCATTAAAAGAACAGAACGTAAATAATCAAATAGAGAATTGAATTTACATGTTAGTGCTTAATATAAACGCAAATGCTATTTACTAAGGGATGTATTAAATTTTTTGATTAAACATTTTTAGTAGCATTTTTACAACAATAAATTCTTAATGAAATTTAATACATGAAATGCTTATTTATTATTTGCAATCATTAGAAACAAATTGCCATGTTTCTAATCTTTTAAAGGATTTGTTTTCTCGTGCTCTATATTAGCTCCAAATGAGTTAAAATAATAAAAGAAAAATTTGAAGAATGTGTAAACACAATATATAAAAGCTTTTCTTTTTCTGATCTAATTAAATTTTAAATAATTTGCTTATTTTAAATTTAATCTCATCTTCAGATATTTAGATTTGTTATTCTCATCTGACTGAAAACGAAAGCAAAATTTAGAATTTATATAAATGAGGTATTTTTTTATATCTTAAAATACAATTAATTTAATGCTTCAACCAAAATAGTTAAAGCATAACACAATAAAAATATTTAAAATTATAAATATAAATAGCTCTAATTATTTATAAATCAATAATTCTTTTCAATTTATTTGAAACCAGGCCCAGTCCATAAGCAATTTTTTATGCACAGCAAAACAGCATATGAAAAACTTACTACAGAAAAAATGGATTTCCAAACAACATTTAATAATAAATTAATGATAATTACTGTGTTGAAATGTGTATCTTTTTTAATAATATTCAAATTAGATCAATAAAGAAGGTAGATATTTAATATACTAAAAATTAGGTTATTGTGGGAAATTAGATCCCATTCAGTTTATTTCTGCTTGTAAAGTCTGATATCTCTAAAAAAGAAAATATTACAGGATAACTTTAAAGTAATACAAGGAAATATAGAAGAATATTGATATATATATATATATATATATATATATATATATATATATATATATATATATATATATATAAAACTAAATCAGAGCGTCATTTAAATTAAACTAATCAGCAAAATTTGAATGGAAATACACATATAATATTCATTTTTATTCAAATTTTGTTCGTTGTTCTGTTTATGTATGCATTTTATTTTCAATTTCACTGAGAACGCATGCTTCTTAACTGCCTTTTAGGGTGTCCACATACAAGCAAAAGGTTTGAATTTCAGAAATAAAATCTTTTTCTGTGATTTCAAGAGACTAATATATTTTCAATAGTTTTACGACTCAATTTTCAAATGAATATTTCTTATGTTTTTAAGTCTAACAAAAAAAATTTAAAAAACATATCAAAGATATAACGGCTGTATTAAGCTAATTACTTTCAGAGGAAATGGAAAGTTCTGCAATACTAAGAATATCATTCTTACATATATTACTCCAGGCCTTCCAAAAATGTTAAAGTTACAAATATGCATTTACACGTTAGGCCTTAATCCTTTGGGTTGTTTTCAGTGGCAACTTTGTGGACATTCAAAAACTCTTCCCTAAAAAACTACTTGCGTTTGTTGCGCAGCAATTGACCATGAAATTATAAATTTTATTGCAAAATTGTGTGTCAATTGAAAATATGCCTATCCCTTCTATTCTTGAAATTGGCCAATGTCAGTACTGGGAAAAGATATTACTGCATTGACGATAACAAATACATAAGAGATGAGAGTGGACTTCGTTTTGTACCATTCGGTTATCGAGCTTAGTCCACTTGCCACCATCGTGAGCAAGCAGCACTTTCTAGGGGCCAAAAGGTAGTCCCCAAACTGCGCCGTCACCCAGCATGTTGTTGAAAATGAAGGATTTACAATGGTAGGGCATTAAAGTCTTGCAGTGGGTCTCGCAGTGTCCAATACATTGCAGTTCATTATCAGGCAGAGATGACAACATAAGAATGGATGACTAAAATTAAAAATAATATTTAAAGAGAGGAATATTAAAAAGCATCAGTAAAAATAAGACAATAGAAAGTTATATACAAATAGAGAATGAAACTATTGTGTGGCTGCAATGTCCTTGATTCTGTGATTGGTAGCGAAAATACAGTCATTTCAGTTATGAAGTCCCTAACTAAAAGTTTAAGTTTGTTTAAACATAAAAAGTTAAAAGTCTAAGTCTGATTAATCGTCTGTGGAGCTAGTGGAAGGAAGACTCCTGTCCTTGCATAGATCGAGACCTTTTTCTGTGAGGTACTTGGCGCGATTGGTGTTAATTTTTTTTTTGTAGAGAGCTGAACGAAGACAGAATCCAAGAAAATCGATGTAGCTAAGGTTTTTAGGGCATTTGAGAAGATGCTGTGCCGTGTAGGTGCATTCTGTAATGTAATGGAAAGGATTGCCTTCTTTGCCACAGAGACAGAAAGATGAAGACGTTCTATTAATTTTTTAAAAGTAAGTTGGGAATGGACCATGTTCTGTCACGAAGTAATTTATATACGGGTTATCCAGTAGGTGTGGCTGGGAGACCTTAGGAATTATTTTGTTAGTTGTACTTCCCTGTGGTGGGCTTCTATTTGGTCTGGATGAAGAATTTCTCCATCAATGTTTACTGGTTCGTTAAGTTGGAGGATTGCTGTCTTTAAAGCTTCGCATTTAAGTTGGAGATGGAGTGGAGAAGTGCTAGAGAGGATGGTGAGGCTGATTGATGGCGTGGCGCGGTATGTCCTTGTGATTCGGAGGGTGAAGAGGCGTTGCAGACTGGAGAGTAGTTTTATGTTTCGTGTTGTAAGAGAGAATTCCGAGAATGAGGCTGCATAAAGCATCATCAGTTGAATAATGGTAGTGTAAATGATTTTGATGACTTTGCCTCGAAGGCCCCAGCCACGGCCCATCATGCATCCTATTCTTTGGGAGATGGGGAGGACTTTTGTTTTTAAGTTTCGGATGTGTTGTAAGAATGAGAGCTTATTGTCTATTGTGACCCCGAGGTAATTGAGTGATTTAGTATGTCTTAGGATGCTGCCTTTAGCATTATTTTTGTGTTGGATTTTAGAGTCCTGGATTTCTTATGAATTATCATTGCTTGTGACTTTTGTGGTGAGATAGTGAGCTGAAGAGCGTTGCAAAGATTTGAGAAAATATGTAGGGATTCATTGATGTGGCGTTTTAACCTTCTGCTCTGGTTTTACCTCTTGTGATTAGGAGTGTGTCGTCTACAAAACAAACATTTTGCTCCGGCCAGGTGTGCGAGACAACGCTGTGGAAGTAAATGGTCCAGAGAATCGGTCCTCCTACTGATTCTTGCGGGCAACCGGGATTTTGGGGTGTTGTGGTAGTACCGCTGTCAGGGATCACTCTCTGTTGTTCAGAAAGGAGAGGAGAGTTTTAAAGATGTTGGCTGGTGCTGCAGTTTTGGCTCGCTCAGCTTTAAGTCGAGGTCATGCCATTGAGTCGAAGGCCTTTTTTATGTCCAGACAAAGAATCACAGTATAGTGATTTTGGGCTTGGTTATCGTTGATTACGGCTTTTGCTGTTTGCAAGGCATGTTCCGTCGAAAGATTCGAGCGAAATCCGAATTGTCGGGGTGAATGTAGTTGGAGACCAGTAAGTGAAGCTTGAAATGGTTGATGATGAGTCTTTCATAGACTTTATCTATATTGCGGGAAGGAGGCAGATGGGGCGGTATGAGGCGGGATTTTTAGCTTTTGGATTATTCTTTTTTAGAAAGAATACTGTTTGGCCCTTTTTAAATTGCTTTGAGAAAGTAGAAAACTTGAGGCATGTATTAAAGATGTTTAGCAGGAATTTGGGATGGGCGTTGTGAATTAAGTTAACCATCTTGCTATCTATGCCGTCTGGGGCGGGTGCTTTTGTGTTGTTGAGATTCTTGATATTGCTATTTAGCTTTATGATTGTGAAGGGAGGATCTGAGTTAGAATTTGGAATTAGATAGTCTTGTAGGGTGTCTTAATTGATGAGGTTATCCGTTGGGAAGGAGAAGGTAAGCAGATCTTTAAAGATAGTGTTCGGGATGTCGTTGAACTGGTTAGTTGAATTAAGAGTTTCAAACTGGCTGGCAATGAATAGTTTACCTGTTGCTATTTTGATTAAGGTTACATAAGGGGAGTTGATTTTGGAGCTGTAGTTTTTAGTTCCGCCTCGAGAATGTCCTTTTTGTAAGTTGCTAATTTTTGCTGGTAATTTTGATGGCGTTGGGATCTTACTGTGGGGTCTGTTTCTGATTTCAATTAATCTTTTTAATGCTTTTACTTCGTCTTTCTTGGATCGTAGGGCTAGTGTCCACCATGCTAGCTTGATTGTTCTTCCTGGACTCTTGATAGGGAAACATTGTTCCACTGTTTCTATGAATTTTTGGGTTAAAATATCAGTAAAGTCATTTAGTTGGCTGGCTGAGGATATTGGTTGTAAGTAATTTTCCAGAGAAGATAGCCGATGTTTGATTAATTTGATAAATTTATTTTGGTACTTGGTGTTATTGTATCGTTTGTTAAATGTTATTGTTGTTGGTTCTGAGTAATTAAAAGAAATGTAGTTGTGGTCTGAGCTTGATATAAAATCTTGCACTTGGTAGTTAGTAAGGCTTTGAAAGATCTGGTTGTTGCATAGTGTTAGATCTGGCCAGCCTGAGCCAACCGGGCCAGTGAAAGTAGGGGGATTGTTAGGTTCGTTGATGGGATATAAGTTGTTTGATTTCAGGAACTGTTCCAAAATTTGGCCTCTGCTGTTGTTTGAAGGATAGTTCTAGAGGACATTGTGGGCATTGAAATCTCCAGTGATAATAATTTGGTGGTGATGAAACCGATTGAGCAGGGTATTAAGGGTTTCTAGCGTTGTATTGATGTCTTCAAATGGCGAGGCACACAGATTTATTAAAATTATTGGTAGAGGTGAGAAATTAAGTTGAATTGCTATAATATCCTTATCACTGCATTGGATGATTGGATTTATTGGAATTGCGATGACAATTGCTGATCTGAGAGCTTGAATCGTGGATTTATCAAATATGATTTTCCAGGAAATTGTGTAACCCTTTATGAGGTAGGGCTCTTGGATGCAGGTTATTGAAGCTTCAGTTTCAGTTATGTGCTGGATTAGCTGTGTTTGTGCCGATCGGCTTCGCTGCAGGTTAATTTAAAGGAAGTTTAACGTGTTGTTTCCCGAGTTGAATGGAATATTTTTAATTGTACTGGAAGCAATGCTTTTGAAGTTGGGTTGATGTTGTGGTCCATATACTAATAATTAGCTGTGTTTAAAAGTTGAACTTTTTTTAATTGAGGGTTTCCATGGCTTTTTTGTTCGTTTTTCAATTATTATTGATGGTTTTGTATGGAGGACTTCACTGTATGTTTTAGCTGGTTTGTCAGCTATTACAGGTTGTTAAAGCTTTTCTTTGGAAATTTGAATGGAGGTTTTTAATTGTACGATTTCATTTGTTAACTTGGGAATCATAACTGTGGTCAAATGGCTAATTTTCTGAATGGTATTTTGCAAGTCATTCTTAGTTTCGTTAGTTTTTTGATCGTTTATTGGAGTTTGAATGGTAGACAACTTGTCTAATATTTCCAACGCAGTGACCCTAATGACTCTGGGGGGATAAAAATTTCCTCTTTTTTTTGAAAGAATCATGTTGTGCAGTTTATTGATAAGAGTTAATGTGTGGGATGTTCGACTGGATTTTGCACAGTCCGTTTTAACTTGTGGTTATCTTGTGGCCATAAACTATTTTTTTTTTTTGTGATTGAACTTGAGTTGGAATCATTGATGTTGTAACTAAGCCCGAGATCTAGGTTTGATAGTTTTGGTGTAGAATTTGAAAGTCTTGGCGTGAATGATTTGCTGTTTTCCATTATGACTTGTTGTGATCTATTTACTAAGTGGTTAATTCAGATTTGTATGATAGAAGTTCCTTGAAGTAAGTATTTCTAAAGTGTAATAGAACACAATGATAAAGCGGAAGTGACCCAGATGCCTCCTCACAAGTCCCGCACACCAATCCACGCACCCGATATACTGATTGTGGGGCAGATCCCCGTGAGATTATAAGAAAAAAAATAATTAATAAATAAATACTACTACTAATAAATAAATAATAGAAAAAATTATATATAGACAGTTGTGATGTGGAAGACACCTTGAGGCAATAAGCTAAAATTCCATGGGTGCTTTTCCACAGAATATTGTAAAATTTTGCAAGAATAATTTAATACAAAAAGTTAGGGGAAAAATAAATATAAATAAATAAAAATAAAATAAGTAAATAAGGATAAATAATTAAAATAAAATTGAATTGAAGTTATGTATATAAAGGTGGATTTAATTCGTAGGGGGTCGCCAATTTAGCTGAGGGCTAAAAATCGCTTGTCCTAAGGAAAAATTAAATAAAATAAAAAAGTAAATAAATAAGGTCTTTTTCTCTCTATTTCCTTCCCTCTATTAAATAAAAAAATTAAAAAAATAAAAAATTGGTCCAATGGTCATATTTTCTCCCTATGACATGCATTTTTACTGTGATATAAGGCAATCTCTAAAATTGCATATTGAGCTAATTAATTATGATCAAAAGAATAATATTGATATAAAAAAACACATATTTTAAGGGAAAATAAAGATAAAATTAAAATTCATATTGTTGTAGCTAGTTAATGTAGTATTTTATTGCATAAAATTATTTAAATAAAATATGATAATTTAAGAATGGCGTTTAAATTGAATATAACATCCAATTTAATAGAATTAAAACTATTAATAGAAATAAAAATAATGAATTTGTATTATTCTCTAAGTTCCGGGAAGTTAACGTGATACATATACAAAACATGTAGGTATAAAAACTTTAAAAAGACTTATAAGCCTTAGCTAAGTACACACGTCCAAAAATATAATCTCTAAGAAAAGTTTAAGTTCAAAATTTGGTAATTTTAAAAAAATAAGTAAAATAAAAAAAAATGAATAAGTAAAAAATAAAAATTTAAGTTCCTAACTTATGTTTAACAGCTATTATACAGCTAAAATGTAATAATTCAAAAGAGAATGGTGGAAAAAGTTAAAAGTCCAGGATTTAGGCTTAGCGAACAAGTTTAAGTTCAAATCGCGTGCACTCTCTTTCTAATATCTTGAATAATATGTTAAATTAAAATTATGCTTTCTAAGTGGGCTCGTTAGAAGCGCATTTAAAAATATGAAACTTTGAGAGTGGTCCCAATTCGCTACGACAATTAGGAGCAGAGATAAACGCTGATTAATATTTAATTAATTTAATTGATTAAGAGCGGGGAATTTGGTGCCCAAAGGGTTAAGGTAAACTTGAACAGGGAATGTCGGAAAACTAAAATGGGAAACTAGGGATTTCCTCAATAGGTGGGAAATCCCTAGTTTCGCAAATTTTTTAAAAGTTCCGGTGTTATTCGGCGATTTTATGCGATTTAAAAGGGAATTCAAACGAGCGTAGGAAAGATTAAAGATTTAAAGCAGCTTAGGAATGATTAAGTGCGGGGAATTTTGGTGCCCAAAGGGTTAAGGTAAACTTCAACAGGGGACATGTCGGAAAACTAAACTGGGACTTAGAAATATACAGTATCAATGCATATACATAGGGGAAAAATGAAGAACCATAGGGAGAAAATACGTGAAAAAATATAAAATTTTATAACACTAGTCCATATCTCATTAACTATTGAATACTTTTTAAAAAGTAAAACATCCAATTATATAACACTAGTCTATTTAAGTCCTTCTTCCTCGCGAGCTGGGAGATTCTTTTTGACTATAACAAATAAATGCTCGTACCCTGAGGCTCCATAGATTGTTACATTTCGTATGCCACTGCATAGAGTAAGCTTTGGAACCACAGTTAAAAAACCACCAGATCCATAGTAGTTAAACAAACACTTTCTCTTGTTAGATTATTCAAATGTCTGCACCAAAAACAAAATTCTTCTAAAATATCTCTCTCTTTTCCGTTTTTTGAAGGCTCTTAAATTGAAAACGGAAAAATAAAGCTCTTGTAAGTCCTCGATATGCACCCGTAAACTTTGAGTTTGATTCTGTAACTCTTCATCTCATATATGAAAATTTATATTTCTTAGGGTTGACAGAGAACTAGCCTCCCAACTTCGAAAAAGACGCTTTTCAATTTCAAGAATAAGTTCTTTTGTTTCTTGGAACTCCATGGTTTGCATTCACGTGTTGATGATAGTTATTTCACCCTATAACTCAGTTCTGTTACACTTCAAGATATCTTCATGAAGTCTACTAATAGTATTTCATGCGTTTTTAAATACTTTCGAAAATATTGTGGTGAGGATGGCGCAATGTCTAGAGGTTTTTGCATTTTTACGTCCACAATGGTTTTTTTTTTACCACTCTCTTTCCATTAAATACTATTCTACATGTTGTAGCTTTGAGAATTCACACTTCATACCTGAGTACTAAGCTATAGGTTAAATATAATATCATCCATCTAATCTAGGTTTAATCTGTTATCTGTTACTTTTAGACTTGTAACAAATAAAGCTGTCTCTTAATTCTTAAGTAAAATCATGGTAGACCCATATCATACATTACTCTACATGATTACGGATTTACACTTAATAGACTTGGTATTCATCTGTACAGCATCCCGTTTTTTCTTACTCGAACAATAAACTTACCTGTCTGACCCATATGATGTCCATTTCGATAAAACGGGCATTTATCACTTCCACCTTGGCATGATCCACAGATAAATATTATCAATCTTTTTGCTCAGGATAGATAATAGGACAAAACTACAACAGCTATTTTTATCTCATTACTGTCGGTATACCATGTACACACCAGTATTCACTGATGAATCAAAATCATGAGGATATGTTGTGCTGTAGTCATTGGTATCAGGACTCTTACCTACATAAAAACATTCTGTTCCATTTTCACCTGCTGATTTACCGAGGTTATAGCCATTTAATGAGCTCTTCAGAAGTTGAATACAACTGATCCCTTTTAATATAGTGCGTACTGTGATTATCTGCGTGTTTTGGAAGCTTTGAGAATTGGTATACCATCTAGTAGTGTCTCGAATTTTCAGAGCATTAAATATTTTGTTTGAGCCCAATTCACTTAAGCCTTGATGAAAATGAATGACCAGATGCAGCTGCTAAATCTACATCCAGTCTGATTCTGATATCAGTTTCATTTTATGTAAAAATATTCTCTCAATTTATGGTGCTGATCCATTCAAAATGTGTTTCCTATATGGTTTTTCCTTTTATTTCAATAATTGTTTCACATTAAAATTTATATTAATAATAAAATTTTAGTTTTTGAGTTAAATATGTAATGAATTTATATGAATGTAGTTTAAATGTGTTGTGTGGTATTACTAAATAAAACATAATAGCCATTACTCTTTTGCAAGATATATTTCAAATTGTTGGTAATAAAGCATAAGCTATTGAAGTCTTTGAGGATGCGTATTTTTCGCAAATATTTATGAGCATTATGAACGTAAAAGTATTTTTAGGGTAATAGTAAAATATAAGTGAAACATATATTTTTAGTTTAAATTTACTATGATTATTTAAAATGAGTTTTCCAGAATAAGTATTTTTGAAATAAATTTTCCTCTATTTTGTTAATTCAATTTATTCAAAAAAGAATCTAAAAGAATCTAAAAGAAAAAATGTAATTTTTAATTTTATAATGATTTTACTATAAAAATATTTATTATTATAATGCATAATAATGCCATCATCTTGAGCTACGGATGCTAGGTAATATGGCTTTAATATATATGATAGCAAATAATAATGTTCTATAGTAAAAGAACAATATAAATTAGTTTTATAATTACTTAAGATTTGATTATCCTTTAAAACATGTGAATATACTAGATATATCGCTTAAAAAACTTGAAAATTGAGTGACGAAAATTGTTTGGAACAATCAAAGAAGAATTTATAAAGAATCAATAGAGAATTTTATAATGTGTATTTGTGCTAATTCAATACGATTCAAAATAATAGGACTATATTTGAAACCTATACTTATGTGATTTGGAGTTTTATTGCAGTTTCATTTCTACCACCCAGTATTTGGTTGCAAATAAAAACATTTGAGTCATGTGCTAGTCTCGTTGAAAGAAAGGCAATTGTTAATGTCTGCATTACTAATTTCAAAGTCAGCAAATTGACTGATAAATTGACAAATTTATATTGTTTTTTTTTCCGTCGCATTCATAGTTTGGCTTTTGCATTAGAAAATTTTGATTTCTAATGAACTTTTGTAATAAATTCATAACATTGCACTTCCTTAATCGGAAGCTATGGTGACTATATTTCTGTTAATTTTTTCTTTTGTCTATGAGAATGTAAGTAACTTTACAATATTCATATTTTAACCATTATTTTACAATATATATATATATATATATATATATATATATATATATATATATATATATATATATATATATAATGTCGTGGTAGCCAAAATTGTGTACTTTATAAAGTTATTTTATGTTTTTTAAATTTTTTATTATGTACTTATCAATTTTCTCTGAAATATAAATGTTTATTTAACAATTCAAAAGAAATTTAATGTACAGTTTAACTAAAAACATAGAATTAAAATATCTACATTTAATTAGTTACTTTTCTTTTAGTCTAAAAAACATGTTCAATTTATTTTGAATGCTGAAGTGTATTTTAATAAAAACGCACTAGCTAATCATTATTACGGTTTTACGAACCAATCAAATTTTAGCAACCAAACTACACAGTATGATTTGATTTTTAAAAATACTATTTTACTGGCCTGAATTTTGCACAAGTATGCAAACTTATTTAACTAAATAATACTTAATAATTTCAATTTATTTTTAATGCAAATGATATCCCAAAAATAAGAAATGATTGTTTATATGCATAAAGAAAATAGGATTTTCATATTGAAAGAAAAATGACCTCTCTTATAATGAGTCATCTTGCTTACAGAATCTTATAATTTTAATCATCCGATTGTGTTTATATTGTGAAGAATCTAAATCATTGAAAAATAAGGTCAGATCAGGGTGAAAAAAGGCACAAATGCTATTGACGATAGAGTGATAAAAAAGATAAGCTTAAATGTTTGAAGGATTTCATCAGATGCTACTAGATGTGAAATGAATGGAGCAGCTATTTCATGCGCAGAATAATGCAAATAAAGGAAAAGGTTATCAGGTTGAAAAAGGATTCCATAATTAAAACCTAAGAAACGGCTCATTTGGACAAAAAACTACACTAACTCTTGAGAATATTGAGTCACACTAATCTGTGGAAGGAAATAATCTGGAGCGATAAAAGTAAAATATTGCTCCTGACTATTTCCTCCCAATCGGCTTATGGTAGTGATGGGCAAAAACACATGAGATGTAGAGTAGGGAAACAATAACATGATGATAGTTCTGAAGCAACTACAAAGATACCAATAAATATCATGTGTGATACATATATCTGAAGACGGTGCGGTTCACGCCAAAGTGATGGCATTCTGAATGAAAAAAAAAAAGAATCTATAATATCCTGGAAACAAAACTGATACTTTCCATCAATGATTTCTCCCGCAACAAATCACCATTTATCCTTTAGTAGGAACCAGCTCCATGCATTACAGAATAATATGCCAAGAATGGATTAAAAGAGTTATTGCCCTCTACAGGACACAGCTCTAATCTGTATCCTATTGAAATTGATGACGACGTTTAAAAGTCCATCTGAAAAATGCGTTCATCAAATGAAATGAAATTTATTGAGGCTATAAATGCGATTAAGAAGGATAAACTCCGAACATAGCTCAGCTCTATTAAAGTTCATATTAATAGTTCAGCTCGATTAAAAGACGTTGAGAAGCTCTAGTGAAAAATAGCAGCTATCCAAAATATTGATTGTTCAGCTTAAAAGTACAGTGAAATCTTAAATATATTTTATTATATTTAATGCAAATTTTTGTGATAAAAATATATTTTATTTGTAACTAATTAAATTATAGATTAAATTTTATATGTATAATTTTATTGTTGTCATCGTGTGCCAGCTAAGCTGGCAATATGGGGTGCGCTGCTCCACTTTTTCAACTGAACCATATTTTGGTGTGGAGTCCGACTTCCTCAGTACACAGTGCCATAGGGACCCGTTTATAGGGTAGGCAACCATTCACAACTAATTCATACAAGGAAAGGACAAAGACAGGATAGACAGAGAGAGAAAGTACATTCATGCCTGAACCGGGATTCGAACCCAGGACCTCCCTATCCGTAGTCAGTCAGGCACTCTGACCACTAGACAGGTCGGGTGGCGTATAATTTTATTAAAATAAGAAATAAATATTATATTCTTACATTAATATTCTAATTTGATAAGTAACAATTTATATTTAAGGAAAAATAAATATATTCTACAAATATACAAAGTTAAAAATACATATTTCAAAATATATCCATAATTTTAGTCACCACCGTACAATATACATGTACACAGATTCACATACGTTCACACACCTACATTCAGTTGAAAAAAAAGAATCAAAATTTATTTTTTAAAAGGAAAAGGTTAAATATACTTTTTTTAAAGTCTATATAGCGTACAGCTATTATTTTAAAATTTGTTTTTGTAACTGTGCATACTAGGGATTATAGATTTTAAGACTGGTCTCATTTGCATACCCTTTATTATTTTTAGTTGTTCTTCTAGACCATTTTAAAAAATGTTTTACACGACCCACTCATGCTAAACTTTTAAAACACTAAAGATCTATTCTTGATATACATTTTCTAAAGTTCTAATATTTCCTTGCCACAATATGTACCATGCTGTGCCTAAATTTTTCACGGCTGTTTTCTGCTTGCATGTCCAAGTGGGGTTTTCAGAGTTTTTAATGTTTTATTCCTTGCGATACAGGAATATGGTACAATGTATGTAAAAGCAATATGCGGGAAAATTTAAATACTCTGCAATAGCTTTTAACTGTTCCGTTATTTGCAAGTGATAAAAACGTTGATGGATTTCAGTCCCTTTTATGTGAAAAATGCTAGTTACTTTCAGTTTTGAGCTTAAAAGTGTTTATTTTGCAGGCTGCTGAAGTTGGAAAAATGTTTAAAGGACCATTCAGTGCAGGTAATTTAACATCACAAAGCTTGTTTTACTTGTCAAATATTTGATAAATGATTTGATGCTATTTTTTATTATTCATTAAAAAAAGATTCTTTTAATTGACTTTAAGTGAAACTATAATTTAATTTTACATTGTTTTTTTCAGTTTTTATAGAGTTAATCAATTTGCATAGACAAAAAAAAATTACAAAATAATATTTAAAATTTTAATTTTTAAAGTTACATGAAAAAATTTCTTAACTTGAAAGATAAACGAATTTCATTTTGTGTTATTGAAATGACTTCAGAAATCAAGTTTTAGTGTTTCATTTAACAAGTAATGTGGTTTCAGCACAATTTACAAAACTATTATATTTTTAATGTATATTTAAATGTTTTAACAAAAAATTTAACTCTACGTTTATTTTTTAGCATTCTGTTATATCAGTCAAAAAGCTGATTTACTTGCAGAGTTGGTCTTGTTCTGCGGCAAAAAAATTCTCATCTTCCCTTGAGAATTTATAAATTATTGATTGAGATTATGCTTCGAAAAACATAAGAAAATTTCAGTATATTGATATTGTGTTGAGAAAAGTCGCGCGCGAGAAGCTTTTATATGAATATAAAATTTGTCCAGCATGCTCAAGATGACTTTTGTATACTAATAGGCCATGACAATATAAGGTTGATTGATTTCTGCTAGATACAAGATAAAAAATTGTTAATCATTAGAATTGGCCTATTGCATGGAAAAAACATAAAGACCAATTTCCAGTGCCATTACATTGATATCAAATAAAATTGGTAAAAGAAAAAGGTAAGTTTTAATAAATGCAGGTGCTCCGCTAAAAGATGCAAAAAATATACAAACCGTTCGTTTTATGTATTTTGGTGATGTCACCAAACAAATGTGATAAACAAAGGTTAATAAGCAAATATTTTAAAAGTACAAAAACAAATGAAAATAATGTTTAATATTGCTTAATGATTACAAAATCTTTTTAGTCTTTTGTAATCTTAATAATTACGCTTGATATATCCATTGAATAAAATATTGCGTATTATCATATTTTTAGATAATGTGTGGTAGTTGATGCAATTATTCCAGCGAAAGCTTCTCATAGGTTTTTAATATTTCAAAAATTATACTAAATGTAGCTAAACTGATATAATGCCTAATGTTTGTTATTCATCTAACAATATTTTAAGAATTCTTTATTTTTCAGTTTTTGTAGCAATAGCTGCTTGTTTAATGCAATTTAAGAAATCGAATACACATCGCTCATAATTATAATTGATATAATGACATCAATATTTTAAACAGCTATGGAGGACAGTTGCCTTAACCAAGATAATGCCAACTATTAGTGCCAATATACTTCAAAAAATCTAGAATTAGACTTGAAAGAAAATTAATTTTCACGGAATTAACTGAGTGTTTAGCAGTTATCGGCATTATGAAGCTAAATTTTCTTTTGTTCATAATTTTTTTTAAAAAAGTAATTTAATGAATTTTTTTAACAAAGTATTTAACTACCCAAAATTTACACAAAAAAACCTTTATATAACTTCTGAAAGGAAAATAAGCAAATGATAAGAGATTATTAAAATTTGAAGCAGAAGAGTTTATGAATTAATAAAAAATATTCACATGTAATTTAAGTACAAACTGTTTTGATTTTTAAACTGTGTGTGTATGCGTGGAATGGATTTTTTTAAAAATTAAATTACTTATATGTGAGAAAGTAATGTTAATTTTATTTTTAAAATTGTGAGAATAAAATTAAATTGTCATGCTTTCAGAATCAGTTATTAATCTTAGTACTCCAGTTTGAAATCAAAAGATTATTAAAATATTGGATATGTGTAAATAAAAGGAAATCATTTCAGCTTCTCTACTTGATGGAAATTTGCTTTTACATGAACATACACGGTACACACTTGCCTGTGAAGATAACGGATCCAAGGCTCTACTTTTTCACGTCATCCTGCTAAAGGGAGTACAGGTAGTTTTGATTTACATAGAATTAAAATAATATAACAGATTTTCTTTTTGTTGTAATAATTAAAAAACATTAAATCAAAATACCTTAATATAATAGCATCCCATTAAAGTTATCCTTTAATATATATATATATATATATATATATATATATATATATATATATATATATATATATATATATATATATATATATATATATATATATATATATATATATATATATATATATACATATATATATATCACCTTTTGCGTGAATATTTACATTGTGATTCACTTCGAAAGAGATTTCAGGCAGCAATGCACTGTGATTGAAACAACTTTCTTTGTGAGCAACTGCCTTCTACGATCAGATGGCTTTTTATCATAGTGTCACCTGCTATGAATATTTGTCTGATATAGGAGAAACTAACATATTACAAATATAAATCTAAACAACTACCTTATAAATCTAAAAAATAATTTGTAAAATGTAGTGAAAATTAATTCACATGTAAATAAATGCATCAAAAAATAATTGTAATGTTTCTCGCAATTTTCTTGTACTTCGATTTAAAAGCGTTAAATGATTTTTAGATATTTTGTATATTATCAAAAATTATTTAATTTGAATATATTTTAGCAAATGTTGGTTTTAATCAAGGGTGGATTAATCTACAGCAGGGCTTCCCAACCTTTTTAGTTGGCGGACCCCTGTCAGTAAAGCACACAGTAACAAGTAAAATTCAGCTCGAAGCCTATCGGAATTGAAAACTTCATAATGCAAGTGGCATTTTTTTCAATAACCACATCACGAATCGATAATCTTTGATTTAATGATGAATGAAAACAACTTTAAACTAACTACGTTTCCATTAGTCTGAATTCCCACACTATACATTTATATACTTGCTCAACTCGTTCAACAAACTAGGCAGGCCACATTTCTAACTGAGTGGAGGGGAATATATTGCAAAGAAAGGAAACATTAGTTGGATAACATTTTAATTTTCACAACAAAAATATCAATGTAAATAAAATTCTATTAATTATTAATTTATAGAAAATACGAACAAATGCCTACAAAAGTTATAGTCCGGGAACATTCACTGCTCGTCAAAGAAACACAATGCAATCTTCTTAACTAGAGATGAGTTTGTAGGAATAATAATTGAATCTTACTGTGAAGGTTGAGGTTACTTCTGATGACACAATTTTGAAAAGCCGGGCTCAATACTTGACAATTGGAGACGGATGTCAGGTTCAGCATCTAGATAGTTTTAGTACTTAGTTTTGGGGCCAGCATAGATCGAAAATCCGGATTCGCACATGTATGTTGTGGCAAATGGAAGTAGAACACGTTTTGCTTTTCCAACAAAAGGGTAAACATTTTTCTGAAACCAAACGTATACAAAAGTGTAAGTAACCATTACCATCGAAAGTAGAATTCAAGGTTGTGAGTCAGTGGAAATTTCTATCAACAACTCATATTCATTCGACGATAGAATGTTCGGCTTTTTGGATACAACGAATAGGTTGTCCATCCATTCGTATTGCTGCAGTGTCTCATCTTGAGCTGTTGGGAAATAATGCTCCAACGATGATGCAAAGCTTCGGAGGTATTCGAGGATTTCATAAAACAAATTATTCCTAAACTGGTTTGTCTTGTCTTTCAGAAAATCATTGAGAAGAGGGAAACACTCTACCTCCCTCTCCTCTACACTCTTTGCCCAAAAATTGATTTTCCTTTTGAACGCTCGAACCTTATTGTTTGCAGTGACTATTGTTACAGTTTTCTCTTGCAGTAAAGTATTCATTTCCTTCAATTTGGAGAAAAATCTGCCAAATAAGCAAGTATACATTGCCAGTTTTCGTCATTAATAATCTCTGCTAATCTGGTATTATGCTAGTCGAAATGTAAAGCTAGGACATCAAAACTTAATTCATATAATCGAGAGAGTGCATTCGTACGTGAGAGTCACCTTACTTCTTTATGGAGAAGCAGAGAATGATGAAGGCTTTCCATATCTTCACACAGTATTTTGAAAAGTCTTGACTTCAACGGCCGTAATTTTATGTAATTAATAATTTGGACAGATTGATCTAAAGCTCTTTTGAAAGATTTTGCAGGCATTTGTTTCGTATCTAAAGCATATCTGTAGGGAACACAATGACTACTTTGCAATTTTTCGAGCTCCCTTTTATTTTTGTTATCGCTCCGACCAATGGACCTGTCATAGCTTTTGCAACATCTGTGCTCACATCGATGCAATTAGACCATGAAATTTCGTTGGTTCTTAAAACATTGGGCAACAAACGGAATATTTTAGAATCTATTGTATGCGCAGGTAGTGGTTTGCACAATACGAGGTCCTCTTCAAAACATCCCGAGTATGCATAATGAACAAAAGCCAATAGAATCGATCATCCCGCAACGTCAGTAGATTAATCTATTTTGTGAGAAAATGAATTTTGTTGGATGTGAGACACCAGAGATTCTTTCACATCATTTGACATGTCAACTATCCGTCTCTTGATAGTATTGTTTGATAGTGGCACTGAAGATATACATTTTACTGCCTTTTCGTCTAATATACGAGAAACGATGTAGCTAACACCTAATTTTATGAGTGTTTCGGTAATGGAATGAGCTTTGCCTGTCTTTGTCACTCGATAACTTACCAAGAAAGAAACTTTTAGCTAGTTTTTATTAATTGTTTTTGCATGTGTTTTCCTGAAGTGCTTAGAAGCAGCTAACTCAGTGCTCTTTCTCTTGAAAATATCCATTTCTTTAGTATGGAGATCCGTTTGAGTACCCTCAAAATGAAGAAGCAATTTAACTGGAACCATCGAACAGTTTGGAAGTACTCGCGCGCAAATTACACACCGTATTTTAACCTCTGTCTTGATGAAGCCCATTTTTAGATAAATTTCGTTGTACTTTCGGTTTTTAGTTATTTCACTTCCACAGGTTACTGCAACTAATCGAGAACTTGCAGAGTTTTTGCATAATAAATCCGGCTGTGGCGCGTCAAGTAACTGTTCTTCATTTGGCCATCCTCCTTCATTATTCATTTCAACCGGGAATGCATCGAGAAAAATGAGGAAAAGCAGGTGACCCTTCACTGCACACAAAACGAGGAGAGCATACGAGGCAGTGAGCACTCTGATTGGTCCGCTGAGCTGGCACCATTTCTGAAGATCATGCGTAAAAGGTTTCTACTCATCGAGAGACGTAAGCCAGCACGCATGCGACCTCGGAATTTACAGAAAGTCGAGCAGGGAGGCCACATCCATCGGCACTAAACTACCTGAGGGTCAATATGATGGAAACTGCAGTCACTGTTCAAAGGTAGTCACGGACCCCCTAGAAAAAGCCGGCGCGCCCCTAAGGGGTCCGCGGATCACAGATTGGGAAGCCCTGATCTACAGCATAACCTTAGACATTTTTTTCTTACCGGGTCCTCATATGTACAGTTTTCACACAATTTTGTGTTATTAAACTTTTATGAGAATTTTTTGAAGAAAATTTGAAAATATGACCATATGGTATTCTCCATAAGATGTATATCATAACACCATGTACAATGTAACCGTATATGTGATGTTCGGATTGAGTTTGGTTTTAGGGATAAACTTCCGATAGTCCTACAGATGTTTTTACGCAGCCGTGTTTTTATGTGCTCATAGGCTCATATACCAAGTAATTTTATTCAATTTGAGAATGTCCGTCAGGGTCCAATTTTAAGCGACAATATTTTTAACATATTCATAAATGACATCCTCATCACCCTCCACAATTTGTTCAAGGTAGTTCGTTTGTTGACAACTGCAAAAATATAGTCAGGGGTCCTAGATGATTTACGAGATGAATTTTTTGATAAAATACTAAATAGTTTTTCATTATTCTTTAGAATATTTTGTTAGTTTATAAATGACTTGCGTTTATTATGAGGTAATTTGTTTATAGTTTTCCTTCAGTGCAAGGTTTATATTGAAAAATCTGTTGTTTTCTTTTTTTAGAATTAGATCGATGAATTTTCCATCTAGAGTTAACGAGATTAAATTTTTGGCGCCATGTATGAATGCTAACAGTAATACAAGATTGTCATTTTACTCAATAATACAGCTTCATTGACATGCTTGACATGCCAGTTTAAACGGAGAAATTTTCATACTCTCAAATATTTTATAAGTAAGTGTCTGGTAGTTGAGATGCATTAATACTTTTTATGCCTTTAATGTAACATTAAGCATAATATTTTACTAATTATAGAAGAGAAGGTTATGGCAATTAAGTGCAGTTCATAAATGAAACAGAGAGCCCAGAGAGAAAAAGTTGTTTTCTCTGATAAATCTCATTATATTTTGGGATAAAAGAATGGCAAAATACATGTCAGATATTAAAAGGGAAGTTTCTGCTTCCTCAGTGTGTTATCCAGAAACATATAGCACAAATACTTGGCATTTTCTTGTAGGGCGCTATTGTGAGTACTTGTTGATCTCGTTTATTTCAAATTGCTGGCAACCTCAACAGTGATCGATGAATAAGAGAAATTGTAGGGACAGAAACGCTGTCGATTCTTTGACCAATTCTGGAGGCTATACTTCAGCAGGATAATACTTTTGCACATGTTTTTGAAACTACAAAGGTTTTCTACAGTGAAAAATAAGTTTCTTTCTTCAGTGGCCTGCCTATTCTCGAGAATGTAACTCATTAAATATGTCTGGGAATTCACCAGTTGATGATTCGATACAAGTAACTAATGAGGCATAGAGTGAGGCTGAATTTTGGCATCAAGTCGAATCAATATGAAACGCCCTACTTCTAGAATTACTTTCAAAACTTTCATGAATCAATGTGACGGACCACAGGATTTCATGCCCAACCAGGGTGGGCTCGAAAATTACTGATTTACGACGTTCTTTTTGTCTTTTTGTCTGATAAATTTGATCCTTTATTTGTAACACACAATAATGTTTGGAAAATATTTCATTAATTTCTGACAATACTTTTATGATGTCCGAATTTTCACGAATACCAATACGTAATTATTTAAAATAATAATGTTAGCTTAAAATAAACACGAAAAAATATTTGCATATTACATGTAGGAAAATATACTGTATGTTCACAATTTTTCTTGACTAAAGTTTATTTTTAGGGCAGAACAGCCGTTAGTGATCCTACACAGTTATGGAAGGATGGTATTGTTCCGTATGTAATTTCAAATAAATTAGGTGAGAGCTTTTAACTATCAATAAATATATAGACTTTTAAAAATTTCTTTTAATAAAGTTAATATTAAATAATGCTTATACAATTATCAATTACTAAATATTTTCTTTAATTTATCTACTAATATTATGTTAATATTTCTACATTTCTAAAATTATATGAGAAATACATGGTTTATCTCCAATTCAGAATACATTAGAGTGGCTATAAAGGAAAGAATTAGCTTTACTTATTGATTACTTGTGTAACTTGTATTTGTCAAAACAAGATATCTTCGTCAGCAGAATTGCATATTTTAATTAATAGGACATTTACTCTGTTTTTATTTATCGTTGACCTACTTTGGCGTAAATCTATGAAAGATGGGATATTACCAATTTTTTTCGATGAATAGATTGAATAATTTATTTCTGATAACTGTCTGTATCTATCAGACACAGATAAGAAAATTTACTTCAATGCATACACATAGCTTTTCATATCCTTTATCTAACAGTTTTTCTCTTGTTTGTTGCTAGATATAAAGATTCCAGTGAAAATAATCTGCAAAATAGCGATAATTTATCTCATTAGATCTTCGATATTTGAAGTAGTAGTACGTTGGG
Organism: Latrodectus hesperus; assembly: GCA_037975125.1. Lineage (NCBI taxonomy): Eukaryota > Metazoa > Arthropoda > Arachnida > Araneae > Theridiidae > Latrodectus > Latrodectus hesperus. Next base: position 72,849,829 of record CM075856.1, on the reverse strand, counting down.
ACTGGTTAAGGTTACCGATGAAGCAATTCATAGAATCACTAAAACAATCGTGATCTCACCTGATACTGCAATTTCAAAGAGTTAATCTGCATCATACGACGTTAAAAACCATGATGAAAAACTAAATGCAAAGACATTTATAAGAAACAGAATAAGTAATGGGGTATATTTTAAATATACCCACAAAATGGAGACCACAATTTCCTTTAAAGCAGCCAAAGCGAGAGGTCTACCAGTTCAACGTCAGTATTAAAATACAATCGTTGTTGCTACTTACTAATCTATTACTTTTTCAGCATCTAGAAGCAGCCATTTGCATTTACAAGAGATTTGAAGCTTAGTAATAATAAGAGATTTTCTATACACCATCTAAAAAGATTGATAACTACCTCTTTAAAAATTTTGATTCAGATAAGATTTATATTTATCTCACTTTTTATATCTGCTGAGCCAATTTCATTAGATTTTAATAAGAGATGAATCTTGAAATACACGAAGAATTTCGGATATTGGAATCGCAAAAAGCGTTAGAGTAGTGGAAGTCCATATTGCGATATTTGACCAAAAGTTAACCTTCCTTTTGTATGTTTTAAATCTGCAGAATTGTTAATGATCACTTCATATCTTAAAGCACTTTCAAATGTTTCCTGTTGTTGTGCTGATCGCGCATGAATCTTTAGAGTTTATCACTGAATAATGTTATTTCGCTTTGAAACTGTTGTGTTCTTCACTTATTGTGTTGGTATTTTGAGTTGCACAGACTAGACACTGCTCACGAGTTTGCTTTGAGGATATGCTGAAGAGCATTTTGAATTTCACTCGTCTCGAGTCTTTATTAAATTTGTCAACAATTACCTTTTGACTTGAAACAAAGAATCTGAAAATTGCTCATTATCAGGTCTCCCCAGAAAAACCTGCAGATTTATGCAATTTATATCAATTTTTATAACTTATGTTTTAAATTCTTGTATTTATATATATATATATATATATTTATTTATTTATTTTATTTCTTGATTGTAAATTTTGAGGTTAAATTAATTATATATTAACAGTTTTGTGTTTTATTGGGATATTGATGTTGCTTGATTTTTCTAAAAACTAATAAGTAAATAAATGAACATGAAGGTTACTTTATGAAAACTTAAATCTTAAAACAAACTGTCCTTCTTGGAATTGTGTAGAAAATATAACCAACCAACCAACCATTGATTTCAGAGAATTTAAAAATTCAGGCTCTAGGCAGCACTACACATCACGGCTGGATGGTTGGGTTTTATCTAAGGTCCCGGAAGGACAATCTGCTCCAAAACTTAGATTAGATGTTTCTTGAATACAAACAACGTAAAAAGTTTTGTAAATAAAGTACGAAAGTTTTTTGGAATATACATAATATTAAAAGTAAAATATGAAGCAAAAATATTAATAAATCAGTAACAAAAAGACTGACAAATTTGAAATATAAGTTAGAAAAATGAGATAAAATGTATAAATTCTATTGCTTTTAAACAGGCAAATAGGTTACTGCTGAACGGCTTCCCACAACTAATCAAATAAAATTAAAATATTTCTTTTAAAAAATAGAAATCAATAAGAACTACTGTCAAGGCATGATATAAAAAATATGAATCATAGTAAATGACTAATCACATGTTTCACATCAAGGGTTTAACTCCTTTAAAAACAAACGTTAATGTGTGAAACTTGTGAGTTCAATACGAAGGGGAGTTAATCTAAAACTAGATGTTTGTAGTGGTAAAACCGATAATGCAATAAAAGGTGGAAGAGTGGCATGTATATTGTTACTGTCCTGCAGATTCAATGATTCCTCACTTAAAGTACATACTAACCTTTAAACACGTTTTCTGACATGACATAAAGGATTAGATAGTAGAAGTGCTTCCGAAACAGCTTTAGTAGCTGTATCAACCTATTTATGGTCATTGAGGCTCTCGTGACCAACGATCCTCCAGAACAATATTTCGTATCCCATGCCCGAAAATAAATCCAAGTTTTTGAAATTTTTAACACAAGAGGATGAGGCCTAAAACTAGTGCTCCTCAACACTTCCAAAATACTCAAACTATCAGAGCACACACAATGTTTCATGCTGAAGTGCATGATATAAAGCAGTATGTATGTAGGTTGTTGTGCTAAGTATCATATTATTATTAGCACAACCAACACGTTCAATGTTTTTAGAAACATCCAGCGATACTGGTGTGTAAGAAGCATATTCACAGCTATGCAATAAATATTGTCATATTTTTCATATTGAGTAAATAGATTTTATATCGCGATTTGTAGATTCTGCCAAGATGGTTGCGAAAAAATTCCATTTCAATAAAACGTACGTCATGTAAGTAGGAGAAAAATAAATAAGATTTGGTTCTAGTGAGAAAAGGTGCAATGATACAAGACCAAGTATAATACAATCTTCTAAGTGTAGGAGTAGACACTAAGAAAACATTAGGTGTTGAGGGTCAGACATGATCTTACTATAACAATTAAGAGACAGATGTATTCATTTCAGGTATAATTGTAGCTATTTTAAAAATTACAGGTAAAATCTGGACGAGACGTGTGGAATGCGTCAGAACATGTACAAAAAGAGGAATAATGAATAGTTTCCAATAGTACGAAACAGATGATCTAGCTGAACCATGAATAACAAACATATAGTGAATTTGAGGTAAAATAAGTGATTGATAGACACGAAGCAGTGATGTGCCTTAAGATGTGTTTCAAAGACCTGTGAGCACTTTAAGAGACCGCTACGTGGAAGAAAGTTTAACTTACAGTTAAATATCACATCAAAGAGTTTCACCACATAGACCACTGGAATAATATAATTGTTAATATAAATTACATCATTACAAAGGTTAGTCTTCCTGCAGAAATGGAAAAAGTCTTCTTGCTAAGGAATAGAATACGGCCATTCTCTGCACAGCATGCACTAAGTTTATTAGCAGTTTTTTTGTAAGCGCCTCTTAATTAAACGTATGTTTGACTCTTGACATGATATTTGATTAGGTCAACAGCATGCAGAGAAACAAGCACAGAAAGAGAAAGTTTTGGAAATATGTTACTCATGCTATGATTAAAAGTGTTACGCTTCTATGAAGTTCCCCATCATACTAAGTAAAAATATTGGATATAAAGAATACGATGATGTATACTTTAGTAACATGGAAGTGTAAAACGCTTTGAAAGAATAGCAGGAGACTACCCCAAAAGCCAAAAATTAAGTACGTACTGAGAATTAAATATCACCATATACCCTCATATGCCTTATCTACTGAAAGTAAATGGAAACCAGGTGGTTTTCCTACATGAAATAGTTGCGGATTTCAGATCTTAGGTATGATAAGTTAGCAAGACTGGGCCTCCCTTTACGGAAATCACTCTGATTCGTATGAATATATTTATTTTTTCTGTGACATACATGAAACGTGTATTAACCACACTTTCAAGACATAAATGAAATAAAAGACTTATCAGAGTCATTAGTCCATAATACGAAAGCTTTAAAAGACCCTTACTATGTTGAAAGATTGGTATCAGTATAGCTTCGTTCCAAAAAATTGCAAATTTATTTTCCATCTAGAGCCCATTGAAAAAACGCAATAAGTATAAAGAGGGACTGAATTTAAATGTTGAAGTATAACTAATTCCATTTAGGTCTGGATTGGTATTATTGAACTGTGTGTTGCAATGCTTTCTTAAATTTCAACATCCAAAACTCGCAAGTGTGTGTCAAGGCTTGTCTACGGTGAAAACAAATAGGTGAAAAATGGTGAGAACAAATTGCTTAGCACAAATCTTTGTTCTTAAAATCGAGAACCATGAAGTCTGGAACTTAAGACATTAGAAAAAGTTTCATGAAGGACGTTAACGATGTCCTGAGTAGAAGAGTATGTAACAATTCCTTTTTCAAAATAGAAATAGAAAATTCCTTGCATATTACATTGTCTGCTTTCACATTTCTGCATAATTGCTCACCGGTTTTGGATGAAGAAACTGCATCAGCCTCTAAAAACGTAAATGCATATTGGGTCAAGATAGAAAGCATTAATGGTTCAACCCTTTAATGGTTTTCATAACTTTGACGCCCTTGGCTATTTTGATTTCATAAAAGGAAAATGTGAGGGAATTTGAAAATTTTGGTTTTGTATATACCAGGGGTAATCTTATCCATCGGGCCGACGGGACAATCAGGCCGTACGGGAAGATACGATTCCGTTTGTGTTCTGCTAGATTTGGTGATTTTCTGGCAAAGTGCCATAACTAACTCCTTTATGAGAAGTACGAGAAAAAGAACAATCTTCTCGCCTCAGGATATGAAATCATAATCTATTGAAGACAACTTTGTGAGTAGGAGAGGTGTTTACAATGAAAGTGGACACCTGTGTTATCGTGCAGCGCGTGTTTGTTCTGCAACATTCTTTGAGAGTCGAAAGCGCGTTGGCACTGAAAGCATCGCAGTGAATTTGGAATATATGGCCGTGGGGGTAAATTCATAACAGCAACTTCTGATATTCAGGAAAGAACTTTTGATGGAATGTCTGGAGTCGCACAATGAGATGTTTAGTTTCAATAAACTGTTCACTCTTTCTGACTGTAATGCGTTCAACACCTGAATCTGCAATTTTTTCAGAATTTCTTCTGAAGGCAAATATAATAAATTTATTGATGAGATATTTCCTTGGGAAATATGAGGTGGTTTGGCCACTTCTAAGTTCCTTAATGATTGTATTTTTGTGAGAATGGCTGATTGAGTGTCAAATGTAGCCTCAATCATCAAGTCACTCGAGCACAATTTTAAATATTCTTTATTTCTTCATACGTATTTCCAAGTCTTTCAGAAATAAGGGGGACACAATTGTGAAAGGGATTTTCTTTCGTTTATTAATAAAACACTTCGCCTTTGCGCTTAACAATTGTTGCTGCCGTAAGAGAAAAGAAAAATTTCACCATTTAAAAGTTTAAATTTCGGAACTGACCACACCATCCTCTAACGGATCCAATAATTTGATGCTTGCCAGCTTCACTAATGTTAATCATGTCCTATGCGCTCTCAATACATACCTGAGATGGCTTCCACTCTTAACGAATCATCCAAAATGTACCGATTGCTTGATCCAGAAATCCAACAACCCAAACCACTTGCAAATTAGCAATAAAACAGTTGTACGGCATGTGGTACAATTCTGTTTGGATAATCTAAGAATCACGTCTACACGTTGCGCATATTTAGTATAAATTTAATTTAATATCTTTCCTAACACAAAAGAACTGGATAGCGTCCTTTTCCATTTGGCAATAAATAAAATTTATGTCCTTCGACTGCGTGTTTGTTAAATTATTCAAGTTTATCAAAAACTATCGACGGTTACATTAAATAAATCCGAACTGTAACCAAGCTCTGAAGGTCATACTGGCATTGTTCAAGCGAACCTATCAGTTTCTATTCGTTTTTTTTTCATTTCCATGGTTTCAAACAATTTTTTTATTATTATTCCACCATTTTAGTAGAAAAGAGAGAGAACTTCTGTTATATTCTACTCTTTATTTTACTTTTAAATTATATTAATAACTATTGGAAATATTTTACAAATTTTTATTTACTTTTTAATATTATTTGGTTTAAAAATAAATTAAAAAAACATTACTTTCGTACACATAATTTTAACTATCAACATCTATAAATACCTTTTATTTAAATTTTGCACAATGACACAACAAATTGATCTCATACATGTGAGTATCACAAATCCTTATAGCTTATGTATGTATACAGACAACTTAGGCACTTTAAAAACTTTGACAAAAAATAATTATCCTGTTGCTTGTTATCCAATGTTATCCTATTGCTTGAAAAAGATTTTAGGAACATTTTATTCTTTCTCTGGCAAAAGTGTGATATGAGATAATATACTACACAGTTCGCAATTACATTGGCATCGTCCAAAATGAATAAGATATGAGCTTAATTCTTTGTCTTTTCGAAATCTGACATGCCTTTGTGACTTGTGAAACACACGAAATTTTAAAAAAAATATTTATTTATATTTCACCAAGAATATTGATAATTCATGTTACCAACAAACTGCATTCCATTACTCAATCTCTTAATTAATTTTTTAACAATTTAAGTTATATAATATGTTGTAATTAAGTTTAACTTGTTTCCATATCTAAAATTATTGTTTATATTTTATGTTACGTATTTTACATATGTATACACCTTCCATATTCATTTCCTATTTATATTTAATTATACTTTATCTTAATGTTATATAATCATTACATTTGTAACTGTTTTATAAATGTTGTTCGTCTTTTGTGAATCACATGTAGCTTCATTATAATTTAAATTTGACATAGATTGTCCTACTTTGTACCTTTGTCTCCACAAAATTCAAACTAGATATAATATATATATATATATATATATATATATATATATATATATATATATATATATATATATATATATATATATATATATATATATATGTATATATATTGTGACAAATTCTGTGAAATATATTTTACCGTTATAGATGATCAACAGAAATATAAAATTCATGTGGCTATTGAAGAATTTCACAGCAAAACTTGTGCTCTCTTTGTTCCTTATAAGAATGAAAGTGAATTTCTTATGATTGGACCAGGTAAAGGGTAGGTGAGATTTTATAATTGATTTTATTTGACTTTAGTTATTAATAAAGCGATCTTAAAATTAATTTATTTCCAAGTTTACTACGTTGATTCTTATATATTATATGACACAAACATTTATAGGATTTATTACAATATACCTGGAAATGAGAAGGTATCTTACGCTACAGGAAAAGAAAATTTTCAATTTAAAACACAATGTTTTTTGTTTCGTGGAAGACATTCTTTGCTTTTCAATCTTGATGACATCAAGTCTATAAAATATCAACCTATTGTTATGTGTACACAACATATGTGTTTTACGTCAGGAAAAAATTCTGAAGTCTAGCAATTGATTTTACGTGGGTGGATTTAAATTCGTTCGAAAAGACTGTGGTCAAGCCTGTAGAATGTCTAGATGTGTTTGCATATTAACACCTAATAAATTCTCGAAGCACAATCCAACCATTTAATACTATTATACAAGCTGTAGCTTTTAGAATTCATTCGATATGTTTCATTACAATGTGTAATTTATATTTGCACCACATGATGTCATACATAAGAGGAACTCCATGCCTTTGTTTATCAGTTATCATAAACTTTTTGATTGATTGGTGACTTTAATGCCGTTGGAAAAGAATAGTTTACAGATGACTGTTGAACTGTCTACTTAACACAAACGAGAAAACGTATTTCCACTTACCCACAAAAACGTTTCATTCTCCTAATCTCACCATCTCTTTAACCTTTTCTCTGCCATTGTTAGATTTCTCTCCAGGTGTCTGATACGAAGGCGAGTCAAATTAACTTAAGCGGATAAACGAATTTCGTAGCAGTAAAACCGATAAAGAGGCAAAGGATGAAAAATGGAATGCAAGTTGCAATAGAACTGCCTGTTCCACGACTCTTGACAAAGAAAATATATAAACATTTATATACCCTTTCTCACATCAGAGAGTGGAATCAATGGTAGAATTGGATCTGAAGCAGCCTTAAGTGCTGTATCTGCTCTTTCATTTCCATCAAGACCGATGTGACAACATATCCAACAAATATGATTTCTTATCTCTTGCCAGACAGGGAATCCAATGCTTCAAAAATTCCTGACATCAAAAGATGACAAATAAAACTATTGTTTCTTAAAGCTGTCAAAAACAGACTGATGAAGGTTAACTGTATATTCCAGCTAAAGAGCTGGGCATATAACTGTTGCTTCAGCAGAAAAGATGGAGCAGGATGAATGTAAGATGTAATTGAAAGTTGTAATATTAAAAAATATTTCTCATCCAATATGAGAATACATATTTGTATGATGGATACTAATAGCAATGAGAAGATTATAGCTGTTGGAAAACAATATGTTTTGTTACTGATTTTCTATGCTGAGCAACGGGTTATTAAAAATGGTTGTTGACTCATACCAAGGCGGATGAGCAAATAGGTCAATTGTCTCAATCCGTACATGACATAAATCTGCAAGTCACGTGTAGGAATGGGAACGAGTGAGAAATTAGTGCGATGCCACATGATAAAACATCATATAAACTTTTATGTGCAAGAGAAGATATCATGCAACGTTATGGATGATATGGAGACGACATAATCTTGGCGTAGTAATTTAGAGACTGTTACATTCGTCTCAGCTCTAAAGGTAATGGTTGAAAAATCATGTATAGACTTTTTACAAATGATATACGAAATACACAAGAACATATCTTTGAGGAAGAGAGATGAACTGTATCTAGATTTCTTAGAATGTAAGACCTAGCTGATCCATTGAAAATGCATTTATAGTCAATGGGGCATAAAATAAATGTCTGATAAAACCGAAGGATTAATGTGCGATTTGCACCATAAAATGTATTTGATAATACCATGATGATATTAAGCGATCACTCACAATTCTTCCGTAATTGTGAAACATGCTGAAGAAAAGTTAATTTTTGATCACAGATAATTCCAAAGATTTTTATTTCATTATCTACTTGTATAGGAATATTGTTGATATAAACTATAGGATGATCGTGAGATCTAGTCTTTCTACAGACATAGAGACATGTACTCTTAGTTGGTGATAAGTCATGGCTATTTTCAGTACACCATGCAGCAATTATTTTAACTGCAGTTTAATGTTGGCTCTCAGTCAAACTTATATATAAATCCTGACAAGACGTTTGCAGGTCGTCAACATACAAAATTCCAGTTACTGAAGGTGATAAATAATCAATGATGCTATTAATGGAAATGTTAAAAATTGTGATACTTATTGCTTAAGAACGACTTCAGATCAAATAAAAACTCGAAAAAAACTGTTCCAATAAGCACTTTAAAAAATGCGAGCTTAAGGGATTTTTTAAGAATATCCGAAGACTACCCCAAAAGCCCAAATCATATAAACATCGGAGAATTCCGAAAAGTCAAGGACGGTTGTATGCCTTCTCTATTTGACAGAAAATTTATAGTAGATTGTTCCTTCACGCAAAACATTGTGAATTTGGGTTTCCAAGCATGTAGTAATATCAACAGTGGATCTCCATTTACGGGATTCACTCTGATTAATATGTATACATTTACTTTTTCTAAGACATTACGAAACGGGGGTTAAGCATTCGCTGGAGATTCTTTCGCAAGCGACTCGTCAGATCTGTTGGCCGATAATATAAAAGAATTAAAGGATCCGTACTAGAGAGCCCCAAGGAACCTTACTGGCCTGAATCACAGTTGTTTGGTTTCAAAGTGATTGAAATTTATTTTCAGCCCAGATTCTATCAAATAAGAGCAGTAAGTTTTATAAAGAGCTTGGACTCAAATGTTGAAGCATTTGAAAACTGATAGCATCATGTTTTGGACCATCATTTGTTCATTCAGCACGACTCTTAGACCTTAAAAATAAAGAACTATAAGAATTGTAGCTCGAGACTATACAAAAGGTTTCATCAAAGACGTTAGTGATGTCCATTGGAGAAGAGCATACAGTAGCTCCGGTTTTTAATATTGGAATGAAAAATTCCTTATAAATTCCGATAGTTGCTTTCACTTTCTCCACAATTGCTTACTTTATGTTGTAGAAATAATTGAAAACACATGTCAAGACAAAGATTCTTTTTCTGACTTTAACGATAAGTTCACTCAGTGGGTTTATCTTATTTAGGTAAACACGGATATCATAATCCCGAGGTACTCCAATGATCTGCTCTCTACCTTTTTCTTCTCTTCTCTATTCCGCTTTTCTTTCTTTTCTCCCACGTTGTAGTAGCTTGGCAAGAAGTTGATTTCTCCCCTTTAGCAGTTATCGCCCCTCTGTCGTTACTAGCTTTTCTTGTTGACTAAATCACTCACGTGTTTCCATGTGGGGAGACCCGTGTTCCTGGAAAGGAGGATCTTGGTGATCGAGGCCCCCAATGACCAAGAAACTACTTTGATTTCTGCTTCAGATAAATGGAGGCCTGTTATGGTCCTCAACTCATCAATAGGCCTTATGGATCAAATGATCAGTACATCTACTGGATGATTCGTTAAGCGTGGAGGCCATCTCAGAGATGTACTGTGAGGGTATAGGATCTGCGTATAAGATTCAATTGGGAGTGCAGCTAGTTTGAACTTGGTTTTAGATGAGGAGATCAGGTCAAAAAATTTTTAATTTTATATATGGAAAACAGAAAAGGTAATTTTCTCGCTGAACAATATCAATAAAAATTAGTATAATGCATTTTTTAATATTTAACGTATAGAATCACAAAATTAATAGAAGACTTTTACAGATTATTAGAATGTTAAAATGTGTATATTCAGTTTGGGTAAACAATAAACATCCGAAACAATAAAATCAAATACATATAAATACAGTAAAGTGTAAAAATGATTAGATAATTATTGTAAGATGTTTATAAGACCTTGTTAATTTTACTTTCCATATATGTAACAAATAAAAACGCCATGTAAAAAAAGTTCCCATTTAATGGTATAAGTTGTTTTTAAATACCATATTGTGTTAAAAGATTATGTCCTTTTTAATCAAAGTTATTAAATTTAAAATTTACTCAAATATATTTTTATCAAAGAATATAATAAGCACAGTAAACTATGGGTTTCACCTAATAATTAGTAAATTGACAGATATTACTTTATCTTGAAGAAGATAATAATTTATTCCTGGGTATTATTTGCAAATGATGTGAATCTAAACACAAAACTTTAATGAATTGCAAAAATAATACATTTATTTGTGTAAATAAGGCAAAGAAAACTGTTTTATTTGGTTGCCAATACAGAAAAAGTATTATTCATTGTCATTTAATTACTTTTAGATGTAGTTCGAACATCGGTAAGAATCAGTTTGAAGCAATATCGGAAACAAGATTGAGACCTGAGTGCTTTTTGAAACCGGGTACCCTCCTACACGAACTTATGCACATTTTGGGTTTTGTCCATGAACACAATAGACCAGACAGAGACCAATACGTGAAAATAATTGAAGAAAATGTAATGGAAGGTAAGACTGATTTCATTCAGCAGCTTATTGGATATTTTTCAATTAACATGAAGTAAGAAAAAACATCAAATAGAAAACAGTTATTTATTTCTAGACTTGATTCCATAATCACGGATTCAAACATTGAAATCTGTGCCTGTTTACCAAAAATAGTTATTTTTTAATAAGAAATACAAATAGATAAAAAAAAATTAATTAAATCATGTTTACTCAAATCTGTTGCGCAAATTAGGTTTAACATATCTTATATTTAATAATCTCATTATTTTTGCCGATAAACTGGTGTTTATTATAATTAAATTAAAGATTTATTATCAGTTCAAAGTACTATATATGGTCAAGAGAACAATATCTTATCAATAAAAATCATCAAAATGAAATTTTTAATGAACCCGATATAAAAATTATCATACTAACATGTTAATGATACTTAACGCACACAAAATAATCTGTAAGAGCCTAAGTTATCAATGAAAATTAGTATCTCTTCTATATTGGAAAGATTAAGGTGACAAGCTCTTAATTTTTGCAGCTTCTGAAATTTTTTTTCATTTTTTAATAATTACTAGAAGAATAGCACATAAGAAACGAAATAATTATTCAATGTTTAATGATTTATTTTAAAGAAGTTGAAAAATTGTGAGAGCTGAAAAATTATATTATTTCAGTATAAATAAAATAATATCCCAAGTCTCCTGAAAAATTATGGGACATTTAACATCAATTGTGTTTTAATTATTTGATAAAATGAAACGAATTATTTTTACTAATCTTATTTGCAACGAAATTTCTGTGTAATATTTATTATTAAAACGTAAATATCATTGAAAAATTGCAACTTTTCAATAACTCAGCCTGCTATTATTTTGTTTTTTATAAACTCTAAAAAGTTGAAAACCTAAAGTAAATATTTATAATTGAAGTATTCTAGTGAATAGTTATAATGAGTGTTCCTTGGTAATTGTTTGCCCAAAACTTTAAGTATTTTGTATTTAATAACTTACAATACTTGTGTATAATTAAGAACAGCTGAGAAGCATTTGTTTTTAATTTCTTAATAGCTTATAGATTTATCTTTTTTCTGTATTTCTCAGGGTTCCTCTCTCAATTCGAAAAGTATACCTGGGATGAAGTTCAAAATTTAAGTTGCACCTACGATTATGGTTCTGTTATGCACTATGGAGTGAACTTTTTTTCCAAAGACAGAACAAAGATAACAATCATGCCGTTGAAAATGGGTGTGGAGATAGGCCAAAGACAAGGATTCAGCCAAATGGATATCTTCAAAATAAACAAGCTTTATAATTGCATTGAAAGTGGTGAGTGTAATCTAAAACAATTCTCTTTGCATTCAACTGCTGATAACAAATTCACAAAATAGAATACCAAAACATCTCTTAGCCACTTATAGTATAGTAAAAATCAAAAACTTCAGATATTCTAAACCTTGAAAATTCGTGAATCCATGGTTTTAAAATATTTTATATCATTAATTTATGATTTTAAATTATTTCTTAAATTTTGAAATATTTTAAGAATTTTAATTTCACATTGTGTGAATATATTGCGTATGTTGGTTTGTATATAGCAGTATCACACTTTTCACATATAAAGGCAAATTTGATTGGTTTTGTTGTGAAATTAATAATTCAGAATCATTACAAGCATCCATACTAGACATGATAATTAATGTTTTATTGATTTGAAAGGTGCGTAGAATATGAAATATAAAAAATTGAATAGAACACGAAAAAATTCCGATATTGTTTGTTTTTGGGCATAATTTTATGAGGTTACTGTTATGTACCACCTGCTGCTACAGTTATCCACAAATTGCTGAACAGAGTTGATATAAGTCACGGAAAAAAAGTCAACACTCGTATTGAAGAATGGCAATAAAAATTTTAATTCAGTTTTTACATTAAAAGTGAAAACATTAAAGCAAATCGGAGACTGTTGATTTTAAAATATATATATGAAATTGTTTTTAAAATGGTGCGAGGTAATGTATTGGTAAGAGCAGGAAGATAAGTGTTTCTCATTATATATTTCATAAGATTCGCTCTGCATCATTAAAGATACGTCATGTTTTTATATGGTATTTCTCGATTTTATTGTATCCCATACATACACACTGCGTCATGAAAGTTACAATTTGATTTTTGAACACTTACTCTCGCTGATCGTTTTTTTTAAAACCTTGTAGTTTTAAAATTTGCATAAAAATCTTTTTATGATATTTGAAGATATGGACTTTATTTTTCATGAGGGGGAGGGGGTAACTTGAGAAAATGAAAATGTTTCATTCTGAATTCTAGTTGATATGATAAGCTTTCTGGCTGTGGTTACGTAGCTTACTCCATATTGGGGCGTAAGAAGAGCTACAACTAGTCTTTTCGCTGGATATGTGCACTTATTTTTCACTCTAATGATCGTTCAGAACACAAGTTCGACAAGTTTCAGAGAAGTTCCAAATTAAGATAGTCACCTTTACGTTGACACACATCTTCTAAGCTATACTATTTTAACTTCCATAGCCAACTGCTGCTGAAGTTTATGGTGTACGCAAGCAGTTTTTATATATTGTGACAGGTTTGGAATTGCACATTTCAAAAAGAGATTTTCAGTAGAAACAAACTTATCATACTTCTCTCAAACAGGTCCCGGAGGTCTCTTAAACAGGTTTATATACGTGAATACATGTTATTCTAGTAAATTTTGTGCGTAGATTGAAAGCTTGAATTTTATGGAAACTTTGAGGAATGATAGTTCCACATGCCATTCTATGGTGTCAAAGTTTTTCTGAGCATTGGATTCCCTTGCTGGTAACGCATGTGAAATAATTTTCTTACGAGTCCCAAATCAGGTAAATCTCAACGGCAATGGAAAGGCTCATGCAACTCCTATCAGTTCCAATTTCAGGTGTGAGAAACACAAGAATTTATATATTCTATCTACCAGGAATGATGTAGTATGTAGGTTAGTAACAACCGAATATCATTTTTCCTCCCCGAATTCTACTTTCACTTTTACTGCTACAATGTGTTGACGTTCGCTTGATTTGACTTTGAACTAGATACACACATTTCGCATAAAAACATCTCTCCTTCAATGGTTTAACTCCACGGTGTGAAATTTGTGATGAATGATATACTGTTCTATTTATTTTAATTTCATTTCGTGAGATTATAATTCTCAAAGTTATATATTTTTTAAATTTAGATATTTAATTTTGATTTTAATTTGTTGAGAAACAAGCCGATGCAATTTTTTGTGAAATTTTCATTTGATTTAGAAAAACTATACTTGTGTTTTTAAATCGTTTTAAATTTGTACAACTGGACAAACAAGTGTATATATATTATGTGACTTTTCTGAATACTTGATCCGTAGTGTGAGTGTTCAGTTTCATAATTCCAATTTTACAATATGTCTGCCCTGTTAAGTTTCAGTTGTGGTCGAGGCATGATTATGGTGCTTTTACTCTGCATGCTTTTACACTCCATACAGCGTTCAGATGATTCTCAAGGGACTCATCCATTCAATATTTACATTGCACAGATTGGACTTTGACTTGTCTGGATGGAAATATCACGGACGATACAGACAGGATTGTTGATTAGAGTATCTAATCAACATTCCTGCCACTACTGAATTTAGAGATTTGTCGGTAAACAACAGTGATTTTTATTCAAAGCAACACAAAAAAATAGTGATTCTTATTCAAAGGATAACACAACGTGTGTTGTGAAAATTCATAACTTGCTAAGTGACTTCTAGATGAGAACAGCAATACAAATATTTTTCTAAGTAATACATTTAAATGTCGTTTTTCTATTCTGCTTGATCAAAATGCATTAAAATGCACTTTTAATATTCCTGACACCTCTTCCTTTCTTGTGAGTTTCACGTTTTTAAAGTTATTTCATGCTACTTTAACTATTTTTATGGTTAGCAAACCATCAACATAAAGTTTTATTCCGTTTCTCCATTCATGTTAACAGTTTTAGTGACAACTCATGGAAAGCTGATAAAGAAGTAGTAGCTGTAAGTTTAAAAATATTTTATAAGGTATTTTTTTCATCATTTAAAATGTTCGTTAATGGTAAAAATGAAAAATAGAGCTAAAACAACAATATATGATATTTAGTTTAGCAGAAATAACATATGGTGACATTATCACCTGCGCAAGTGAAATGGAGAAGTACCGTGAACTTATAAATAGATGATAGTAATTGATGAAGGTATGTATGTCTATGTGTGTATATTTTTAATTAAATGTTATATTTTTATTCTGTATTTTTAAAAGTTATTTTCAGTTAATGTTATATATGTAAATTTATATATTTATTTTTCAAATAGAGTTTTTAATATATTTTTTTCATATTATGTCTTTTTAATAATTTTAAAAGAGTCTTGGGTTTTAACGAAAAAATGTATAAAAAAAATTCTCTTCGTCAAATTCTAATTTTTCGGAATAGCTTCATAAAACTCAGCGAAACCTCTTCGAAGCTCAGTTTGACTTCATGCTTAAACAATTTAGCTGCCAGGAGTTATATTAATTCCGTCTCCATGTAAATTCTCAGGTCGCTTTCAAATTGCATTATTTTATCTATTAATTTATAATTTTATCTTATATTAGTTTTATCTCTTAATATGCTTTTTTAACACCCAATAAATACCTTTTCCTCTAATTTTTCTTTCGTATTCGTCATCGTGTCACAATTTTAATGTCTGTTAATTTATTTACAAACCCAGATACACTCATGTTTCAAAACATTTTATACTCTTAAAATATGTATAAAATTAGTATTGTATTTAACACAAAACAAAATTAATTTTCATTTTTAGTGATGGGTACAACAGACGAGTTTCCGACTTCATTGTTCCCTTGGTCAAGCTGAATAGTGGTTAGGTTTATTGTAGCAAAGTCCAAAAGAGAATAAATGGTCAAAGATTTAACTAAATTATTTGTGCCAATACAAATAAAACTAATTATTTTCTACTGAAATTTAAAATACTTGTACGATATATGATATGAATTGTTATTCTATATTTATTTTTGCAGAGTGTTCATCTCTCTGGTATAAAGAAGATCCTGAAGAAGATTGTTAAACTTTTGTAGAGAAAACACATCATGATGCAATTTTATTTAATAAAATTTTGTTCTCTGTGTGTGTTTCCCATGTAAAGATTTAGTCTCGTATTAAGGAAAAACATCGCGGATTTAACCTCAATTACATTATATATTTCATTAATGAAAACTGTAGGATGAAATGTTTTTGTTATACATAAGAATAACAAGTGTTTTATTGAATGAGTTGTATTGAATAGTTATTTCATTTAATAAAATAACTGTTACTGCTAAGAAATAACTTTTTAACAGTAATAACTTCCCTTTATATTCAGTTTTATTTTCATATAAAAGAAACATTAGAGCACTTTATTGAATACTACGCCTGGTCTTCTATTTGTTAAATATGATTTACTTAACGAAAAATATTTCTCTTTGAAGCTGCTTCTGAAAAATAACTTGAATAAATTACATCTTTTTGAATAACACAGAAAACTAGCGCCATCTATGTTTAAAATTAGAATTAGAAATAAATGCGGAAAATTCTTTATGCAAACAATTTGGACTTAATTAAGTACTATTTCATCACATTTTAAGCTTCCGAAATTTTTTTATGAAAGATATAGAAAAAATTTACATTTCTGTGTGACAAAAGTGCAAAATGTAGCAAAAAATGCTTTCACTGATAACCATAAATACATTTATTTTGAGCTTTTGAAGTGTGATAATTAATATATCTTATAAGAGTTTTTTATATATCTTATAAGTAATAATATATCTTATAAGAGTTTAAGATCCTTTGAATTTCTTTGGTGTTTGTAGTTTAAGTATTGGGCCTGTGTTAGTTTATTTATTCTATATTTACATTATGAGACTAGAAAGGGCAAGGTTTTAAGCAAAAGGAAACACTAAATTATAAATTTCAAAATTTTGGAGAAAATTGACAGTAGAATTAGGGTAACGTAATACATTAGTAAAGAGATGGAAATAAAACTCAGAAAAATCAGAATATGCAACAATATCAAAAATGAATTCTTGATAAACATAATTACTCACAAATACTTTGTAATTGAGGTAAAAAAAGTTTTATAAAGTACGTACACCAAAATTGTTTTAAGAAAAAAAAATGCCGTTAGTTCTTGAGAAATTTTTCTATTAAAAATTTTCTCTACTCAAGCAAAAATTGTTTTTGCAGGAAAGTATTTACGATTTCACATATGACTGAGGAAACTAGTATCATAAAATTTTTTTAAAGTTGCATTTTTCTAATTTTTATGAATGTCGACAAATATAAATATATTGCCACCTTATTTAAGAATATTTCCTTTCCCAAAGTTGCAGCAGCTTATTGGACGATACAAAGTAAATACAAGTTTTCTAAGACCTTAACATTGATCAAGGAAGAACTTTGGGTAAAATTCCTTAATTTAAGTACATATTTAATTAAGTAAATAAAATGTTTCATTTTAAGAAGATTATTAGTTTTTAATGAAGGAGGGATAGTGGAATGTTGTAATCTTAGAATAGATTGAATCCTGGAGAAGATTTGAAGCATTTTTAAGGAATACTTTAATTTTTTGGAAGTGTCATTTGAATTGCTTTCGTTATAACTAAAAATTTTAGCAAAGATAATTTTTTTAATGGAATCTAAGAAAACTATTCTTTAAAATTATCTCGACTTCTTTAATTTAAGCAATATTTTATTTTAAATTATGAGTTCAATTCATGTGTTATCATCTAATATAAATACTTCATTTTGATAGTTATAATATTTTCACATGATGTAGCTCAAATACAATCATAAATCATTTACTATTAGATTGAAGTAACAGGTACTTTAGTTTTAGTCTAAGACTAACGTACCAGTAACTATTTAAATATGTTGCCAATGAAATTCGCGTCTCTTAGAAAAATAAATTGTTATGTAGCTTTTGATAAATTTTAGAGTTAAAAATGCTCGTTGCATATAGAATTTTTATACTTGTCAACATTTTTTGTTCCCTTTTACTCCACAGTTTAAAGATAAATGACTGCTGAAATAAGATTAAGTTAGAAATTTTTCCACATTTTGAGGAAAAGAAACGAATAACAATGTTTTACCTAGTCCTGGTATAAATGAAATAATTCTTTCCACAATCGTTTTTCCATACGACATTTTTTTAATTCATGAGTACAATTCAATTGAAAAGTCCAGTATCAAACTTAGCGGATGTCTCAAATATGATTGAATAATTTAGCCCATTTCAGTTCCCAATACTGAATTTACTTAATAGTTATTAGTTTTCTTAGCATTAACTGGAAAATATCTGAAAAAAATTCTGTTTAATAAACTATGAAATTAAAAAATGTCTAATGTTACATTTCACATAATTCTTAAAAATGTTTTTAAAACTTATTTAGAACTTGGTGTCAAAAACATTTATTTGAAAGAGCAAAGATTAATAATGATGTAAGTATTTTGACTTAAGTAATATGTTATTTCTTATTACTTTATATTTGGTTCAAGATAAAATGTATATCATATCCAAATTCACTAATAATAGTAGTAGTAGGATGTACATACATATATAAAAATGATCATTATTTATTTGAGATACCAAATTTATTTTGAGATTATTTATCTTTAAATTCGAATGACAAAAAATCCTTGCAGATGCTCAAACAGTTATTCGAACATGGTGATTAAAAACTCCATATCAATAATCTCTTCCTCATATTTTCAGCTTTTTGGAAAGTAAATAAGAAATCAAGGAATTTTTTCACATGGAATTCATAAAAATTAAAATATTTTACATTATGAAATGAGAGCAAGAGAAATAATTTAAATACTTTAAAAATATAAATTTTAATATTTATTTGAAAATTTTTTGTTAATATATTATGAAAAAGGAATGCCGAAATTTTTCGTTGCAATAATATCCTTGTAAAATTTCTAAGGAAATAAACAAAAAATATTTCGAATGAAATATTTTAAGTTTCAATCTGAATTTGAAATATATGAATTTATACCAATTGAACAAGTATTAAAAATAATTATATATTACGTATTATATTCCTATTTTATTATTTTAATTTTAAATTAGCAAAATTGTGTTTGTGCGTACTAAAGATTTATTTTAATGTTCAGTACAATATATTAGCATTATTTTAAAACATACTAAATGAAGAATTAATTAGATAAATTTTTTAAATTGATACGTACACTGATTAAAAATATTTTTCATAAAGGAAACTTTTAAAATATAATAATAATTTTAAAAGTTTCATTAAACTAAAATAATATTATAAAAATTTTTTATTAGAGAAGTTCATTGATTCAAAATTTTAAACCACAGTTGAAGTTTATTACATTATTGCATAACTTTTCGATCTGTCCATTTCTCTTGATTAAAACTGCTAATCATATGCATATGCCAGTGGATTTTATTTTCTAATTTTAAAAATTAGAATTTTATCTTAGTACTATTGACAAGCAATTACGATTTATTTGATAATCATTTGAAAGAAAAATTAGAATCGTTGAAAGCATTTCATTGATTCCAGTACGAAAAAATAAAAAAATCATACTATTAATTAATTTATGAAATATTCGGCACAATTTGTAATCTTTTCCCATTCTAAGATACGTGAAAGATTCTTAATAAAGTTTGAAAACTCACATTCAAGAAAACAAAAGATATCGAAATCAATATTTTAGAAGCCATTTTTACAATTTTTTATGTAAATTTTGATTTGGGCTGTGTATTATATGAATTTAAAATTTTTCTAATGTATTAAAGGAGTATTATATAATGGTCTGTTTTACCATATATTCTAAATGATTCATGAAAATAATTTTAAAATATAAATTTGCTTTTTGAACTACTAAATTGAAGTACATTCTAAAGAAAACTCCAAACTAAAACAGAAACTCAAATAAAAATATCCTCCAAAGAATTTTTAAAAATGTATAATCAGAAACTTCATCTACTTCAGATTTCAGGAAAACTTCCTACTTAAGCAACTCGAATATTGATTAATAATTAGTCGTACATTGAATATTCCATGAGCTTGTATAAAATCAAATAAAGTTTAAACATTTTAATCAGAGATGGTACCAATTTCATTCTCACTGCATATGAGCACAGAAATGGCTTTACTAAATCAAAGATGGCAATTGATTCGAGATATTTAAAGAACAATAATATTTCCTGAAGATAAAAATTTCTTGTGAGATTATCACAAAACTTAAAAATTATAAGTTCACTAATAATAGTAGTAGGATGTAGATACATATATAAAAATGATCATTAATTATTTAAGATACCATATTTATTTTGAGATCATTCCTCTTTGAATACGAATGGCAAGAAATCCTTGCAGATGCTCTAACAGTTATTCGAACATAGTCATTAAAAGCTCCATATCAATAATCTTTTCCTCATATTTTCAGCTTTTTGGAAAGTAAATAAGAAATCAAGGAATTTTTTCACATGGAATTCATAACGTTAATACATGTTTCTATATTTAAAGCTTTTATTAGAAATATTAATAGCTGGAATGAATGTTTTAAAAATCTATGCATTCTTAAACCTCAAAAACATATGAAACATCATGGCAAGAATTTTTTTAACGATAAAATAAATTGTAATTTAAGCAATTACTCTTAACCAAATTACTATTACGTTGAAATTTACCACATCGCTATTCACTATCATTTTATATATGAAAAATTACTAGTATTTATATAGAAAGTAAATTAAAGGTAATTTCAGGAAAGGATAAATATATATACAAATTAAAATATTTTACATTATGAAATGTGAGCAAGAGAAATAATTTAAATACTTGAAAAATATAAATTTTAATATTTATTTGAAAAATTTTTGTTAATATATTATGAAAAAGGAATGCCGAAATTTTTCGTTGCAATAATATGCTTGTAAAATTTCTAAGGAACTAAACAAAAAATATTTCGAATGAAATATTTTAAGTTTCAATCTGAATTTGAAATATATGAATTTATACCGATGGAACAAGTATTAAAAATAATCATATATTACATATTATATTCCTATTTTATTATTTTAATTTTAAATAAGCAAAATTGTGTTTGTGTGTACTAAAGATTTATTTTAATATTCAATACAATACATTAGCATTATTTTAAAACATACTAAATGAAGAATTAATTAGATAAATTTTTTAAGTTGATACGTACACTGATTAAAAATATTTTTCATAAAGAAAACTTTTAAAATTTAATATTAATTTTAAAACTTTCATTAAACTAAAATAATATTATAAAACTTTTTTATTAGAGAAGTTCACTGATTCAAAATTTTAAACCACAATTGAAGTTTAATACATTATTGCATAACTTTTTGATCTGTCCTTTTCTCTTGATTAAAACTGCTAATCATATGCATATGCCAGTGGATTTTATTTTGTAATTTTAAAAATTAGAATTTTATCTTGGTACTATTGACAAGCAATTACGATTTATTTGATAATCATTTGAAAGAAAAATTACAATCACTTTTGTTGAAAGCATTTCATTGATTCCAGTGCGAAAAAATAAAAAAAATCATACTATTAATTAATTTATGAAATATTCGGCACAATTTGTAATCTTTTCCTATTCTAAGATACGTGAAAGATTCTTAATAAAGTTTGGAAACTCACATTCAAGACAACAAAAGATACCGAAATCAATATTTTAGAAGCCATTTTTACAATTTCTTATGTAAATTTTGATTCGGGCTGTGTATTATATGAATTTAAAATTTTTCTAATGTATTAAAGGAGTATTATATAATGGTCTGTTTTACCATATATTCTAAATGATTCATGAAAATAATTTTAAAATATAAATTTGCTTTTTGAACTACTTATTTGAAGTACATTAAACTCTAAACTAAAACAAAAACTCAAATAGAAATGTCCTCCAAAGAATTTTTAAAAATGTATAATCAGAAACTTCATCTACTTCAGATTTCAGGAAAACTTCCTACTTAAGCAACTCGAATATTGATTAATAATTAGTCGTACATTGAATATTCCATGAGCTTGTATAAAATCAAAATAAAGTTTAAACATTTTAATCAGAGATGGTACCAATTTCATTCTCACTGCATATGAGCACAGCAATGGCTTTACTAAATCAAAGATGGCAATTGATTCGAGATATTTAAAGAACAATAATATTTCCAGAAGATAAAAATTTCTTGTGAGATTATCACAAAACTTAAAAATAATTAGTAGTTTAAGTATTTTAATTTTAGAAGAAAATTAATTTAGAGAGAATGTCTAGTTTAGCAACCGTCAAAATTTATCCTTAAGTTTTGAGTGTCACAAATCATATCTACTTCAGTCGCGTATTTTCAATTGACAATTGAGGAAAGACCGTCTTTCCTCAGTTGTAGAAGTATGTAGAAGGTTATAGATTCGGTACCTGACTTCGTTAACGACCATTGTTTCATATATTACTTTTTAACTAAACTCAAATATATTTCAACTGATACTAAGTCTTGAAGAACAATGTGATAGATCAAATATTTATTTTGTCACCTAAATTTTACTTAAAACTGTGAAATGATTATATGCGTCCATAACAGAAAATATAGATTGAATAGTCAAAAGAGAAAAGGAACGAATAAAGCCGATTATTATGATATCAGTAAGTAACCGATACCATAATAATCGAATAATCAGCGTTAATGCTAGATAAAGATGCTTACGTAATATGCAAATTTTCCTTTTTGGTGAGTCATGGAAAGAAATGTGATAAATGAGAGATCGAATTCTCATCAATTGATAATTTTTCAAAATTATACAGCTGTTAACTGCGTTTAGTGCTTGAAAATCAACAGAAATCTGAAGCATGAAGCACCACAATAGCATAGCATAAATCTTTTGGCAAGTGAAACATTAATCGGGAATGAATTCCAATTATATTATGAGAGAATTTTATATAAAAGCGTAATCATCTATTAAATTAAAGGAAAAAATTTGTGCAAAAGTTTAATGTAATTTATGTAAAAATTTAAAGTTATATAAACATTAGAAGTTATCAATTTGCTCTTTTGTTCTAGACGTGAAAGTGTGGTTGCATGTTACTTTTTAAGAAAATATTTTATGTTGCTTATTTAAAGAGAATACAAATGACTGTGTATTTCAAATATTTTTGTTTTAAAACGGGATAAGACTGAATCAAACCAAATTTTATCATTGATGGAATTCCCCGATGGGGTAAAGGTATAAAACTTTTTATGAAAGCTTAATTGTATCCTTTAGATATACATTGTATCTTTTAGACTTACATTAATTAACAGGATTAAAATAAAAAAAGCTTATATATAATTGCAATCCTTTAGATTTACAATTTAATGTTTAGGTTTAAGAAATCTTTTTGATAGTTAATGTTAATTGATTATTAATGGATACTGGGCCATGAAGACTAACCAATCAGTCTCCAAATATTCTTGGGACTTTGCACCGCAAAATAAAATCCTTCAATACGAAGATCAAAATACAGGAATAATACTATGTTCCACAGGGAACTTCTGTCAAGATCAATTTCTCAAAACTAAACTATGTTCAAATTTTAATTGCTTGTTTCTTTAAGAAAACAAGATACATTTATTTATAAAATTAATTTCATTGACTTTTATTGGTTTGACTGTCAAATATTTTAAGATCAGATATTGCACATGTGACTTAGTTAAGAAAAGACTTACGTTTTAAAATACATTCTGAATAGTTTCAAAAATTTTCCCTCTAAAGGGAGTTTGTATCCATATTCTGTTGAGCTGAAAGCTGAGCGTTACATTTTTAAAGGATAACTTCTTTTTATCGATCAGTTATTGCTCGCAATCAGAATTATTATTTTATTATGTGAAAGTAATAGTCAGAGACACATCATAAAATAAATTTTATATTCATACCAATCAAAGTTAAACACCTAAAAAATTTACTGAATATATAATTCTTAACTTTTACTTGAATAAGAGATAAATAATTAAAAAAATAATGTATTAATTAATGATTAAATAACCTGAGGTATTAATTTCCACAAGAAGTTTGGCCAGGGTGTTTTTAGTTCTAGGTTATTTTTTGCATATGTGGGGATAATTTCTCCAAGACAGTTTAAACTATATTCCTAAATTTTACAAAAATTTGAGATGGAAGTTAAACCTAAGAAGTGGACAAATGCAAATTGAGAGGTTTGCTAAACTGTAATTTTTAAGTATCAATGTAATAAAAATAAAGGTTTTGTCACAAATTTGCAAAATCTTTAAGAATGGAATACTATTAAGGCTAAGAACGAGGGAAAGTCATTGATTTATAGAAGATAATGCTATTTTGATAACAGTGAAAGAGTGTCTATAAGAAAACTCTTTCTCAAAATGTAAAAAAATTAAAATTGTATAAAGCTAAATTTTTGAGTCAAGAAAATAAAAATAAAAATATGAATTTATTTGTTGTCACTGTAGAAATAAGATAATTCCGTTTTAAATTTCACATTCTCTGAATTTTATTTTTCGCACAGAAAATAAATTAACTTCATTAATTCAACTTTTATGAAAAGAGATACATTTCTCCTACTTTGAAGAATTATCATTTACCATTTTATAAAATGACTCTTAAAAATTTTCAACTCGTTCAACTCATTAATTTTACCTATCAAAATTATATAAAATGACTAGATATTCTTTAGAATACTGAATTTTAAACCTTGACCACATTTATTTTTTCATATTTTGACTGGGAAGTTTCTTTTAATAAGCTATTAAAATTTTTGTTTAGTTTTTTATTATACCGATTTTGTTCAAACAATATTTTCATTATTCTAATTAGAAAATTTTCCCTCTTTCTTGAATGACTTGTCTCTTCAATATTCATCTCAAATAGAACAATGCACGTAAATCTCACGGCCCCATTGATTTCTGAGAGCTTGGAATTTTGATGACATAATTCTTCTTGAAGATTTGAAAAATACAGTCTGTTAATTTTTATTTCGTAGCGAAAATTTTATTCTCACCGGTATTTCAGTGAGGTTACAGTCAGTCATCACGTTTTTGTAGAGTTTATCTCTCTCATCCAGAGATGTAATGTCAAATTTTCTGAGAAGAGCCGCAACAATCGTTTTTATTGTCATGTAGGAAAATCTTTTACCTGTGGAAGAAAAAAATAAAAGTATCAAAATAGAGTTTTAAGTATCAGTTTCATATTAATAATTTTAAGAAAACGTTTTATGATTATTCGGAAAAATATAAAAATATACGTAATTCATCACATTGAATTTGTATGAAAAAAGTTAGTAATGGATAGCTTTTTTGAGTAATGAGTTCTCGTAATGAACAAACTTAGATGTAGAGGAAGAATATACACAATGCCTTTCTGCCTTCTACATGCATGTCTGTCACGGTGGGCGCCTGAGAGTTTTCCGTGTTTCCTCCCTTGCTACTCGTGAATACGGCCTACTTATCTTTGAAAAGTCCTTCCTGAAGACAATTTACTTGGAAGATGTTAAAATGTCTTATAACGGCTTTTAGCCGTTACGCTGTCCACTATGTGGGAGCCAAAAGAGTAAAATCTAATGAAAATAAATAATCAAAGAAACAAGGATTGCTTTCATACATAATTAATACTCAATCTCATAAAAATATGTTTCCTTATTGCATTCTCTCAATCTAAAAACACACGAGATTAATACCTTAAAGATTTAAAACATAATTTTTCTAAAAGAAAACAATTACTAGATAATTACACAAATACTAGAGGATGGTTGGTTGGATTTCTCCTTACTATTAATTTTTCCGCAGGAAGACTAAGCGAACTGGAAATTACAACTTAATTCTGATTCCAACCAATTACGAATATTCGCTTCAGAATAACCATAAATTGTTGAGCTATGATTTAAACATTCCGAGTCCAAACATGATTTCGAGAAGTCAAGTTGCTTTAAATTACTAAATATTCCTTTGAAAATTAGACCTATAATCACAAGTCATCATTATACGTATAAGATTATACTTCATACGAGAGAGATTAGAAAAGTGATTTATAGTTTTGATGAAGAATTAAGATTTTTTTCTATCCTTTTTTTTTTTTTATCTCACAGAGAGAAATTTGAAAATATTACATAAAGCTTGGAGTCATGCTGTTCAAATATTTTTGAACCATGTTAGAATTTGTTAAAAATGAATATGAAAAATAATAGAATTATTGAAGAACATGATTTATCTGAAGTAGTAGGAAAAATATTGATCGTTTCACGTTTGATCACGTTTATCGTTTCGTTTGATTTTTATATAGATACTGATGCCTTTTAGTCATATCACATAAATTTTAATAAAGGAAAACTATAGGCTTTTCAAAGGAAAATATAAAGATGGAAATGATGTTATAGATGACAATGAACAAGGAAAAAAATTAACTCCTTGTTTAACTAAATAAAATATTTACCACGATAAAAAAAAACGGAAAATTTTGTTCTGGAAATAGACTAAGCATACAACGTACTATAGAATATACAAAGAAAACTAAAATTTTTTACATAGAAAATGTCTATTGAAAACTAAAATTAATGATTATTTGATGAAAAAAATCTCCAATCAAAGTTAATATTCCTTTAATAAATATTTTTGTTTAAAGTTATGGTTTTTTTTAATCATTTGAAATTCAACAACTCTATTCAATATGAAAATTCACATAAAATAAATTATATCATTAAATAATTTCTTCTAAATATTTAAACTGCATTAATGATTTATTGATTCCTTGATTTATTTGATTCTTTTTACTTTAGAAATTTGTATTATTTCATATTAGCATTGCTGTTTTACTTTTTGAATTTTATGTCTTGATATTTAGTTAAAATGGACTTTATATTTTGATTTAACACAGCATTTATCCCGCACAAAGTCTTAAATACTAATGATTGTTTTATATTTATGTAAATATTAGATAAATGTGTGTGTTCTTTAATATTTGGAGAGAGAGAGGGAGAAAAATTTTCTTTTATAAATTAAAATTTCAGTTCATTAGAAATTTTGTTAAAAAAATGAATAGTCAATACATGGATTTTTCTTTTTCATAGCAATTTTTTAAATTATAAAATTTCTCAACTTTGTGTGGGAGTGAGAAAGGCTATTGTTATATTCCAATTGATTAAATGTTATTTTTATATTCAAATTCCATGACACGTATAGTATGATATCATGGAAATTGAATATACAAGCCACTCATAATCCCATGCTTGAGATTTATGAAAATTATT
The DNA here is from genome assembly GCA_037975125.1 of Latrodectus hesperus. Classification (NCBI taxonomy): domain Eukaryota; kingdom Metazoa; phylum Arthropoda; class Arachnida; order Araneae; family Theridiidae; genus Latrodectus; species Latrodectus hesperus. The sequence goes on along the minus strand of CM075856.1, from coordinate 72,822,334 downwards.
TTCAGGAATTCACTAGTTTAATAAAATTCTATTCATATTATTTTTCTTTCGTCTCTTATTAGCATTCAATGTCAGTATTACATATTATTTGAAAAAAAAAATGAATTGAAATTTAAAGGTATATGTTGTTAATTTTCAAATGTTGCATTGTGAACTTCATATGAGATTTCAATATTAGACTTGGGGATTTTTTTTATCTCAATCAGCAACATAAATTTCGAAAAATATAATGTTTTATTTTAATAAAATTATGATTGCAAAATATATACTGATTACAAAATAATATTTTTCAATTTTGACTCAAAACTGATTATTTTATCTGATAGTTTACTTTTTATGTATTATTTTTTATCATTATTTTTCGTTTTTATACTTGATTTCTATCATACTGTCAACATTTAGGGTTAATAATAAATTAATCTTATTAATGTGTACCGCAAGTTGTCACTGAAATTACTTTGAAAACTATTGATGAAACTGTGTGAGAGAATTAAGTGAAAATAATTAGAATTCTTATAATTTTTAGAAAACAACAATCAAAACTATTGGCTAACATAAAATGCGCAAAAAGTATCAAAATTATCAATTTGCTTGTACAAGCTTTAAATGGTTTCGTTCCAACATTGTTCAGTTGTGATAACATGTAAAATTAGGTAAAACTGCAATCTGTCTTTAATTTACTTCTCATCTTGTGACATAAGCATCACAACATAATAGTCATTTCAGGTTGAAACTTCAACAATATATGCGTAACATACAAAATCATTTAAACTTAACATTGCATGTAATATTAAATGATTTCCTTCGCTGTAAATACAAACGATATGCACACAAGTCAAGTATTTAGAGAATCTTCACTAATCTTCTAACCCTAGTGAATATGATCAAACTTTAAATTGCATATTTGAGGTAATAGAGGATGGACAATTGTCAGATATCGTCTCTTTATTACCCTTAGCGTTTATCAAAATTAATTTTAAAATCAGAAAGATTTTCTAATGGGTAAATTATCCGAAAAGATGGCAAAAGTACTGAAGTAGAGGTCTGTACTTGAATTAAGCTGCAGATACTCTCTTTCGAAGGAAAAAAGCTTGAAGATCCTACGAGTGGTCATTTAATCATCTTGCTATTATCGGAACTTATAAGAACAATCTCGATACTGGAAAATTGTTGGATATTTCTTTTACTCTCCGCAATCTGCAAAAGCAACCCCAAACAATCCAAACGATATATTCTATTTATTTTTTATTCAAATATGCTATCCATTTCTTAGGTCCTTTTGCAAGTTTTGGTGATATTTGATTCGTCCATTTAATCCCTGATGATACACAGTATTAATACTGGGATCTTTTTCTAAACAATGTCTTGAGAAACATTGACAGACAGATAGGTTGAAAGCCGATGTCGTTATCTGAATGATATGTTCACATTCTTGAATTCCCACATTTACACATAAACTATACACACTCATCACAGACTCACAATTACACAAGATACTTGTCATATCTTTTCAAGCCAACTGAGAATGTTTCAATAAATTCGTGAGAATAAAAATCAGTCTTTCCAGAGAAGTTTGTTACAGTAAAATTACAGTAAAATATATCAACGCAGAATAAGAAAGAAGTTCAAGTCGATCCACTGTCTTTAGATAGTAGATATAAGTACAGTTACCTATCATTGACTATCAGATGCAAATGAACCTGGTAAAATAATTCTTGTAACTCAAAAGACAGCACTGTCGGTTACTTGATTTTCCAAAAGAATAGAAGTCACAACCTCAAACTCATTAGATATATGCTCACCGCATACAATCCATTACACACTTTTAAATGATTTTTGTCCATTATAAATCCAGTAATGTTTTCTAAGTTAGTTCAAAAGAATCTACTTATACAAATGAATTCTTTTTGATGATGATTTAAGCAATTAGTTTTATTACTACTTCATTTTGCAACGCTTGAATAATTGTTTTTTTTAACGTCCTCATGGTTTTTGTTGCTTAAAGTTTTGTTTTTTAAAGAATTTTTTGGTCATCTCATTTTTTGGTTATATGCATTCAGAATTTTTAAATTCTTAACCTTATCATCAGTAAATATGTCTGCTTGAATCATTTTTACAGTTTGGCTTTCTGCCTCCTTAAAATAAACTGATGTAATTTCTCCTTTACTTCTGTATTCACGTTCACAGAAGCAATTGTGTGTAAAGAGAAGGATACAGCCTATTAGGTGCATAATCTGCTGATACCTCGAAATGTACAAACAGTACCATTTTTATCTAACAAATGTTTAGTCACAAAGGATACTCTCACTATCTAGCAGCAAATAAATAATGTTTTTTTACCTTGTTGTTTAGGTTTTTTTAGGCAGATTAGCTAGATTGAATTCATTATCAGTATGATTATAGAAAGAAAAATGAGAAGTTTTCTAGTTTCTGCAACCTTGTTTCTTACGCAAACTGATCAACACTCTTCTCTTTTGATCCATATGTGGTGGAACGGTTATTGAATACCTCCAATTGTAGTATGGTATTTACATTGAATATTGTTCTTGTACTACAAAAGAAGCCATTATAATTGAAACGAATACAAATAACAATTATAATCTATCAATAGTTCTGTCATTCAAATAGGCAATTCTGAACGTTTTGAAAAACAAGGATATTTTGACTTCATTTTTTGTTTCAATTCGCAGAAACAGAGATGAGGCTTTGATGTCTTTGCTTCCATTGCTAAAAATGTGAATAGAACAGTTTTGAAAAATTATCTTCCGTTTACATAAAGCCCTCTGTCAAATTTTATTTCTTCTAAAACAGGAAATAATTCGAACCAATTAAGAAATTTTTTACTAAAAGATTCAGGGATTTTTCAAGTGAAACTTAATTTAATCTTAATTTCCAACTGAAACTGTCATCTCAACTGAATCTTAATTTGCAAGTTTTCTGCAGTATATCGATTTTGGAAAACCAAATGGGTCGAAAGCTTTCTGAATATTATTCTTATAGTGATAGTGGTGATATTCAAACGGTCCATCCTATTTAGATTCAGATGCAATGTGTTTTCTTTCTTGTTTTAAATTTGACCCAAAATCAATGTTTGGATATCCTAGTCCTTATTAACAATACATTGCTAACTTCTCAGATTAAATTTTCCCTGTACCATTGCACGCAAGGAAACTTAACGAACTACTTTAAGTCTTTCTATCAGCTAAGACTAAGAACATCATTCACGCAGAAAATGTTCAGGAGCTTATTTATTAAGCAATCAACAAAATAAATACGCATACATTTTTTAAAATGACATTCTCAAAGGAGTGGGTTGCATTTAACTCCAAATATATCGCATGACAAAATGTCGTTAATTGTTTTCGTCGCTCTCTCTAGATTTTACCAAAAAATTTCTAACGTAATCGTATCTTCTTACGATATTAATTTGCATAAATGCCTCTACTAAGTTGTTCCCACTATACTTCAAATGTCAAAATTTTAGTAGAATCTATGAAATAATTTGAATTAAATTAGACCCTCATTCCAGACATCTCTATCTGAAAATAGTAATCTCTTCTCTCTATACAAATCATCAAATACTTGTCGTGTTTTTGGTGTACTTTGCTCTTTCATCACAGATCTAAGCTGTGAGTAATGTTTACATATAGCTGCCTCTGTTGAAACATCTGAGTGATTAATGAAACCATATCCATTTCCTGAAAATTTCATCATGTAACGAATTTTCTCAGCTTATCTTTCTAATAAATCTTTCCATTCTTTTTAACGCAAACCCTTCATTATACAGTAGAGGAATGATTACTTATTACTTCACTCCAAGGAAGTAAACTCTTCGTAAAGCCCTTCCTCATTCATTGTTTTTGGAGACTGAAAAATTCCAAATTCTGAGACTATTTAGATTCCAAAGATTGACGACATTAGCGTCTTTCATAAATAAGTAAGCACAATCGATATGTTTGGCTCATTTTGATTTAGAAACTCACTTAATGGAAGTTCCTTCCATTAATACGTTTCTATGCTCTACTTTTATTAGACTTAAGTTTTTAAATGCTTAAAAACGAATAACTTATTTTTTTAAAATAGTAAAATGCATTATTTTGAAATTCTAATTCAAAACTTAAAGAAATAAGATTATGGTTTGAATAAAATATTAAAATTAATGAGATAATTAGCCAATTTATAATTTTTAGTTTCAATTTGGTAAAAATATTTCTATGCTTTTCATAGAAATTTAAAGATATTCTATTTCACATAAATCCTTCGAGAATTTAGAAACAATTTTAAGTTTGAAAGTTCAAACATTTGCGTATTGTATCAAAATTATTTTTGACTAAACGCATTAATTATTTAAAAATTTAACAATTTTTATTAAATAATAAATTATTAAATTTTAAATTATTTCATTAAATTAATAAATAAATTTAACAATTGAATTATTTTGAAACTTTTATTTAAATTAAATTCTCAAATTATGAAAAAACAGCAATTTTCAATGAAGTAAATTTACTTTGCTTTTAATGTCATCAAAATTACCTTTATATGAGAAACGTATAATACATTCTGATAGTATTTAAGAGTTTTCCACTAAATGGTGCTATCGTTGCTGCTTTAATAGAATTCGCGCCACCTGAATTTGAAACTAGAGTTAGCTCTTTGATTGGTAATTGGAAGTCTTACTCTATATATTCTCCTGTGGTTGTCTAAAATTACATAAATGCCAAGACTACTTTTTTTGGCGCCATCAAAATATTTACCAAAAATTTCTTTATATACAATTGCTGCTATTAATTTTAATAACTTTATTTTCCCCAAAAATTTTGAAATTAATTACAAAATATATCATTCCTTGTTCATTAAAATTAAACATATTACTCAATTATAATTTTAATGACTATTTTAAATTAGCAGTTTGTTCATTTTGTCATTTTAAGGCTTTATTATAAATACAATGATGGATTCAAGCAAAATTACATCGAAATTAAAATAATCTGATGCATCCTATAACTGGGAAGGATCAATTATCATTAAAAAGATTTAATTACATTGTTTACATTCAAAATTATATATGAAAGATAATATGAATATATTCTTCAATGCTGATATTAATTTATACTTACCGATGCAATTTCGTGGTCCCGCAGAGAATGGTATGTAAGCGTAAGGGTGTCTTCCTATACTGTTTTCAGGAAAAAATCTTGACGGATCAAACACTTCCGGATTGGGAAATGCCTTTGGATCTCTGTGAATCATATGAGTGAAGAGTACAACGGTACTTCCCTGAGGTATTGTGTAGTCAACTGTAATGCGAAAAGAAATTTCCATTGATGAATGAAACATGATTAACATTTGATGATTCACGTAAATACTAAAATTTCGTATTTGAAAATTGGAATCACAAGTAAGCTGTATCACGTAGTCATTTCAAAAGTTTAATTCTTAACATTCGTAAAACTGTCACTTGAAAAAGAATACATAAATTCACAGAATAGATCATTTATTCAATCTGCATGAAAGTTTAGTAATTAGATCAGCTAAAAATTTCTGAAGACTCGAAAACTATGAATTAATACCATGGTCTATAATATTAATGAAAGAAAGATTTTGCTTGTAATCAGCCACTTTTACCGTATCAAAAAGCAAACCTCAATATTTGTGGTATGAAGAAAATACTGAAAATATTTTCGAAAATCATTGGCCATTTTAGACAAATAGTAATTTGTGACCAAATACCACAGTAAATAATGATGAAGATAATGATTCCTGATTATAATTAACCATATTTGCAAATCATCCATCAAAGCAAATGTTCAGTAATGAAAATAATTGATTATTTCTCAATCAAAAATCCTAATCTCCAAATAAGTGTGACGGGTAGCCTAAAATGAAAAACAATTATAATTAACAATTGAAAACAATAATTTTTTACGAGTTTTTTCATACTTCTTCACGTAATTTTTGACAATAAAAAATGATTAAAATTTGTAGGTTTACTTCGACAAAAATGTCATATTTATTAATTTATAAAGGACTCGGAGAATTTCAAAATCTTCTATTTTTTTCGATTGACTTCCAAAGTAAAACATATATGCACAACAATAACAGACTATGGTTTCAATAAAAAGACGAAATAAAAAATTGGTTGAACAACATTTAACAACATTTGAATTCATATTTATACGAATTCCCTTTTGGTAGGATCTTCATCAAGAAACTTTTTACGAATAATGTAACTTTTCTTGATTTCATAAAGTTAAAATTGAACAATTTAATTGTTACTTTTGCTTATAAAAAATAAATTTAAGTGATGTATTCAAATTAATTTATTTTCTAAATAAGAACTTCATTGAATTCTTAAAAATCTAAGCAAGTTTATTAGTTGATGAATTAATATGCAAATGTATGGATACAAGTTATCATCAAATAAAACCGAAATCATCTATTGGAATACGGTTACTATTGGAGAATGAGGATCTATTGCAACAATACCACGTTTTTCAGAGTAGAATACGCTTTATGTTCGGGTCACTATTGAATATCTTATAACATCTTATATCTTTCTCTCTCTTTCTTTGGACTTAACTATACATAACAAAACTAACTAACCAATAACTATTGGTCACATAGTGTATAAGATGAAGAATCTGTTTCTATGTGCATGAGTCGATTTCTTTTTTCAGCATTAACTGCAAAACATATGAATATAAGAACAATTCGTCATACTGTAACAACAATAATAAAGAAACAAATTCTTAATTTAGAATACCTTTCATTAAAATAGTTTAAAAAAATAAAAAATAGTTAAAAGCGAAAAATTTTATCGGAACTTAAATTAAATTTATTCAAATGTAAAGTATATTATAAATTGAGATTCATAAAAACTAAATTCCATTATACTTATATTCATAAAATTCATTCTGTACGTATTTAAGATTCTAGACTAATTTTTTATATTTCCTCCATTTTTTCCTTAAAAGGTTTCGTGATGACTTTCATTAATGACACCAGGTTGATAGTGTTTTCTGGCGAAAGATTCAAATATGACATGGTGTACCAAACTAATCTTAAGTGAAGTTACTTGTTTAAAACCCAGAACTATTAAGCGTTATAAAATAGAGTAATTATATAATGAGAAATCTGAGTATGTATATATATATATCATAAAATATTTAAAATAAAATCTATTGCTTTTAAAAATGTATAACATAAATTTAAAATTCACAATTAGAAACATAAAGCTTAAAGTTATAAACCTCTACAGACAGTCAAAATATGATGCATTTTAAATTGTTCATCAAATTTTTCACACACCAAGGATTTAAATCATTTAGAAATAAATATTATTGGATTAAACAATGTGAATGATACGAAAGCGAATTAGTCTGATACGCACTTAGTAGAGCTAAAAAAGAAAATAGAGTTTGTTACTAACTTGCATGTTTCAGGATTCCTGTCAAAGAGAATTGATAAAATTATTAAATTTATTTTTTACATCAACTGAAAGAACTGTTGGCAAAATATGAAAAAATATAAGTTTAACTTGTATTCAGTTTTGCTACTATATAGAAGGCTAATACAGCAGCAAAATTGAATAAATATAGTTTTGCTGCTGTATTAGACTTCCCATTACCGTCTGTTCCCGCATGGGTTTATATCTAACAAAACATGTCTCAAAGCCCTTGTCAATAAGGAAAACAAAATCAAGTATTTTAAAAGTTTCTACACAACAGGATTACAATTAATGTTACTACTTGCGTTTCTCAAATCATCTCTCATGCTCTCTCAGTGTACATACAGAATTTATGTAAAATTTTAGTACTGACAAGATATATAAAGAGCACGACGCACAGCCTCAGTTTCAGTAGCATAGATACACTCAGAGGGTTTACTTTATTTCTGTAAATACGAGTGTCTATCCCTGGGTAACCTAGACATCTGTCCTCTTCTCCTTACTTTTTTTGCTTTTTCTTTCTTTTATCCTCCTCTGGAGTTGCTTTGTAAAATATGGAAAGCTTCCTTTGAGTAGCTATTGCCGCTTTGTTGCTTTTAGGTACTTCTGGGGACTGAATTATACATGCGTTGTGTGAGACAGTGACCTTGGAAAGAATCATCTTTGTAAATGAGGCACTTAATAGCCAACACATTTCTTCAGCTCTATTTCAGGTAAACGGGAAGTGTACTGTGGACTTCAGATTATCAATTCGCTTTATAGATCAAGCCATTAGTAAGTCTACTGAATGAATCATTAAGAATGGAGAACATTTTAGGAATGTAGGGGCATTGAATGACTTTGCACCATAAAACCCAACCAACAGGTTCAAAATTTAACCGTAATTGTCTTAAAATTTTTAACAACAAATATTTTAACTTAATAGAATTTATTAGGAGAATTTTCTTTAGAAATATTTTTGCTTTTTTAAATGTGATTTAGTTTTAAAGTTTCATCTTTTATCTTTTAAAGTTCATGAATTTAAATGCTTACTATCTCTTATACTCGAGTTTATTTCGGTTTTATAATTTATATATATAGAAATTTTTGTCCTTTTAATTTAAATATATAATTTATATATATGAAAACTATTAATAAGTTTTTTAATGATGCTTTGGTTACGAATAAATTAAAACAAGATAAGCATATTTAAAACTCTAGTTTAGTGTAGTGCATGACCTTTCCATTAAAATTTTTCAGCTTAAGATAATTCAATTACAACAAAAGTTTCAGTTACAATATGAATGCTGGAGATCTTGGGTGATTTATTTTATGACAGTTGCGTAGTTGATACTCACTATGGTGTAGGGGAGGTGACGATTCTTGCAGTTTTGTAATCGGAAATCTTCTTTAAACGTTTACAACTGCTAAAGTTGCTAAATCAAACTTGTGGATAAGAGAAGTGCTCATCGTCACTATGACGTACACCATAGTAGTACTGCAACACTTTTAGAAATACTGTTAAGACAAATACCAAGATGACGGATTCATACCAGTCATCCTCTCTGGATGCTATTTTTAAATGTTCTGATCATTGGCATTGAAAACAAGGCAGTGGGCTTGGAATTTTTAGTCCTTATAGCATTGAGATGTCTGGAGATCCGACATTAAATAAGCACTTTATACGCTGCCCAACATTGAAAATGCAACACATAGAAGAAGTTATTAGAAAATGATAAAATTAGGCAAAAAGATAGAGACAACAACGAAAAATAAGTGATCTATATTTTGAAATGATATGCAGAATACCGAGCAAGAACAGGGTAGGGTCATTAGGTTGTAGGACCACCGTAGACACCGATACATGAAGCAACTTGTCTAGGTACAGAGTCAATGCCAGTATGGATGGTGTCCTGAGGAATGACTCTCCATTCCCTGTCAACAATTTGCTAAAGTGCATCCTTTGACGGATGCAGTGGCAGGGTCTGCAATTGATATCCGATCATATCCCAAACGTGATCGATTGGCGAGCGATCTGGTTAGCATGGTGGCCAGGGAAGCAGCTGTCCACCTTACAGAGAAAGTTGGCTAATGCGAAGCAATGAGCTGTTGGGTGTTATCTTGATGATAAAGGGCATTGGGCACACCCAGAAGGTAGAGGAGGGTCACCAGCTGCAGCAAATTATCCATGTAACGTTGGGATGTCATAGTGTGAATAGGAACTAGAGATGACCTGGAACAGTACGCAATAGCAATCAAACCATGATGCCACGTTGTCATGCGGTGGGCCGTACAATTGCTGCAGAATTGGACACGTCTCCACGTCGACGCCACTCTTGTACGCTGCGATTACCATTGGAGAAATAGAAGCGTGACTCATCTTAGAAAATGATCCCGTGCCACTCCGTTGTTTACATCGCTTTAATTCCGCAACTTTCTAGAAGCTCGCGTCTATGTTATTGAATCAATGGCAGTTTTCTTAACGTACGCCGTGAGCTCAAGCCTCTAGTAACAAATTGACGGCAAAGAGTTCTGCTCGATTTGAGAGCATCCAGGAGTCTTGTGCTTTGCAGGGCCGGCGTTGACTCCCGTAGGACGTGTCGATCCACTCGTGTTGACGTCACTTTTTGCTGTACTTGCACCCCGCAAACGTTCTACTATTCCTTCTTCTAACCATCTTCGCTACAGCTCAGCCCTCGCGTCCAACTGGTGCATCTGCCCAAGAAGAGGGTGTAGATTAGCTATATCTATACGCTTTTGATTGTACACGATTCATGTTTAATATATGCTTTGTATGCGCTCTTGAAGTGGCTGTCACATTCAGTTAGTTACCCAGAAAGTGCACGATCATTCAATCAATAATGTTGATAAGTGTGCTGAAAACAACAATGTACTCATTTACCTAAAACCCGTTTCAAAGTAATGCGTTTTTCTCTGGAGTCTCAAATGCCAGGACCCATCTTTCCAAGGACACGGGTATCCATGCACAACCACGTGGTGATTTAGTCTCCTGAAAAAACTAATAGCAACACAGTTGTGATAGCTACTCAAGGCAAGCCCCCAAACTCCTGTGATGGTTAAAACTTCTGTGAACTATATTATATTTATCATATTTTTTAATTTCATGTAGAGGAGTTTTTCAACCTTTTTTAAATTTTTAATCTTTTAACTTTAAAACTATCTATTGGGAAAACTTGCACATGACAGTCTTTTTGTCTTTTTAAGATCAATTGATTTGATTCGTTTTATTTAAATTTGAAATATACAGAATGTATTTTAAATTATTATTACATTAATATACAAAATTTATATGCTTTATTTTTAAATTTTGATTTTAGTTAAATTATTGTAATATTTTAACTAGCTTATAACTGTTTTTCTTGGGGTTTTATACTAATATGATATATTTTCTCACACATTATCTTAATTTCTTATTATTTTTATATTTTTCGAAATAAAATTTAAGATATCTGAAAAAAAAAAACTAGATATCTTTATATCCTTTTTTACATAGCCTCTCTTATTTTGGAATTTGCGCAGTAATAGATTTCTTTTTGGTGATTGGTTTAAAATAATATATTACTTGCCAAGACACTAAGGCCTCAATTGGGAGTGAAAAAGCTGATGAACAGAAATAGAAGTTGCATTGAATCCACTTCAGTCATGATATCCATTTTCTGATGTGGGAAAAAGAGTAAAAAGCTTATATATTCTCTCTGGAAGGATTCATGTAGTTTGCAATCGAAGATACACTGAATACTATTTATAATTCCATAAATTGTTTCATTAATACGATATGCTGATGATAAATTAACTTAATTTCATAACGGGCTCACACTTCTCACACATAGACATTTGAAAGTGATTTAAATCCTTGGTGTGAAAAGTATGAAGAACTAGTTTTTATATATTATAATTTTATTTCAAATAATGAGATTTTAACCATTTCTATTTTATCATTTTTAACTGTACTTTAAAATCTATTTGATTTTTTGTGTCAATCAACCCAACATCTCGTTTTCAGTTAAAATCTTTCTGCTTATTTATAGGATTGATTATATATCTACATACAAAATTTTTCATTCCTTTTTTAATATCTATATTTTTTATTATTACCATTATATTTAAACTAGTTGACATTTACGTAAATATAGTATGGATAGTTTGATTTTTCTGAAATATCCTTCCACTTAAGGCCATGTCAAAAAACCAATGTTTAAAAAAGGACTATAAGAATCGGAGTTTGAAACATCAGCAAAATATTGCTCTCGTACTCACACTAAGGAAAATAATTTATGAATAGCTTCGATTGCTTTCGCATTTCTACAAAACTGCTTACTGAGTGTTAAAATACGAGGGTCACTCTGAAATTTGTGAGATACAACTAGGTTTTTAAAGTTATACTTACAAAATTTTAGGTGTGTTCAAAGTAGTCTTCTCCAGCATCAATGCACTTTTGTAGACGAATTTTCCACAGATTAAATGCCTCAAGCCATTCATTTCTTCGAATAGATGAAAAAAATGCATTTATCATCACATCAATCTCTTCTGAATGAAAACGACGTCCACGTAAGTTATTTTTTAGATTAAAGAATAACCAAAAGTCGCACATAGCTAGATCAGGTGAATACGGCGGATGTTCGATCACTTTAATTGGTTTTTGTTTAAGAAACTCAACTGTTAATCCGGCTGTATGTGAAGATGCATTGCCATGGTGAAGCATTAGTCCCCTAACATTCATTTCTTGTAGAATTTCTGGAAGACATTTAGTGGTATACCAGTTTGTTGTTACTGTCTTCTGTTGTTCCAGCTTGAAGGCTTTGACCAATCCCGTACTTCTGAAGAAAACGGCATACATCACTATTTCCAGTGCGCGTTGTTTTTTCCCCATTGTCGGCGTGGGATCATCTACAAAGACCCATACTTTGCTTTCTTGACGTGTTGGAACGTCAAAAAACGGTATGTACATTTCATCACCTGTTACAATTTTAGAAATGATGCGGTGGCCACCATCATTCAGCATATTAAGAGTTTCTTTACTGATTCTGACACGCTCCTCTTTTTGATGCTAAATTAGATTATGGGGAACCCAACGGCAAACTACTTTTTTAATATGTAATTCTTCATGAATGATTTGTGTATGGCTGCGGATCCAATGTTAAGTTCCTTCTGTATCATTTGATAGGTACAGCGATTATCATCCATTAACATTTTTCGTATGGCAGACACATTATCCGGGATTACTGCCGACGGCGGTCTTTCTGTGTGTTCCTCCTCCTGAAGAAAATTGCGACCTCTTCTAAATTCTCTAAACCATCTGAATACAGTCGCAGGAGTTGGAGATTCATCACCAAATGCTAATTGCAACCGTTGAACGCATTCTTCTTGATTTAATCCTGCTTTGAAATCGTAGAAAATCATAGCGCGGAAATGTTCTCGCTTCAACTCCATTTTATCTTCTGTTTAAAATTTATTCGACGCTAAACAAGGTGAATAAGTCAGTAAAAAATAGTCTTCTGTGTTAAAATACTTTGTACTTTAAAATTAAACCGTTATTTTTATTTTGTAAATTCTCGTCTGCGCGTATCTCAAAAATTTCAGAGTAACCCTCGTATATGTGAAGATTTGTAGCGAAAGTGTTTTGAATTAGTACTCAAGGCTATCGAAGCTTTGGTTATTGGTCCTAAATATAAAATTTAGCCATCTGTATAGAAAGAGAAGAAATAAAAATGAACTTACATATTTTAAAACTTTCAGTGGCTTCTCTTGAAAAAAATGCTGCGCTAAATAAGCGAAGTGATTCCTGAAAACGAGAAATAATTGCATGTAGAAACAATATTAAAATATCTATTAAAACATGCATTATTTATTTTTATATTGTCTTTAAGGTAATTTTGTGAATGACTAAGTTATATGGTGGTTGTTAGGGTGAAAGAAGAAGACAGAAGTTTTTCTTGTTGAATAGAAGAATAGGAATGTTTTAAGAATAAATGGAGTCGTATTATTATTATATACTAGTCGAATATTTTAACAAGAAAGAACGCGTTAAAATGAAATTTTTCCAATAAGATCTCGTAATATTTATGATGTTCCCTTATGAAGTATTTAAAAGGAACAAAAATATATTTTGTCTAAAGTGTCAGCATATTTAGAAGTAGTTTACAGAATTCATAACCAATAAGGAATTGTGAGAAGTACTTTTACACGATTGATTATACAACGAAATTATGGTGCATGACGTTTCTGAATAAGGCGATAAATTAACATGTGCTCAAATGAAATTTAAAAGTTTGTGAATAAGGCGAAAACTTCAAAACTTAAAACAATTAAGATCTCAAATAAGTGTTAGAGAATAATGGACTATGTAATCGGTGATGAAATTGAGAGTGAAAGAGTACGTCAATTGATTATTCTAATCATTTACTTAAGTAAAAAGTTTATTATTGATAAACATTTTAAATCATAAAAAGTTTTTCATTAATTGGAATAGAAAATTTAAATAACTTAAAATTAAATTCTTCAAATACAATGGTGAAATAAGAAGATAAGTATCATTTTTGTTTATAATTAAGAAAATTGAAATTGAAGATTTTACTCTTGAAAAATATCGATTAATATAAATTAGGAATTGATTTGTGTGCCAAAGAATATTTCTAAGAAAGAAAAACATCAAGTTACTTGAAAGCAGCTGAAAGTTAACTAAAATTTATAGAAAGTTTTAAAACTAAGTTTTGGTAAGATGACCTTTAGTTGGTTTATATTAGAGAATCTTATTTTAGTGATATAAACACCACATCTCAGATAAAATTTCACTTTTATCTTCGTATAACAAACTTGACGTACAGTTAAGGACTCCGGAATCTTTAGATACAACCACAAAAATGTATGATTCCATTTTATTTACACCATTTATATAACTGCAATTCAAAAGAAATATTGAGAATTTGGCAGAGGTTATCTGAAATTGTCAATCTTTCAAAACATACTAGTATGAATCGTCTTGTGTCATCTATTAGAAACGAAGTTGAAAAATTAATGAAGGATTATTTTGAATATTGATGGTTTCGGTTTAAATAAAATACAAATTAATGAAAGATAAAATGTGGCCAAGTATTCATAAGGAAGAAATTAGTGGCAATGGCAAATGATTTATTTTCGGTCAAGGAGAGAAATGAAAATAATTATTCATTGTAACTTTTGTCAGAAAATACAATAAATTAAACATTTTCAAACCCCTAAGATGTCTCATGTGGAAAAAGTCTGAAAGAACTAAGCAAGAAAAAACATACTTTTGTTGAGAAAAAGCAGACCATGTATCTAAAACTTGTCGAATTTATTTGAAATATATTCTATGTGGACTTATTGTTTGTAATATGTTTAAAATGAAGGAAATCGAAAGTCAAAAGAAGCGCAAAATGTAATGAATGAAGTTTACAATGATGCTTCTTTATGTAGCTTAAATAACTGTGAAGAAATACTTATTCAAAATTTTTGCTGAATTATAAATCGAGTATTGGAGAATGCATTGTGTACCAAGAATAATTGACAATAGATGACACAACGCTCTAATATTCCATAAACAAAAATCAACAAACTGTGTAATTTGCAACCGATAGATAATAAATGTTTAACGCACTGTTTTATTGTGAAGCACAAGGTGCAAAAGCACTCTCATAAATGTCATATAGTAATTCTGAACGACTTGAATAGCAAATATAACAATGCAATTCTACTTCGGGATCATGATGTTACTTGTGGAAATTTATAAAATGATCTTGAGAAAAATAGTTTAAAATTTGGGTGCCCGATTACGGTGAAGGACAATTTCAAATTAAGCTGCATCTGGATGAAGAACCATTTGTGGCCATATTTTTAATGGAAAAATAAATGAAATGAGTTCGTTTGCTTATAACCGAAACTTAACTAGTGTGAATATTTGCTTACAAAATTTTAAAAGAAACATTTGAACTGGTTATAATGAGTGCAAGTTCACTTTTTACCAAAATTGAAGCATTTACAAACTTTGGTATACTGACAATTTGGATATCGTAGATCTTGCTGAAACGAAATCAAGGAAATTACCAATGGAGCAACAAGGTAATTTTGAAGGACATGGGACGCTATCAAGTTTGTTTGCTATGGCTAGAAATGAAGAAATTACTTTTGGATTATAATGATATTACTGATTAAAGATGCTTTCTTCTTTCCTCGGACTTGACAGGGAAGGTAAACATAAAGTATATGATGAAGTATTCAAAGAATTAAGAATTCATTTCGTACCAGGATCTGATTTCTTAAATTTTTCCTATATTTACGAGACAGATGACTGTTTAAAAAATATCTTTTTGTAAGGCCAACTTGTAAGGCCATTTTTGTATGCAACATATCATAAAATGTGTTATCCTTCATTGAATGACAGTCTTGAAAAATAACCTAGACTTTTAAAAGAAATGTTTTCTTTATTAATGATACTTTAAAGAGATAAAAGCTGGTTTAACATTTACTTAAAAATATATTTTGCTGACTTTTATAGTTAAAAAGTCTGATTTTTCTACTTTTTTTTTTGTGAAAGAAGAATTTTAAGAAAAGAGGAGAATTTAAGTTTTAAGTCATATTCCTGTAATACTTGGATTTCCGATGTTTATTTTTGTTATTTGCTACAATAAATTCACTTATAGAGTATAGTCCTTTAGAAGTTAAAATAATGCTGATATTTGAAAAATACATTTTATGTGGTTAACTGAATAACATCTGTATCAAATCAACTCAAACCTGAAACTAACTTGAAGCTATATTCGTACTTGTAATACGAGCCAAAAGTAGAGTTGCACTTGTATACGTAAGGTAACTATTTTAAAACTGGAGATTTTGTTTTGCCTTAGTGCTGGTGCCTTAGTGCAAGACTAGCGTATACAATAAAAAATTCTATCGATTTGAGAAATGCTTACATACGATTGAGCAAATTCCACAACTGGTCTTTGTTGGATGAAGAGAGATAAGTAGTAAACGTTTCCTTCAACAATAAAGAAAAAGAAATCTAAAAATTGTGGAACCAGAAATTCTCGAGATTTGTTCCAAATGAACAGAGCACAATTGAATTACTTACTTAGGGATGCTCATTAAAGGTACTACTGAAATTAAAATGACGAGAAGAGTCTCAAAGGTTGAAAACACTGAAAAATATTGTCAGAGAAGATTTATATTCGGAGAAGATTTATTTAAAAATTATTGTTAAAGAAGTCGTTGATTGAAGACTTTATATGCAAAAAGAAATTGATAAATAACATTGACTGATAAAAAATTGAAAATAAAACAATAGCATGAAATTTCAAAGTATGAAGTAGGCTTTAATTTCAAAAAGGCTTATTAAGAATCCTTAAAACAAGTATTTATTGAATAAGGAAACTCTCAGAAAATTTTAAAGATAATGATATATAACCTTTGAAGAACGCATTTGATTTGGAAAATCTATTAACGTATCATAGGAAAAGGAGATTGTTATAGTTGAAACACATTAAATGATTTACTTAAGAAATCTGATTTTTAAAGCAAAGGGAACCGGATCTAAATTTTCGGAGCATTGCCTGTTTTAGTCAACGTTTGTATTAAATAATGAAGCTGCTCTTTCCAAAAATGTAATTTGTTTTAACGATTTACGATGATGAATTATATGATTAACATAATTAGAAGGAAATGGAAAATCTAAAACAGATACTAAAAATAGCTTGATCAGAGCAGAGATCATACCTTGTAAAAACAGGGAAGCATTATTTAAGAATTCAATTTTATTTATTTTTGCATAATCTAACTCAACCAATTCCATATATATGCAATACTTTTATTAAAGCTATAAAGGATAGTATTAAAGTTATAAAATATTTCAACTTTAAATAGAATCGAAAAAAATGTGGTTTATATTTGGAGTTTGTTATAATTATAGAGACATGTGATGCATATTACTATTTTTCACAAGGAAAATGCAGTTTTAAGAGAAGTCTACAATCTTTAGATTTCTCAAAATTATACAATAGTCAATGATTTAAAATCGATCTTTGTATATCGTTTTGAGATGAAATTATTTAATTAATATTTTTAGAACAACATCAAATTTTGATTGCTTGAATTAATCAATAAATGAAAAGTTAAACAATGAAATAAAATACCTACTTTGATTACACAATCCATGTATTTCATAGATTTGAGATCTTCTTCCATTATATCTCGATCTGATCCTTGAAATATTTGATCGAGTTCTTCTTGAATCTTTCTTTGATATTGTTTATACAAACCTATGCTGTAGAGTATGAAGCTAAGATTGGAGCCCAAAGTTTCTGTGCTCTAAATACATAAAAAACCCTCCTGAATTAGATATGCAATAATGATATTGATTTTAAAATGCTAAATATGAATTTAATAAAGAATGGAAAGTTAATTACAATTGTTAATTGAAAATTGGAAAGTTAATGAATATTTAGTTATATTTTTTTTTAATTTTAAGGTGATGTAAGAAAGCAAGTAAATTAAAGTATTTAAAAGTCCATATATCTTTCTATGAGTTCAATAATTAATAATAAAAGAAAAGAAAAAGGAAAGTTTTTTCTTCAGTTCAAAATATGTAACGAATAATCTTTCGAAATTTTCAAAACCATAGTTACTTGCGCGTGTAGTGAAATGATAATACTAATTCTCTTGTCGTTCTATAGAACAATTCATTTGAAATAAATATCTCTTGGATATACACAGACCGAAAAACTGATTTCCACGAGTGCAAAAGAAAGTTTCATTAATATGATTTGCATTTGGTTCCTTAGTATTTCTGTTTTTGTTAAGTCTCCGTAAGAAGATATCGATAAAAGCTATCATATTAGGTCACTAATATGAAGTGGATTAGGACATCGTTTTAATTTTTGGAATGAATTATCAGAAAGTTAGTGAATTCGAATCCTGATTTAATCGAAGATTAGTAGTGGTCACTTAAAGTGGCTGCGACACATTAATTAAGTCATAGTTGCAATGTCGTCCAAGTGAAATAATACTTCTATACGTTGTAAGTCAAATATTAAGAAGCCTTTCAACTTGGTCATGCTTCTAAATTACGAACTCTCTTGTCCAGTTACTTCCACCTAAGTGGCAAACCCCCCAGCTATGGGCTAGATACTAAAAAATATGCGAATGCAACAACAGCTAGCATATTTCTTCTGTTATAAACTAGATTGGCTATAATAGTAACGATATAGATTACGTGTATAGTGGGGCAGATTAAACGCTATTTTGATAATTGGTAGTTTAAAGGGACAAAATGGCTATGATCATAAAATATAAATAAACTTATTTTAATGTAATTAAACAATCATAAATACAGTTGGTAATGGAGATTCAAATTTTTTCTAAGACATATGAATGTTGGGAAATGATGAATTTTAAAACAGTTACAAGAAATGGATGAATATATGGAATAAATTCCGAAGATACTTTACATTATAAAATCTGATCGGTGTTAAATGAGCCAAAACATTAATTTAGATCTTATCATTAAATCAGAAGAAATCTTTTGGTTCCTATTTTTTCAACAAAATCTTTAATATACATTAAGCAGAAATCTAAGAAAGTAAAAGAAGCCAATGTCACTCATAAAAAATTCACAGTTTTCAAATTTGAAGCTGTTGTACTCTCTTCTCTTGCCAATTTTACTAATGCTCTTGGTGAAATTTTTGTCCGGGTTTTAAGTTTCGGTTCTTAAAGTTATACACTTTTTTAGGACAAAGTCGAGTGACCAGATGTATGAGTTGATGGTTGATTGAGTTTTGTGGCGCAAGGTTCAAAAATGGACAAGTTGCGCCCTAACTAATATTTCGTAATAATGTATTTCAAAACCTAAGCAACATTAAAATATTAAAAAAACAAAAATATTTGTAATTGATATAATTAAAAGCTTTATGCATATGAAAAACTTAATGTATACAATTACAAAAATTTATAAGTTAAATAAAATCTAAGAAACCTATTGCTCTTAAAAAAGGCATATTGGTATCTGTGGTGTGGATTCCCCAACAAACCAAACAAAGTTAAAATCATTATTAAAAAAGAGTAAGCGTTGATGGTTAAAATGCTGACATGAAATTAAAACTTGATACATTATATAAGTGACTCTATAAGAATGAATAGGATCACTAACAGGGCATCGCAAAGAAAGATTAATATTCAATTTTCTATTAAATATACAATCGCATACACATATCAATTAAATTTTAATTAATTATGTTGATAATGCTATCTAATTTACAAAGAACATACAGACATTTTATTCAAAATATTTTTTAATTTGTTTATAATTTTAAATAAAAATTCTCTGGAAAAATATTAATGGTATGAATTTTAAGAACTTACAGCTCCTAAGAAAACTACTGTTTCATCCAAAATATCGTCTTCTGTGAAAGAAGGATCTTTGTAATGTAGATCAAGTAACAAATCTATGAAAATTTTCCTTTTTCTGTAAACATTGTCCTCTTTTTCACCCTTTCTCTCACCTTTAGAAGAGTTTGTGGCTTTGCTACTTATTTGTTGATTTATTTGACCATTAAATGTGCATTCATTTTTTTTGAGAGCATTAGCATCCTCTATTTTAGTATTCATCTTCGTAGCTCTTGCCTTTTTCTTCTGTTCTATTATCTGAAATTCATTCATAAATTTAAATGAAATTTAAGAAAGGAGTCAATATTCTTATAACACAAATAAATGTTTTGATGCATTTTATCTTTATTTTACCATTTTTGATGCATTTTATCTTTATTTTTGATGCATTTTATCTTTCTTGTACACAACACCACCTATGAAACTGTAAAATTTAAACGCCAAATTTGGCTGATTTTTCTACTTCACTACGGTAACCTAAGGAAGGAGGAATTTCTGAGAAAAACTTCTCCCCATATGATTTCCGCTGTTTTAACATGCGGTTGGCAAACACTTCCAAATCGAGCAAGAAGAATTAGCTTTTCTTACTCATGAAATAGAAAAGACATCTAGAAATAATGGATGTTAGATTTCTGCTTTTTAGCGTTGGAAAAGTAGTTATGATGAGTACTTTTAAATCAACTTTGTTTATTTTCATTTAAGTAAATTTTAAAAAGGAAATATTATAAACTGTTTTGTGTTACCTTGTTCAGTTATATTATATACTACGATTTTGACATAAGACAGAATAATAAGAATATTTATTTTCAACTTATTTCATAAAAAATACATTATAAGGTATGATTAATAAGCATACGATACCAGCATACTAAAATATTGCGTCTGATAAGAAATTAAACATTTTAAATTTGAAAAATTAAATATATCTTTGAAAAAAAATTGGGTTTGTAGTAAAACTTCAGCGGAAAAACATAAAAGCATTTCAATAACCAAACGAATGATAACAATACATTACAATACAGATGACATCACTGCTCTTAGGGGAATCATTTTATGCTCACGAAATTTATTTGAGAAGAATATTGTCCTGAGCAATGCAAATGACATTATTTTTGACAAAAAAGGAATAAAAGTAATAAAATATCAAAAGAATGAATAAATATCCTGAAGGCGATATAAAATATGTAACTGAAGTTATAGTATTGATGTTCGAGAAGAAATGCTTGAGAGAGAATATCAGGAAGTAAATTGAGAATCAATTAGATATGCTCAACGTGACTAGTCTAGAAATTGTGTGATTGAACCGACTTTCTTTCTCTGTATGGCTAATCACCTTGTTGTCACTAAGATGAGATACGCAGTACAATACCGTCTCTAAACAGCTTTCTAATACAGCCATTCCAAACTATTCAACCGCAAGATTCTCTTGAACATATAATTCACCTTGACGCATTTCTCAATTGATGTTGAATGCTGTTTTCGGAAAATTCAAATTTCTCGTAAATTCATTTCAACACTTTTATCATTTTAAATGTAATTGGATCTTTTTCTCATTAATTAAACTCTGTAAAATATGTACGGCTTAAAATATGCCACTATGATAGGTGATGGAGACAGTAACGTATATAAAAAAATATTAGATACTAGACCCCTACGACGACTTTGAAGTCGAAAAAAATAGAGTGTAAGAATCATTTGCTTAGAAATATGTGTAATAAATTAAAAGAAGTAGCAAAAAACACAAAATCGGGTTATAATATAAATAACAGGAAACTGCTTGGGAAAAATATTTTAAGATTCAGGAAAGATGTGGTAGCCAGTGCCAGTCATTGGCGCAAAGAACTGCTAACCTTTGATAAAAAAATAGTTAATTTAAAAATAGATATAATAAGTATCCCAACTCATGTGTTTGGAAATCATGAAACATGCCAAAATTTAGTGAAAACAATACTATACTCTAACGTAAAAAATGAAGCAATTTTACACGGGATTATTCATGAAAAAACTGCCATTCTCGAACTAGAAAAAGAAATAGGACTTAAAATAGAACCATGTGGGATATTCATAGATAAAAATTTGCCTCATTTAGCTACCACGCCAGATGGAATAATTGGCAAAGAGGGTATTGTTGAAATTAAATGCCCATATACATGTCGCGATATACATCCCAATGAATTTATAAAGAAATCTAAATTCAATTTCTGGCAAAAAGATAGAAAAACAAAAGAAATTAATGGTATAGATAAAAATCATAAATTTTACTATCAAATCCAAGGACAATTACACATTAGTGAAATAAACTTTTGTTGGTTTGCCATTTGGTCCCCAAAAGGAATTAAAACTGAACATATTTTTAGAGATGATGTATTTTGGGAGACACAAATGAAAACTAAATTAAATGATTTTTATTTTCACTGTCTTTTGCCAGAACCAATCGATCCACGTTATCCTAGATCAATGGACATACGAAATCCCACTTATATAATTGAGGAGCAAACAAAAAAAAAAAGACAAAAAAAAGATGAAAAATTAAAATCCAAAAAAATAAAAGTTTAACTATACAAATTTGTATGTTTGTGTTTGTATATAGTTTTTGTGTGTGCTTATATATATATATATATATATATATATATATATATATATATATATATATATATATATATATATATTTAGTTTCTGTTTTTTCTCCATGAAATGTGAATTGCTCAAGCATTTCTTTATTTTATTAACAGATTTATTTTAATTACTATTTAACATCATATACATTTCAAGGTACTAAATAAATTTCCCATGTGCTCATGAAATTGTATTATATTTTACTCGTAATAATAAGAAATTATAATTTTTCTCGTATGCTATAAGTTGTATAAGCATTTGATTATTTGTTGACAAATAAACCTAATTTATGAAATTGTATTTTATTTTACTCGTATTACTATGAAATTATAATTTTTCTCGTATGCTATACGTTGTATTTGCATTTGATTATTTGTTGACAAATATAAACCTAATTTAAATTTCTTACTCATTTAATTAGTAACTGTAAAATCACTCAACATCCGCAATTTGTTTTCATACTTTTTAGTGTGAATAATAAAAGCCGAACTCTAAAATATAAATAAATAATATTTTCTTTAGAATCACTGGCAGCTAATTTGCTATAAGACAGTAACACGTATTTCCGGTGTCAGTTCGTTCAGCATTTGTACTGGCCTATTTTCCCTCACCCCTATTCAAAGAACCCTGTTAACATATGTTAGGAGCAAATTTAAAACTCTCTTTTTAGCTTTTTTTATGGCGTTAGTGCTTTAATTTTTCACGATATAACGCGCCAAATCTGGCAGACTCGCTAACTTCGAAGGATTGATTGACAAGCAATTTCAACCAATAATATTGTTTTGGATACTCCCCTCGACAAACTTTGAGAACTAACACCAGATGGGGCGACAAGACAACGGGAGTTCTCACTCAGGTCTGGAAGAGCCTTAAGGCCCGTGGCTCTGCCCTATCTTCGAGGCCTTCCTTATGGTTTGTTTCAACAGGATAATGCACGACCGCATGTTGCCCGTACTGTTCTGAACTTCCTTGATACAGAACAGGTTCGACTGTTACCCTAGCCAACACGTTCTCCTGATCTGTCACCAATTGAGAACGTGTGGTCAATGGTTGCCGAGCAATTGGCACGCCATCACACACCATCCACTACTGTCGATGAACTGTGGCATAGTGTTGAAGCTGCATGGACTGAGATCCCCGTGCATGCCATACAATCTCTGTTTGACTCCATGCCTAGGTGGATAAATGCTGTTATTGCAGCCAGAGGTGGCTGCTCTGGGTACTGATTTCTCAAGATCTATACATCCTAATTTCCTGTTAATCTAATCACTTGTTCCTTCCACTATAATGTATGTGTCCAATAAATATCGTTCTGTTATTTGCATTCTTTCTTTGTGTAGCAATTTTAATGGCCAGTAGTGTAGATTATACAAATCAGATGTTAAGAATGATTAAAAAAATGTAGAATCTAAATTCCATGTATATTTCTGTCTGACTTATAAAATGCAATCCTAATGAAATGTAGAATAAATAAAGCTCTATCCTATTCTGAGTAAGTTAGGAAATATATGCACTATTTTAGACTCAGTGTCTTAATACGTTTTTATGATAACTAATCTTCTTTCAAATTTTTCACATAGTTTAATCAAACAGACTAAAAATGTTTAATTATTTCACACGAGTTTACCTAATTTGTTATACGAGTCTACCTAATGTGAAGATTATTTAAATCATAACAATCAAAATATAAATTTTTGTAATGCATATAATAAAGTTATACAAAATTTAATTGTTCTTATAATTTGCAGTTTATTTCATGACATCCATGTCTGTTAAAGGAATCACACTGTCTAGATTTGTGTCAAATGTTTGTCTATAAAAGGATTCAAGCTCCTGATAGTTTTAAGTCTCGGTTTGATCATAGCTACTATTGAAGAACGGAAGAGGGACGTTGCTTTTTGACCTTCTGCACTTACATATGTTGGTTAGCTGAGATTTACTGGTTTCTTCTCTTAGAGACGTACTTTTAAGTAATTCTTCTGGAAGACAAATTTATGTGATGGAATTTCAAATGATTTCAACCACCTCTGACTATTAAATGATCCACTACGTAGTATAAAAACTTCAGAAAATAAGAAAGCAAAATAAATTACTGTATTTTGCATTAACGGAGAATATATTGAATCAGAGAAGCATTACGTTTGTAATACATACTTAGTAATTGCATTTATATGTAATACATACTCATAGTGCATTTGTAGACATGATTTTATATAATATATTGCGTAGCATAACAATACTTTCGGAGAATTTTTCTAACTATATGACTAATGGGACATTTTTTAAAATGTTTAGCTAACTTTAAATTTACAAGTATATGTTTTTATATACTTTGTGTGTTTTCATTTATTATAATTTAAAATGTTTAAATGTAGTTATATCATTAATAAGATGATAAGTGTTTTTCAAAATATACAAAATTACAAGTTTTTATCATTATAAATGAAATTATCTATGCATTTGTATATTGTTAGTTGTTAATGTTTTTATAGTCTGCTTTAACGAAACTAAATTTTCAACTAATATTGTTTTTTCAACTGTTATAAGTCTTAACAAACCAGTGATAATATTTCATTATTTTGTAATATAATACAACACAATTCTTCCTTTACTGTGTATAAAATTTTTAATGTATATATGCTTATTTAAGAGAAACAGATAACCACTGATTTAAATTAAATTAATTTTGGATTACACGTGGAAAATTCGCTAGTAAATAGTCGTAAGAAATTATTGTTCGTTAATTGTTATTTAACATTAATACAATTTGAAGAAAAATATTAAAATGAGCCGTACCTTTTTAACATAATAATGCACGAAATTTACACATTCTTGTTGCCTTTTGGAATAAGATGTTAAGTTGAAAATAAAATTAGAGTACAACCAAGGCATGGACATTCGAATCGTCGAGATTGCATTGAATCTGCAATAATTACAAATATGTACTATATATATATATATATATATATATATATATATATATATATATATATATATATATATATATATATATATATATATATATATACTGAAAAGAATATTTCAATTCAATCGTAACAATTTTCTTACATATTAAACATATTGAATACATGCTTTACAGAAAACAATTATATGCATTTACTTAAGTTATGACAGCCCCTATTAGAAACAATACACTATATCTCAGATAATTACATTTAAAATTATTTATTATTTTATTATACATTATAGAAAATTTATTTAATATTTAAGTAGAATGAATGGGCAGTAAATTTGACACAGTAAATGCCAAAGTATGTGTAGCGAACAGTCAATAAAGTTTGATAGATAGTGAATTAATTAGGTTTAGAATTATAATTTAGGATAAGAGATGCCGTAATGAAGTTTGAAGATTAAATCTTGGTTTTGAGACAAAATGTGTAAGAATAGTTGATATTAAATTGAGTTTTGGACAAAAATTTCTAAATCAAACAAGCCTATGTATATACAAGGCATGTCATTTTACCTGTACTATATTTTCTACCTTTATTAAAACTTTGATACCACATTAAATATAGAGTTCCAGAAAATCTTATTCCGACGTTTATAAAAAGTTTATTTCATAAAATTTAAGAGAATAATAAATTTTTATTATATGCTAAAATATATTTACAGATATTCATAAAAACGCAATTTTACGTTTATTAAATGCAAAGAGCTCTATTTTAAATTTCTATTTAAAAAAAATAAAGCAAATCAGTTAAGGTCTCCTAAAATCATCCCTATTACTCATTCACTCATTGACATTTTTTGTAGAAGATCATCAAAGCAAAAATGATTCATTTTTAGGAAATAGTCAATGAATATATTAGATACCATAAATAAAAATGAAACATGATTTTGTAACATATTTCTCTGTTTTTTTGTAAAGATAGTGCGAATGATTTTTGGTCCTATTTAATAATTATTATATTTGTGTATCTATTCTATTGTACCTTCATAAAATTCCGAAATCATTCGGGAATAACTAAGCTGAAATGATAATTTTTTCATAAATGAATGTTTTTCGAAGAATACAGGCGGATATATCCCAAATGTGGGAAGTCTGAAAAGTCATGTAACTATTTAATAACGCTATTCGTGGGAGTAAAAAATTTTTACCTACAATAGTAATGTCATGGGCAATTAAAATTCGAAAGCAAATATATCATAAGTTCGATTTTGCTCCTCAATTTTTTCAAATTAATCTTTAAAAAATTCATTTTTTTATGTTTATATAAGTTATTCTAAAATGAAAAAGAAAATAATTCAAAACATTTTTTTAATCGGTTAATTTTTAAAAAATCTTCAATAAAAACTTATTAAGCTCTAAAATTATAAAAGAACAATGATTTTTAAAATGAAGAAAAACATTTACAAAAACAAACCGCAGGAGAAATCTTAGGATATATTTTAGGGCATATAAATTACTAATTTTTTACATAGTTCTGTCTGTACTAGAAGGGTTAATTTAGATTTGTTGTAGTAGCAAATCTAAACGAACACTTTAAAATTTCAGTATCTGTATTTGCAATTATATTTGACTAAAAGAGTTTTATTTAGTGCATTTTTATACTCAACTGAATTAAAAATTAACTGTTTAAAGAAATAAAATTATGCACGCATCATGCTTTTATGCAAATGAAATTACTTACTCTTCGGCCATTTTGAGAATGGTAAGTATGCCTTCATCTTCTTCATAATTTAATCCTAAAGCTGTCCCTAAGAACGATGTAATAAAAAATCATTATTATGAAGCAAAATTCAGGAACGTTGCGTGGATATAAATAAAATGTCCAAAAATGATCTTATTTTATTTTTCGACACAAGTTCTGCAAGAATTGCTAAAAACTACCTTGTCTCTTGTCTAAAATTTCTTTCATGAATTGGCGCTTTTCAGATATTTGTCAAATGAGGCCATATGTTGGTAGGAACAAATTTTGATGACTGATGGGTTAGGAAATCATTAATTACAAACTGTCTCAGAGTGAACTACTTTTACAGAAGAAAATGGTAAAAAATGAATTAAGGGTGGCAAATTGATTGTTATGGCAATCAACTAAGCATAATAGTATTTTGTTTCACAAGAAGACTGAAGATATTCATCAAGAAAGGAGCATTTGTAAACGCTTTATTTCAATAAATTTTCTGTCTCTATCTATTCAATTTTTAAGATAAGTGTTCTATTTCATAACGTTTATTTTATTAAGAAACGTATCGCGATTCTGGTGATCACAAAATATTTATTCTAAAATCATATCACCATTTTGAAATTTTTCAAACCTTCGTCGTTTAGTAATAATATTTCCAAATACTAAGTGAATTTTTGCAAGATAATTGCAATGAAATAGCTCTAGTTAAATTAGGAAAATAAAGATGATTTCCAAATATGAATTTTGATGTTGACTTAAGTATAAGCATATTTATTACATCTTAACTTTAGAAACTCCTGTTTATTACATCATATAAATGTTTGCAATATAATAAAATGCTAAAGATAAACCTCATTACATGTAGACCATTCAGAAAGTTTATTCATACAAGCGAAATTTTAAATTTATTCGGAAATTATGATTTGACATTATGGATAACTTAACAATAGGAAGTTATAGTGAAGCTTTGTTGTTCATCTGCTCGTATTTATTTTGCAATAAGGATTTTCTAACATATTTTGAGAGGCAATTACGTATCTCAAAATATAAACTTCAGGAAGTTTATTAGTTTTTCTTCTAAAATAGTTGGGAATTCAAAAGATAGAAATACAGAATTTGTCTTAAGTTACTTAACTGTGGCTACGAAAATGGAACCTGGACTCTTTTATTCTAAGAAATGCAGCCCTTACATTGGTCCACTGTGATAGAGAAAGAAGTTTTAAATTTTTGAATGACAAAACTTATCCACCTATTGCAAAACCACAAATGATACCACTCAGGGGATTTAATTTTTTAAAATATTTATGGGTATTGCAAACCTTAGGTACTTGGTGAAAACTTTACTAAGTACATAAGATCCAACTCTAATAGTCCTTCGTTTTTAACATTAAAGAGTGTGCTGAGAGTGTATCAATTCGTATCAATCAAAGAAGAGTTTTACCTTACTACAGTGAATTTCAAATGTTGGAATTGAATAAATCTTTGCTGCAGGCCAATAATGACAGTGTAGGATTTTATAGAATCAGCTATCTTATGCTCAGACATTTAATTACAGATTTTTTTTTATTAAAGATACGTCATTTGTTAAGCTGTATCTGAACTGAAAATGCATTTCCAACACCTAGAAACGAAGTTATAGTGATTTCGACCCTGAAACCTGCAAAGATCATTCAGATTCTCTCAATTATAAATAAATAGGAGACCTTGGGCAGTTAGAAGACTTTGCTCTATCTCCTATAAAAGTTAATTGTGCCGATTTCTGCAAAAAGACAAGCCTTCTATAATATCCTGGTATGTATGTGAACAATACACATATACTTGCGGTCAATAAGGTAAAATTTCACGGAGAGATAGTTACCAGAAAGATAACTTTTTTCCATGTGTTTTATAACTACGGAATAATTGAGATCGATCACTTAATATCCTCAAGGTGCTTTTAAACCCGTCTTGGGTTGTTGATCACATGTTATTCCTTTGAGTATTGCATTGTGTTAAAGAGCTAGTTACTAATTTTACCTCAAATTGATTATGGATGTATTATTTATGAATCTGCTGAATCTTCTGTTTTACGCAGATTGGATATTCTGCAATATTCTGCTTTGAGAATATATTCTGGCATTTTCCACATATCATCTGTCAAAAGCCCATCTGTAATCTGCAAACAATTGCTCTAAGGTTTGAGACGAGTGCAACTATGTCTCAGTTACATCAGGAAGATCATTTCTGACTTCATACTCCATTACGTTCCTTGGTTCCAGTTCCTGGGCTTCAGTATTATATGATGCTCCCTCGCGATTAGCATCCTAACTTTTCTCAGTTGAATTAAAATCAATCTACTTTGATATGACCCACATGACGACCACTTTGTCAAATCAGCTATGTTTTCACATCCATCTTGGTTCCACAGAGAGTAATAATCTCAGTTATAGTTTATTTTTGATATTAAGGAGACAGGGACAATTATCCAAAAGGAACTGTTCAATCTGACGATCGCAGGAGTTTGGACCGTTACTTCCCCACTAAGAATTATGACCATTAATATCATCTAGAAACAAAAATAAAGTAGGCATTTGAATAACTAATTTATCTAGATCTTCTTGGATGATGATATCATGCACTTCATCTCAGGAATACTACAAATATTTATAAATTCTTTTTGTATACTGACAGTTTGAATGTATTATAAGTGCTAAAAATTTAAACATTAACTATCACTCGCAAGATTTCTACCCTTAACGAGTTATCCAGTAGAGACACCGATCGCGTGATCCCTAAAACCGATTGATGTACTAGGCACCACAATACAACTCACGTTTAGCTGAAGCAAAGATGAAATTAATGTGTTGATTTCTAAGTAATGTGTTTGTCCCAAATATCAAGAGTTTCTTTTTCAGGTAATTTAAAATAAATTGTAGTTTTAAAGTATGAAAAAAAGTAGTTATATGTTAATTTTTATATATTGTTTGGTACAGGTTGTCCTTTGAACATCTCGCCAAAAAACCCCAATCTATTACCTTTAGTAAGACACGGCTCTCTATACATATCAAACACGGGGCTGATCTAATTTCCAGGAGAAGCTAATAGTAACAGGAGGCAACAGCAGCTTAAAGTGAGCCCTCAAACATTTAAAAGCAACTCTCAAAGAGATAAAAAAAATTAAGAGAAAAAAATAAAGAGAAAAAAAGAGGATTTAAATTCACTGGATTACTTCGGGATTATGATATTCATTTTCGACAGTAAACTTCAGAACGGGAGTTGATAAAAAGAGATATTTTTACTGTTACAGTATTTCCCATGAAATGTATGCGCATCTGTTTGGATGCATATTTTGGATATTGCATAGTGGCATATTAACATTTAACGCCTATTTTAAGAGAAGAATCTTAATTGGCAATGGGTCTTTTTCATGTACTACAAATAAAACACCAAATGTATTTCCTATTCACCCACTTCAACAATTGTAAAACATCCACCTAATCCTCTAAATGATAAACGGATCGTTAAATCTCCAAAATGGCAGTATTTTATCATTGTAGTATTCCGGAGATTTTATATTACGGATAAAGAAATAAAATATGGATTGCTAAAAGAATTTTCATAATAATGGAAATGAGTCTTGTTCATGTGCTACAAGGAAATATAATTGATGTGTTTAAATTCACCCAATTCAGCAAATGTGCTCGCAAAAGACAAAAGCATAACATCGATTCCTTGTTTTACATTAGTGTCTGAAAATAAATTGGCAAAGAAGTAGGTATTTTATGTTAATCTGTTACTCATAATAAAACTTTAACTTCTTAAATGAATAAAATTAGAAGACATGATGACTTAAAAAATGACAAAACAAGTTTATTTTACTTCGATACAAATCTTTTAGTTGCTGTTGGGTAAACACAATAAGTTGCAAACAATTACGCTGCTATCTTAAGAAAATTAAAACGTACAAAAATTAAAAATAAGAAGAAGAGGAAAAAATGGAAATCCACACTCTTGCTACTCTTTGAAAACGATTAGGATTAATTAACGATTAGGATTAGGATTAAAAGGGGAAGGGAGACTGACAGTTCTTCCATTTCATGTGGTGTGGTTGTCATTGATTGTTAACGAAAGTTTTTCCTGATGTTCCCACTGGGTGCGGGGATCTAGATAATCCATGTCCTTGTGGGTTTCAAGAGGCTGTTTATCATTGCTTTTTATGGTTAAGAATCGTTTCAATCTATCAATTGAAATTCTTTTGACAATTCTATTATTTTCAATACCAAAATACTTTGGTGTTCGGTTTTTGGCAACATAAGGTCCAAAATAAACTGGATGCAAAAATGAAGTTCCGATGGTTTTGTAAGCAAAAACATGGCATTGATTCAAAAGATATTTTGAAAAAATATGGCTGTATTGCCATGAATAATCTTTGACCCAGGTATCATATTACGCATTATATAAGGTACGGCAAGCTAACTTCCTTTTTTAGAGTTGCAATAATACAAAAAGTAGTAAAGATAATGAGGTTGGCGTGGTCTCGTTTTAAAGAGAATATCATTAAGTTATAGTTTTATACCAACACATAATGACATATTGTCATTATGCGTTGGTGTAATGAACAACAGGTATTTGTCATAGAGGCCTATTTTTCCGGGTGTCTCATTTTAATAAGAAATGATTTGTAGTTGATAGCACGTTTTCCGGATTTGGTTCTATGTAGTTTCTTTTTATGAGTGTATTTAAAGTCATGTGCTTATACTGACCAAACACAAACTTTTGAAGATTTGAAAAGAAACATTCAAAGAGAAAAGGTAAACATACCTGCCAATGTGTTGGGGAGAGTGATGAAAATAGTAGAATACGGTTTGCTCAGAGTATAGCTAATGGTGGACGTCAATAGGACATTTATAACTATGTGAACTAAAATTTTAAACATGTAACTTTTGTATTCAAAAATAAATAAAAATTTATCTTTAATACTAAAATGTTATTCCAAAACTAAATAAGAAAGTTATCGTATAACACCCTGCACTTTGTAGTCTTTGGATGAACTCTGAGTGCGTGACATTAAGAATCGTAATGACGAATTCCCCCGGTAAACAAAAAGAACCTCCTTAAAGACGCTCTGCTGAAGTGCATCTAATATGTACTTTCAGTGCACAGAGCGTAATCTAAGAAGAACCAAAGGTAATGTGCATATCCAAGGTTAGTTTTCTGTGACATCTCAAGCTTACTTTTGTAATACTATGCTGTCGTTCAATCAATACATCAGGCTGTGAAGGACAAGCTGTTATTCTATAATTTTGTAAACCGAAGTATTTTCTCAATAATGAGAAGAATTGATTTTCAAATAGATATCTTTGATCAGACGTAATATACTGTGGTATTCCAAAAATAGAAGTGCAGGTTAAGATCATACCATTTGTGCTCAACTGTTTCTGCTGATTGATCCACGATAGGAAGATATTCAACCCACCTTGAAAAATGATCAGTCATCGTTAGCAAGTATTTGAAACTTTTTATGAAAGCAAGGGTAAAAAATATGAATGTATACTTGTTGAAAACGTTCAAATGGAACATTGAAGTCCCTAAGAACAGACTTGGTTTAACTTTGAACTTTATATCGCTGGTATTCCACGCATTCTCTACATTATAGCTGATAATATTTCTTGATATTTGACCATAAGAACCTTTTCCTTATTAATTTTCTGGTGCTCCAAATACCAGAATGTGATAAGGTATGAATAAAAGAAAATGTCTACCGGCGAAAGTTTGAGGGAATTTATCTTGACCATAAGGGTTGGTGGAGATATCACAATAAATTGATTTGTCAGTATTTGGAATGGAAATTTGGAACATTTTCAGCCTTTGATTGTTTTTTAAAATTATTAAATCTACATCATTTTGAAACTTTGCTATAGTTGCGTAATCAATTTAAGGTTGTTTCGATATGGTATCAATTCTGGAAGTATTAACTGCAATAACGTTTTCTTCTCCCTTGAGGAAATGAATATTCATTGAGAAATATAATTCAATTGTCATACTTGTTTGGGAGAGGCTTTGTCTAAATTTTGTTGAAAAGCAACAATAATAGGTTTGTGGTCTGTATTGATGTTGGAGAAGACATTCCTTTTAATAAATACCTAAAATTCCTTATCTCAGTCTAGATAGACAAGTACTCTACGATCATAAGCTCAGTACTTTCTGTGTGTGTCAGTTAAGGAGCGTAAGAAGAAATTTAATGGATGGATCTCTTTCTATTCAATTTAATGAATCATAGACCCGACAGCTTTATCTGAAGTATCACATGTAGGGGATACAGTAGCGTGACTTGAGGGATGAATTTTGAGTGACAAAGAGCATATTTGAGGTTTTTGAATAAATTGGTAGAATCTTCAGTCCATGTTAGTTGTATTTTACTATTTTTGTATCTTCTACTGAATAGTGAGATCAAAAGTTGTTGAAGCAAGAAACACTTTGAGATAAGACGGTGATAAAAATTGATCACCTGCAGAATCCTGCTCAAGCTGGTGGATGATATGGGTTCGGGTACATTTTGTATGGCGCAAATATTCGCGTTGGAAGAGGTGTTATTGTATCCATGATGATTTCATACTTCAAACACAATTAAGCTTAGAAATCCCAAATATACATAATGAAACTTTGATGCAAAAAGTATAGTCGCTTAACTTTTCGAAAACTACATACAAATGCTTGTGGTGTGACTTTTTATCTGCAAGTGGTTTATGTATTTCATCTACATAAACAAATTGAAAATTTAATTTAGAAAGTACTATGTACATGCATCTTGAAATGTCTGTACCGCATTGCGTGAACCAAACATCATAAATGGAAATTCAAACAACCTAAAGATTTATAATAATTAAGCTTTCTTTAAAATGTTTTACATCTCCAGAAGAAGGGAGAGAGAGATCAATTAATATCCTCAAGAGTCCTTAAAATAGACTCTGAGGTGCGGATTGTAAGTCAGCAGCCAACTAACCAATTGTTAAACAAAAGAATATTGCAGCAAACTTTAGATATCCATTTATATTTCCGTACTAGGACCATCTGTAGATTCTCAGGGCGAAAACACTGCCCATGTATGTTAAATAAATGTTTAATTCAATGTTCATCTCTATTACTCAGATGTATAAATTTCAGACTTTATGTAGTTATTTCATTATTTGGCGAAGATTCAAATTTATGAGGCAATTGACTGCTCTTTGGATTTCAGGGATAAAATCAGAGGCATCAAGAAAATAATTCAATTATTCAATACCAATGTTGTCTAAATTTTCCCCGAAAGGGAAAATTGAAATTCGGAAAGCAAAAAAATATCTTCCTTCAAAGCAATTTAAGCATTGAATATTAAAATAGCTTACAACAACTTAAGGCCATAAAGGTGCCCACTTATGGTATCAAAAATTTATACTTTCAATATTGAAAATATAAAGAAAAACGAATTATAAGCAATCGTTCTTTGTAAATTATAATCAAATAATATTTAATGAATTCCATTTGAGTGTTTAAACAATAGTCATAGAATAATGTTGAATGTAGTTTTTTTTAAAGTTTTTATAGCCTTTAAGAATTTATAAATAGCTGCTTTCCGTGCTACTAATCTTAATAACGAAAAGCAGTAAATATTATACAGAAAAAAATTAAAATAAGAAAATAATATTTACTTATAATCATGCTGAAGCCGCATAATCGCATGATGTGATTTACATCCACCCACGGCTCATTGACCAAGGATATAAATTTATTCATGTAAGATTTGCTAGCTTCTTGCATCAGAGGGGTGAAGTCCCGTAATATTTTGAAGTGGAATGTTGGTGTTAACAACTTTCTTCTTGATTTCCATAGATCTCCTTTACTATAAAAAGCATTGTAAAAACAGAATATGTTATGGACATTTTTTCAACTTTTTTTAAATCGTTGAAGCAATGGAAAAATAATATATCGTAGGAAATTCTAAGTTTTTATCTTCCTATTTTTTCTACAGAATAAATTTTGAAATAAAGCTTCTAAAATATGGTAACTTTGAATATGAAATTTGATAAAAATTAAACTTGAATCACACGATTGTGTCTTATGCCTCATAAGACACAATCGTCCATTAGAATTCTATTTGGAGATTCGATTTGAGAAATTCACTTCTGAGACATACATAGTAATCCAATTCGGGCAAAAATTTTAATAGAAAAAAATGGAATCAAATACCATTCTGGAAGTTAAATAATATCAATTTTAATAGCAAATTCCAGTATTTATTGAAAAGTACACAATAAATCACTGTAATTATATTTTCGCCCAATTGGCAACCTTTGCTACTTTTTCTCGCCTCCAAGCAATTCAAGCACTGTTGCCATTTAAAAACCGCATATATGATGTAAAAATGACGTAAAACGCGAGAAAAAGCTAAACCTGGCAACAAAAAATCCGAAAAGCAATAAAAATTCAAATTGGCAACTTCTTCTTCTTCACAAGCTCAACAGCCTATTGCAGGCCAAGGCTGACTCGCTGATCTTCTTCCAGCTGACCCTATTAGCCGCAAAAGCCCTCCATCGGTTGACTCCCATTATTTTGAGGTCTTTTTCAACATCGTCCAGCCACCGCGTGGGTGGACGTCCTCTACGACGAATCCCCTCGATTTTTGAGAATGTCACTTTTTTGGTGGGAAAAGCATCGGTGCATCTGTACAGGTGGCAAATTGGCAACACCAAATGGAAAACTGGCAACATTATAATCAAAACAAAGGGCGCAAAATTTGGTGGTATATGATACTTATACCGATAAATATTTGGATTCCTTTTTATATTTGGCAGTTTTTTTGGAATTGGTGACTCTGAATTCAATGTTTAGTTTAACTTTCTAGTTGAAATCATTTTAAAGTCATTATTTGCTATTTTCATGCTAAAAAACTTAATTTTAAATTCATTACATTCAGTGCTGATTTTTCTGGGGCTTACGTCTTGAAATGATTATAAAATACAGAAAATCTAATTTGCATATTAAGATTGAAATATTTACCTGACAAAAAGCCCTGTTCGGAAAAGTAGTCTAAAGCTATCATAATCTGTTGATTTTTCAATCAATTTGGAACTTGATAATAAAACCTAAAGAAAAATACATTAAGTTGAAAATTATTTCTAGTTAAATAAATAGAATAAAAGTATTTTTCTTAAGCAATGTTGAAAAATTTATTGTTTCTTAAAATATTTATTTTTAACTAATAAAAAACCTTATATATATTATAGTTTCAATACATATGAAGTTTCACTAATTATATAATACATTAATTATAAATAACTGTTATTATTAGTAAGGTTTTCATTGTATGATGACATTTCAAAAGGAAGCAAAATGATAAGTGAAAAGGTATAATTAAAAATTTATTAAGCATTTGTTGAATATAAACATATTATAATATA
This sequence comes from Latrodectus hesperus, assembly GCA_037975125.1. Taxonomy (NCBI): domain Eukaryota; kingdom Metazoa; phylum Arthropoda; class Arachnida; order Araneae; family Theridiidae; genus Latrodectus; species Latrodectus hesperus. Next base: position 72,785,816 of record CM075856.1, on the reverse strand, counting down.
TTTAGAAAATGATTTATGAAATATTAAAGGATTTACGCAGTATATTAGATTTGTTAATATTTTTACTAAATTTATATGGTTGTTGAAATTATTTTTCACATACACAAAAATAATAAGAAATATCTTCTTTCTTTATTTATTTTAAGTATTCTGGAATTCCATTCAATATATCAACTCCTATTTTTTCATTCGAATGGAAAATCTAAATCAAATTTTTTGCAGTTCAATTTTTACTCAGCGGAGTTACCGATACATTAGCAGAAATATCTCTTCAGTTTTATTTTACATGTATATACTTAAGAGTGAATGCCACAAAATAAATTAGATGATTTCAATACTTGAAGGCATATATTACCTCAGAGCAAAAGTTTCCAGGTTTAATTTAAAATTCTGTTGAAAATTGCAATTTGAATTTCTACGCCGCAAGCAGACAGTATATTCGCAAAGCGAGTGTAAGGGTGTGTCCGCTGCTTAAAAAGAACAGACCACTGGGAGATCATAAGTATTCCACCCTGTAGGGACAGAAATATCAGCATTCCAACAGCACTTGCCTAGCACTTGCAAACATTAACAACAGTTTTGCCAACACTAAACTTGCCTAGTTCAGGCAAGTTTAATGTTCTACTTTTGTGATGGTATAACTGAAAATCTCCAATACACTGTTATTTCTCCATCATAGCAATCCATACAAACCACTCCACCAACCCAACTTAGATGCATTACTTCCTGTTTTTACTAAAGCAATTATTTTCATATGACAAAGCTGGAGCGCATAGTGAGGGCCCTAGCAGAGAACGTAACCATTTCATATGTTTCATGAGTTCACGTAGCTATAGGATAATCTAGAAAGCTTGTAGCACCCACCCCGAGCTGACTTGGAATTCTAATGCTGTTAAGGATGAGCTCAGTCCGCCCATTTATGGTTGTCACTAAAAATGGTGAATGGGGGATGTGTTGCTACCAGAAGATTCCTTGGTGGTTGAAAACTCCAGGATGTCACTGATAAGGGTGCAGGGGTGGTTGTAGTGGTTAGTATATGCTTCCTGCCGAGCAGTATAACAGTTAATTAATTCACTTGCCAGCGACGAGTGGCATCAAAACACTGATCCACACTGTTTCCAAACAGGAGTTGTGTTCTTCTCCACCTTGAAAAAATTCTTGTAAATTGTAACAGAATACACTCACACTCGATGGTGGAATTTGAACACAAATTCAAAGGAGTGATGAGTGATTTTCAAATAAAAATGTATTCGAAAGCACTTTGAGGATATTAAGCAATCACTGAAACCTCTTTCATAGATTGAAAACATGCACAAAGAAAGTTAATTTCTTGCCAAAAATCACCCCAAGGAGTTTTATCTCATTGACCGCAGGTCTATTTTTCATGTGAAGCAATAGAGCTTGATAAAAGCTAGTTTTCCTTCAGAAATAAACATGGCAACTCTTACCAGGAGATATCAGATCGTTTCTACTAATAAATTACGCAATCGTAACTTCTTAAGAGATTTTACTTCAGCCAGATAAGATGTTATTCTCTTTTTATTAAAAAGAGAGACAAATTCAAATAAACCCCTAGTTTTTTTAATTGTGACGAATTTCTCTTCAAATATAGGAATTTGTTGCTCCCGAGGATGGAGGAGAGAATAATTTTATTCCTATGGAAGAAATTAGAAATTCTCAGGGACGAGATGGCATCTCAAACCACGTAGCCCTATTAGGGGATATAGATCAATTGCACCACTTATATAGTCAGTCCCTATACGCTCGCAGTAATTCCGTGAAGTGGTTCCCACCCTTAATGAGTCACTCAGTGGATGTATCAATCACTTGATCCATAAAACCGATTGATGTGTTGATTACCTCAACACACCACTCGCTTACCTGAAGTAGAGGCTAAAGTATGTGTTGGTCTCTGTTGGCCTCAATTACCAGGACTCTTAATAATATTATTGTAAAGTAAATTTACAAAAATTTAATATAGAATTCGAAAGGTGAAAAATTATTTTTTCTGGATATTATTGAGAACTTTATTAAATTTCTTGTAATCAAGTACTATTAAATTATTGCAACAAGCATTATTAAATTTTCAAGTGCATATATATTTTCCTAATATATTGAATAGTTGCATTGTTTCTCAACTGTTAATTTTTTCAAATTAAACCGCTAAATGAAAAAAACGAACTTGTCACATTGAAATTCAGTCCAATAACTAAATTTATTCTCGTTTGAATTTAATATCCTCATTTCCAAACTGATAAACCACAGCTACATGTAAACATTAGAAAACTTTAATGTTTACCATTCGTAAGTCTTTTCAGTACATCGATGCTTAGTTGTAACGGGTTTCAAATCCACTATCCAAAGAAACAGAACATTTTTTTAATTCAGAAATTAAAAAACGAATTTTGAATAGTTACACTAAGCATTGAAAATATATATCCCACTCTGATTTAGTGATGTTGAACTTATTGCCCAGGAACATCAGATGGTACGGAGGAAAATTTTTTGCATAGTAAAACATTATATAATAAATTGTTTTAATGCAATTTCTAATAGACTAGAAAAGTAGTTTCATTTTTTCATAAAACCATTGAAAACTGAAACTATTTACTGCTTTAATAATTGTTGTTATTATTTGGTTAACAATTATTGCTAATTATTAAAACAATAAAGTTTAATAAATGGTTTCATGCTTTCTTAAACATGAATTTTAAAATCACTGAAATGGGAACACTACTTATAAAAATAGAAATGTTAATTTGATAAAGTGAAAAGAATGCTTAAATAATTAATAAATAACATAATTTGTCTGAAATATTAAATAAAGAATTCAAAGACATTTTTAGAGAAAAATTGCAACTGTGATCTGTAGTTTTAGACATTTATTCAACAACCCGCGTAGTTAATAATATTCCAATTGAATTTTAAGCTTTTCACACAATTCGGTAATAGAAATAAATATTAAGAACTATGTATTTGATATACAAAGAAAAATCTAATTTTAAATTTCTGTGTACTTACAAAAAATAAGCTAAATTTCCGATATTAGTTTTAAAATTATTCTCCAAAAATTTAATGAAATTATATATTTTAAATCTATGTATATGGAGAACATATGTGCGCAGTTAGATTTGGAACATTTTGACCAATCAAAAAATTCAAGAGCTACAAATTTGATGTATAAGGTTATGAATTGAATGTTATATTAATGTTCTACAAAAGGAAATAATTGATTTCTTTGACGATTTAATATACTAGCTTATATAACATATTTAATCATTTAAGAATGCTCATAGTATTATATTATGTTGTATGCAAAATAAATTGCAGAATTTAACTTTGAAATATACTTCTTGGTTATGGATTGTGTCACCAATATATGAGGTATTTCAAAATTTAAAACTATGATCAATTCACGACTTCATCCGCAGGAGATTTAGATTCTTATTGAAAACAAGGGTATAAAATCCCTAAGTACCCTGGTAATTTGCTCTTCTGCTTTGTTTCTTTTTTCTTATCTTTTACTTTTTCTCCTGTTTTGACTTGTAAAAAGTTGTGAACTCGCTTTGAGTAACTATCACAACCCAATTGCTAACTGCTTCTCCTGGAAAGTAAATCATTCACATATGCTTTGTAAATGGAGAAGGAGCTCTTGTGGCTTAGTAACATCACGAAACTCCCCAAAAGATGAGCAAAGTGTAGCATCACTTCCGTGGTGAGTGATTGGAAGAGTAGCCACATTTTGCTAGAGCTCTGTGGGTTGGGAACGTGTCCCCGTTAATCTGTGACATCCAAAATCTTTCCATTCTATGGCGTAGATATGAAGAGGAGAAAGCCAGCACAAGTGTGACATCGTCACATGACCGCAATTAAAATTGCAAGGCCCTTCATGACAGGTAATTAATTTAAACTCGTTAAAGTACAGCTGGGGGATCACCTCAGCAGCTATGTATGTAAGTATGTTAAAATAAATGTCCTTTTATAAAGGAAAATTCTGTAATTGAGGTTTCCAGAGATCAATACTTTAATTTAATCTCTACTTTAGGCAAACGGGAGGCATATTTTAATCCTCCTGGACAATATACAAGAAGACTCGCACCTTCATAATGATCTTGTGATTTAAATTAACAATATACCTATTGCTGGTTCAATGATATAAAATTGATTGGAGAGTTACTTGATATAATATTTTTGACAACTCTTCTGCATGATTTACATCTTCGGTTAAGTTGCTACCTATTACTTAATATCATCAAGATGGTTTCAAATACATCTTGAGGCTCTGTTCGAACATTTAATACTTCAAATCTCCCAATCACATTTTCTTCATTTCACATTGACAACAATTATTTTGCTTTTGGATCTTCTGGGTATTCTATCGTAAATTGATTCGACATTGTTAATAACTCTGCTTCAATGAATATGCTCTGGCATTTTCTGAGCAACGCCCATCTAGAGCCTATTTTTAATCTGTTATGATTTATTTTAGACCTACAATAAATACAATTGTCTCACAATCATTACAGTTATATCATTAAGATCATGTGTGACTTCATCATCATTTATGTTTCAACTTTTCTACGCCTGCACTTATGTGATACTATGATGCCCGCCTTTTAAGCATCCCACCTTTCCTTCAATTCCAAATTATACACGTAGTTTTCAGATTTACGTGATGTTTGGATAAAATAAGTTCAATTGTCTGCTGATTGATCTTGGTACTATTTAAAAATAGCTTTTATCAATTATTTTAGTCTTAACTGTTAAAAATGTTGGACACAGCTTCTATTGTTTTTCAACAGCTATATTCATTACATCAATGTTAATGAATTTCGTACATCTCATTATTAGTGGATAGTTAGTAAATTGCAGGACATGTTGCCTGAGGAATATTTGTTGATGTCATTACTCTTTATAGTTACAGTCACTTTAAATCCTGCTTCATTTTCACCACTGAAACAGTAATCATTTACTTTGCAGCCCAGAATGTGAATACAATTATATACCAAAAAATATGCCTATACATCAAAAATTCGAATGTATTTGAAGAATGGTAGTTTTCCACGTGGTTTTATTGTGTTGAGGATTTTCAAATCGCTGAATTTCTTTACTGACAAAGGATAGGAAATAAATATTTAATGGATTCCAAGTCACGTAAGTCTTGATGGCAATGAAAATGATGAGCCTTTTGTTAAGACTGCATCAAACCCAATTCAGGGATCAATTCCTCTTATTTGTGTGAGAAAGTGTATGAAAAAGTGTTCAATCTCTTGAGAAGCAACCACGGAATACGCAAGTCCCCATCAAATTTCACTCACATCACTCCATTATAACTTCCTTCGTTTAATAGGATACAAATGTTTAACACTTACATATATTTATTTTTAAGTGATTTAAATACATTGTGTGAAACATGTGGTGAATTGTATACTATATATCATATTATAATTTCATGCAAGGATTCTACCAACCATTGTTAGTATTTTCCAACAATCTTTCAATTTCGAATGATTTACTGATGGTAACGCAATACTGTAATATATTTACATTTTTAAGAGCTATTGGTTTCATTTATTTTATTTAATTTTAAATTATACAGTTTATACTCTAACATATTACATACATATAAACACCTAACGTTTAAGTTGTTTTTACTTGAAATATTTAAAAATCTTACTATTTAAATTTTTAAAATCATTCAGAATTTTTGCCGTATAACATAATTATTGTTATATTTTTATTGATTTTTTAAACATTGCTTGAGAAAAAATTATTTTTCTTTCATTTATAAGTCTATCTCAGAATGTTCTTTTTAGGGCTTTTGCACAAAAACTGAGTCAACCAACTAAATTATTAAGTACACAAATTTCTAGCATCTTTTTCTTTACATCACATGAAACCATTGTCAGAACAGTACGAATGCAACCTGGACACAGTACTTTCCTCTCCATAATTTTGTCAAAATAGATTTAAAACAACCGATTCATTAAGCAATCAAAATACTTAACAATAAGTGGCTCTCTAAGGGAACGTGTGTTACTCACCTAAGTACTATCTGTAACAGAAAATGCTTGATTTAGTTATTCCGCCAGAAATCAATCCATTATATTACCCATATCTTAAAATTTCTATTACGATTAGATTTGTATACAGCAAAAATATTTTGACAATACCATCGAGTTCACTGCAAAAGGATGAGTCAAATCCAAATAGGATTGACATTATAATTATATCTATTAAACCATGTGACAGTTCATTATACAAACCTCTGCTGTTTCTGGAGTAAACAGAAAGACATACACTTTACCACAAATAGAAAAACTGAAGATCTTCTGTTTTTCTAAGACTTTGCACATGCCACTTAATGATTGAAGAATATCTGAAAAAGAAAGAATAAATGAATGTATTAATATTTCATAATTTAAGTTTTAATAATGACACCCTGTTTTAACAAGAACAAATTTTGTAGTATTATTCAATACAAATAGCTGAGTTGGAAGCTAAGTAATTGTTGTTCGGTCCGATAATTCATGAGTTAGTGGACTGAAACATCACTTCCTCTATGAAAGTTTATTATGTATTGGAATTAACTTTTAACTGTGGCTCTTGATTGAATCAGTTTTCACGTACAAATTATGATTATAAACTGAAAACAATTTATTCTTTTAATACAAGCTGACTATTTATTTTGCACCACAGAATCACGTAGCTTAAAATTAGTTGTTAACGTCTTGTGACTATGCTTAGCTTGACCGCAAACCATTAAAAACTACATTTTACAAGGTTAAGAAACAAATTAACACCTGATCTTTCAAAAATATCATTAGTAAGATATTAAATTTTACCAAAATTTTCATTTTGGTGAAGACTTCTTAGTGTGCCATTCTATAGCTTGTGCGGAGGTTGAATTCACTACATTATAGTCAAAATAATTTCGCTTATCCTTTTTCAGACTTCCTTAGTCCAATTTTTATAGATTAAATGAAAGTTTATTAATTTTACTTTCTTTTACAGTTCTTTTTACTTATAAGCAAAGGACTTAAATTTTCATTATTAACTCGGACTCCATAAAGGTTAAGTTTGATTTCTCTTTAATAAAAAATTACTTGAGATGGATTCTTAAATTATGCAGTAGATCATGCTCATAATTAATTATTTAGAATCCAATATTTTGATTTTTTCTACAACATTTATTAGATTCAATACATATTTCATGGGAAAATATTTAAAAATTTTCAAGACTTCAAGAAATGTATCCCTTTGAGACTTAATTCTGTAGTTATATGAAATAAAGTAGTTTTCGAGTATTAAAATAATGAAATCAACAAACATTTCTAAAATAGTCAAATTGAAATTTCAGTATGAATTTTAAATTTAATTTTATTACATTTTTAGCTAATCTTGAGACATAAAGAGGCAGAGACGCTATTAAATTATTTAAGTTTAATAAAATTTTGGAAGATTATGCATACATACAACAGGCGACATAAAGGACATTTAAAGAATCATGACGAAAACATTATTTTGGCTCTCGTTTCAAAATGCTTCAATTTAACTCCATTCATATCAATTTCCTTTTGTAAGCCGAAAATAAGATTGAATAGGGGCTTTCCTCACCATATATCAGTAAAACATTATTTTGACTGTATATTCTTGTCTAAAATTAAAAATACCATACTCGGAACAAGAGCTTATTCAGCGGGGACTTATGGCTTAAATTAATCCAAATAACGCATTCATGCATCAAGTTTGAGTTGAACTATATGAATTTTAATAAATACCATATTAAAATTCATGAAAATTCATATTAAAAACCATGCACCAAAAATACCATACTCGGAACAAGAGCTTATTCAGCGAGGACTTATGGCTTAAATTAATCCAAATAACGCATTCATGCATCAAGTTTGAGTTGAACTATATGAATTTTGATGAACATTCTACATGAAAAAAATGTGGAGTATAGAAAAATAAAATATGTTTTACAAGTGTCATTAATTTATTCCTACTGAAAGAACTAATATTAAATACTTCGAAAATGCATAGCCACAAACACAATTCTGAAACACAAGTACAGTTTCAAAATTAATCTAAAGAGTAGCCAAAATTAATGAAGTCTCGCGTCTATTCACTTAATAAAACTCGGAGCCAATTTTAATCTTCCTCCTTTGTATGAATGTATAACATTTTGATTCATTTTTCTGTAAAGTAGTTTCGTGAGGAAAACTATACAAATGATTATAGAAGTAATGGAAACACCTTAGTTTTAAAAAAGAATTCTTTGCATTATAGTATTTTCTATGGAAATTTTGTTTAAGTTTTTGAAGTGATGATTAGGGAGCCTCGATTCCAAATCAAATGATGTAAAATAGACCATAGTAGTTTTAGTATTATGAGATCAGATGACTGAAGGTCAAATTAAATGTTTCACTTGATCTAAGTGTTTATCAATTCCAATTCAACTAGATATATAATGATGAAGACACACATGTACAAATAAACATATACATATATTGATGAAGAGAAGCATTATTATCTCGAATTCCATTTCCTGTTTGAAACAAAGTTTGTACTACAGAAGGGATTCGGTTAGCTAAAAGAATTATCGCTGAGGAGAGATGAAGCTTCTTTATCTCTTCTGAGTGATAATTCTTTTCAGAATTATCTTCGAGTAAGTAGTAAACCACAGTAAACTTCTCATAACATTATGGATCCACCTTTATTGTTGACAGTTGGAAGAAAACAAACATGATAATATGTTTGTGTAGGTGTTTTCTGGACACGCGTCTGTCCTACAGTTGAGAACTGGTGAGAAATATGAAAGATTAATCTCTCCATGTAATTTTTTCAACTTATCACAGTTGACCAAAATGTATGGTAGGGACACCACTGTAGATGACATTAAGCATTAGCATTTATGCCAAATTGCTTAGGAAATATTGTTCTGTCATAGATATTTCGCTTATAAAGATGCTTAATAATTGTTATTACTAAAATAATACTAAGGAACCTAAATATGTTTTGAGCTCTACAGTCACTTTGACAGTAACTGCTTTATTTATTAGCATTACAGTCCTCTTTAATAGCTCCCAATCATTTTCTCTTATAAAATTTAAATTTTGCTTGTCAAACTTGACTTGCTGTGCGGTATGTATACGGTTATACCTATAGATACCATACCCTTAGAAATGCCTGACAATTGCGTTTCTGTCCCGTCTAAGAGGAGACGGGACAGCCCATATAGTTATATGGGCTCCTACAATTTGGTCTTTCTGAAAGTCTATGTGGTTTGGTATCTTGGGCTTTTAATAAAAATCCATAACATGTACAATTTCACTAAAACTCTTTCGCGTTTTTCTTTAGTAATTTATATTTAAAAAATTGATAAATAGGATAATATTTCAGTGATTGAACTATACATTCACAAATGTTTGTTAATTCATTGGTGTTTACGTCAGAGTTAGAACTCATATATGTATCTTAATTCTAAACTATGAATGCTTTTATTTTTCTATATTAAAATAGACTCTCATAATTTTGAATATCAACATTTTTGTGAGCAATGGAAATCTACAGGAAGAACTATGAATAGTGTACATTCAGTTTTTCACAAAAAAATAAGTATTTGGAAAGGCTTACAAATTTGATACATGCTTACAAATATGCAAATTCAAAAATGTGCTTACAAAAGTTAAAAATATGCTTAGAAATAAAATTTAAGATACATACTAGGAAATCTAATTTTAATTCTAAATTTGCAATGCATTTTCCATTTAACATTTTCGCTTTGCTTTCCTAATATGAACTTTCATTAATTTGAATTTCAGAAATTTTAAGAGGTTTATATATATCTTTACATGAATAGTATGCATTTAATTTACCACAAAAAATTAAATACTTAAAATCAAAATATACTAACAAATTTTGTTCAAGACAAGAAGCTTCCTAGAATGACGATAAATGGAACGAACCATCTGAAACCAGGTGAAAGGCATGGACTTCCCACCTGGCCTGTAGTCTGGCTTGAAGATAGAATGGTAGGACAAGGCGAGTATCACAAGAGCAATTGCTGTGGACACTAAGCTTACCTTCAGAACATTGTTCACTAAGGGCAACTAAAGCATAAAAGAAAAAAAAACACAAGCAAATTGTCACATCTATTTAGGAATATCATTTATAAAATATGATGTTCAATATATTGTAAATATTTCTTTATTATACTTGATGCTTTTAAAAAAATCAGATTCCTTTATAATATATTGTTTATATTAAATTTTAGTTTCCTTTTAACTAGTTCTCACGTAAGAAACATTTTTAAACGTGAATTTCCTTATGTTAGCATGTAACTAATTTTTTGATTCCATATATATAATCATTATATAAATTGCCATAATATAGCTTGGAGAATCAATCAGTCTTATCAATTATACTTTAAGCATTTAAAAATTTAATAGTTTTGGAAATGAATGCAATGAGATATGTTTATAAAACATACTTGACAGAGATTTTCGCTGTCAAATGATCATGATATTGGAAATGAAATGATCCAGATTTTACTAAATCATTGGTAATCAGTAGAAGATTGATATGGTGCTCGTGTTTTCTGCTTGCAGAGAGACTGTTTGGAAATTTCTCCAATGACACATGAATACGTGTTACAGACTATGAGGATTTCTTACAATAATCAGTACGAGGTTAAAAATGAAATTTTCTATTATTTTAAGAATTTAGGCTATCTGTTTCACCAGGTCAAATATCAGCTACAAAGTTAAAATTGCTTGACTACAATCGCCTGTTGTACACGAAGGTTTATTCAAGCAGATAAAACTTAAGAGAGAAATTTTCGTAGAATTGACCAGTATTCACATATCACAAGAAAAATCCCAATTAGTTTCTGAAGTCAGGGTGTTTACTTTTTTTAAGTAAACACGGGTGTCACAATACTGGGGTACTCCAGTGATTTATGTTCTTTTTTCTTCTCTTCTCTTCTCTTACATTCTTTATCTCTTCCTCCTTGTTGTGTTTGTCTCTCAAAAAATTGAAGGCTCCCCTTGAGTAGCCGTTCTATTGCTATAAGATTCTGTTGGGGACTAAATTACTCACTTGTATGCCATGCGTAGAAATCCATGTCCCTGGAAAGGAAGATCTTAGTAATCGAGGCCTGCAGAGACCAATACATTATGTTGGCCAATTTCATTCTGAAACGCTAATTTGAAGTGCATTAGACATTGAGAAAAATTTCCATGCAATGGAATATTTAAGTTTTAATCAGTTTTTTTTAACATTCTTTTAAAACAATTTATTAACATAAGGCCGTGGAAAAGAATAATTGACTAAAGTAAATATTATGGTCATTTGGGCAATATTTGGCAAGATTTTTTCTTTACCCAGCTGAGAATGATAAAGATATCGGTGATTTCAATAATTCAAAAATATCAAAGAATTGATTAACAACCTTATGCACATTTTATGAATGGTAATAAACACGTAAGAAATAAAAATGGCAATATTTTTACACTATCATCATGAAAGAAAATAGAAATTAATAGAACTTTAACATTTATTGATTTTATTCAGAATCCTATGTGTAATGATCCACAATAGTATCGAATATCACAAATTTCCTTACAAATTTAAAAATGCATATTAGAATAAGAAATATATTTTATTTAAATATTACCCATAAAATATCATGATTTTATTACGCAACTAAGATCAACTTATATTTCATAATTAATTGCTTCAGAGAAATTTTGAGTACCATAAAAGTCACCACGTTTATACTGCATTTGGCTTTTTTGCCATTGGTGACATGTGATTGTCATTGTTACTTTCGCCAAATAATAAAACTGCAAAAGATATGAACCATATTCAATGTGTATTCAATCCTTTAGTGTTTACTTAGCTATTTTAAATCAATGATGGGGAATTGTAGTTCTTCATTGTGTCAAGTGTTTACACTTTAATATCCTTCCCTTTGAGAAAACATTTGTAGTGAACAACTCAAGAGAGCTAATTTTCATACTCAAGAGATAGTTTCTTATTGTTATGTTGAGAAGATACTTTATATGCCTTATTGCTATTTCGAGATGGTACAGCTTTGATTAGAAAATAGCTTTTAATAATTTCCTGCTGTTTAGTGTTGAAATAAATTATGTTCCTATCATATTTTCAGAAGAAGTGGAAATTTTAAAAATTTGCTTATGTATAAACAAAATATACAAATTAACTTTTGTTAATTAACTAGCAAATTTTAAGAAGATAGTTATTTAATTATTAACTGTTTATGTGTTACTTGGCGTTACAATATTTTGTTTTATAGATAGTTAAAAATTTATATTTAACTTTTAATTATTTGATTGTAGTTTTCTTTATTTAAAAATATTGCTGTATTAAATACTATAAATCTTCACTTTCGATTTTATAACATTGTAAAAATCTGTGTTTGTATAAAAGTATTTTTAAAATACTTTTCCCACATATTTTCTAAGAAAATTAATAGCTTTTATTTATTATTTAATGTCTGATTTTCTTTATATCAGAGTAAACTGAATTTACAAATATATATTGTTTATGCTTTATTTTTGCAGAAATAGTACATATTTAGACTATACTTATTAATATGCAATTGCCTTCCACATCTCTATAATAATTATTAAAATTTTATCTACACCATATTATTGATTTGCTTAAGAAAATAAAGTACTACAATTTTTATTTCCTTTTATCTTTTAAGATTTCATTTTGATTTATGGATTTAATATCAACTTATATATATATATATATATATATATATATATATATATATAGGTTTTCTGTGTAATGAAATTACTGGAGATGGTTTTATCTCATAAAAATTAATAAAATTATTTATTTTTTAAAGTACTAATATCAGAAAAATAAATACACAATATAATAGTGAATAATACTAGGAATTTATTAGTTATATCCGAAATAGTCTGTCATTGCATTGAATGCCTTATTTTGCTTGAGTTGCTATTATTTGTTTTTTTGACTCTATGAAATAAAGTATTTAGTTTTGTTATACATAAAAAAATAAATGCAAAAAATCAGTTAAAATTACATGAAGGTTTTGTCTTCTTTTAAAAATTATTATATGTTTGTTTAAATCATTTTTGAAGAAAATATCAAAAAAATTTTTAATTGAATTATATTATGTATGTTTATAATATCATATGTAATTTTTGATTTCCTGAATGGTTTTTGGAAAGAAATTGGCAAACATATTGCTTATTAAATTTGGTATGCTGCATAAAAATACATTAAAAATGTCACATCCAGAACATTTATTCAGATAATTCTAAGGAGTACTGTATTTTGACATTTATTTAAAAACCACCGAAAAGTACAGGCAGTAAATTAATAAAATAGAGGGAAAGATGAAAATTATGTGCTCATAATTGGCCCTGCTTAATAACTCTCCATGACAATATACAATAACATATTTCCACTTATGTCTCTTACAAAACAATTGTGAAATTAAATAAACTAAAATGTAAAATTTTGTTGCACCAATTTTAATAAACGGATCGTCGTTGGTAGACTTTTTTGGCATTTAACATTTTTGCGTGCTAAGAAGTATGAAAACAATCTAAATAATTCCATATCAGAATTCATTGATTCTGAAGATTAAAGTTTCTGAAACACTTTACTTGATATATATGAATCTGGATGGAAAGAGTGTTTAAACAAATTGAGCTTATTTTGATTAAATAAAATTCTTATGAAAAAAATTACTAATTTATCATTACATAAGCATTAACCTAATATTATAAACACATATGTGTTAGGATTGGTTTATTATCTTATAAAATAAGTAAGGAAAAGGTTCGATGCGTAATGTACAATGTATACTTTTAATCATTTCAAGTAACTTACCATGAAATTATTAAACAGCTGCTGAAACATTTCCTTTCTTATTAAAACCTTGAAGAAAAGAATTGAATCTGAATAACGGATAATTTTGTCACCAAATAAATCAAGATAATTACTGAATTCAGAACTTTTAGTTTTCGGGAAGTATAGGTACAGTTAAAGCTGTGAATAAAGGATGAAACAAACGACAACACCTTCATCTAAGTAACAGATCCGCAGTTTGCCAAAGTACTTAATTTCATCGACGTAACGTATTTTCATCCACATGCCATATTCAGGTGCCATTTAAAGCCTTCAGTCATGCTTTAAGTCATGTGATCTACTTATTTCAATATCGAATGATTGCTTTAGATTTAATTCTTTTCAGTTCAAGAATACTTCTTTTCAACTATAAATAACAAACTTATTTAATAAAATTTTGTTTGTGATTTCAAACATTAAAATTGTGCCCTTGTATAAATATGACAAATTGTAATACAAAAGAGAATTGAAATTAATTTTTAAATATTATTTATATAATTTAAGTTTATATAATAGTATTTTAAAAATACTTTTAATGTAAATCATTCTCTAATATTTATATTATAATTAAATACGTACCAAGAAATAGTTAACATGAATGATTTCTTTAACTTAAAAGTCTTATACTCTTTCACAAATATAAATGTATACAGTCATTTTCTATATTTAATATATTTTGTGTTTTTATTAATAAATTTAAATCCTTGTGTGATTTTGTTAAACCTACTTAATCTATTTTATAAAATATACTACTTTCATTTAAAATTGTAATACTTTTTTCTACTTTTTACTCATACGTTATATCATTTTGTTAAAATTAATTACTTTTATAATTATTTTATTATTCCGAAATTTTCGCTTAAAAACTTGTTACTGCAAACTGCATATTTAACTAAAATATTTCCTACTTAAACCTCATTTATTAAAATATATTTTCACAACCCAAAAATTTTTTTAAAATTTAAACAATAGAATAATTTTTTTCATAAAAGAGTTTCATTAATATATTTTCAGTTTTAAAATCTTAATTTTTAAAACATCTTTCTAAAATTTAACTGCATTAAATTTTATTGAAACGTTCCCTGCTGTTGCTTTCTACATAATTTACTTGATTGATCAAATTAATTAATTTCTTATGTGATTCATTTTACAAGCTATTTTCAGAAAAACTTATTATAACTTTTAAAATATTTCTGTATATTTTAACTAAATTGTGCTAATGATATCACTATAAAGCATTAACTATTTTAAAATTTCAACCCATATTTTATTTTAACTCTTTATATATTACATTTGAGCAATATAAACTTAGATATAGCATGACATTAGTCATGCTTAGTCAATATTGTTGCGCACGTACAAATTGATTTGTGTCTGCATATGTATGTATATTTACATTTTTTAAGTTAGCTAATTTTCTTAAATGGTATGTTTTAGATGAATATTAGCAACGAACATTTTGCTAACATTCTATAGTCTATGGATGTAATTGAATTTTTGGAGACCATTTGCAAATGCTAACGATAATCACCTTAATAGAATCCACATTTAATTGAAAAATGAACATGGTAAGTGTTTGAGTGAGAATCTTAAAAAATAATGATGCATATATATATATATATATATATATATATATATATATATATATATATATATATATATATATATATATATATATATATATATATATATATATATATATATATATATATATATATATATATATATATATATATATATATATATATATATATATATAATATGTCATTATCAATATATTTATATATATATATATATATATATATATATATTATCAATATATATTTATATGATATATATATATATATATATATTATATATATATATATATATATATATATATATATATATGATACATAAAATTAGATAAACATTTAATTGTCATTCTCAATAACTTTTTAATTTAAATTTTCGTTCTTCAATATCTTATTATGTGCTGTCTTCTCAGTATTGTTACTGGATTTACTGTAGTAGCTTTGTTTTTTTATATGATTTTCACGCCACACTATTTACTTGGACACAAGTCTACAAAACTATGCCTTTTATATGGTTGCCAATGGCCACGAGTGTCTATAAGCGCTGGCAGAAAGTTTTTGCTTTGTCTAAGATCAGTAAGTAACTTATCCTATATAAGACTTGGTTCCAATATTCTTTTTTGCAAATTATAAAGACAATTTATTTTGAATATGATGGAAAATAAAAATCACTCGCTTACAAGCAACTAACATATTAACAATAGAATTGTTTTAATGTATTTGCTAAATCAAGTTTTTTTCTTTTTCGTTGACTATTGAATATTTTCTGCATGAAGGAAGAGGCGTACAATACCATAAAAATGAGCTAGTGCATAATCACATTGTAACATTGCTTTTCACAGAACTTGAATATGGGGTGAAACCACGAATCTTAACACAACAGAAATATAGCAGATACTGTGTTTGAAGTCCTCATGCTAACAAGAGGTGACCGACGCAGGTATACTCTTGCTTCTCACACCATCTCTACAGGAAGCTCGAGAATACATAATGATTTTCAATGCAAGCTCGGAATATGAATTATCAATGATGTGGCAAAAACATGAGGTTGTAAATAGAACAAGATTAAGGCAAAAAAGTGACTGGTTGAGGTTTGAATATATCGAAATGAAATTTATATTCGTATTCCCATTCAGGTTCGTCATTGGCCATATCACTGAAAACTATACTGCTTATTAGGTATATTCCAAGTAATAAATTAAAGGGCAATTTTCAGCAAGCTGAAAGACAATTTCGTCTAGTTTGATAATATCGCTTAACTATTCGTTAAGATACGTTTTGTCTTGCAAATTCCTACAATTCTTGTTTCAGTTTCATGACGTGGTTGCTGAAGAGCATGAGAGTAATCTATCTGTCTTCTAGAAGGATATTTATAAACTGCATCTAAGGCAATTTATAAATATCCTTCGAGAAGACAGAAAGGCGTTGTTTATGACAATCTTAAATCCCTCTATTCTATATTTTGAAGATATCTGCTTTAATTGGGTCAAGTAACAATGCTGTGATTCAACAAATGGAAACTCAATAAATTTCCATTCGATCTCTTTTAAAATCAGAAATATTCTATTTTATACATACCATTACGACTGTGTTTCACAAGACAATAACATTCAAATGCAATTTGTGTATAAGAAACTTTCTCCATAGTTTCTTCTTTTAAATGCATTGAAGTGTAACTACCGTCTGTTTTTAATAAAAATGCCTACAAAATCTAATCATTTCCAAATCACAATATGCATGCAAATTTTATGTGTGTCTCCATTATAGTATGTCAGTTTTAATGGCCTGTAAGCTGTTAGCCCTTATTTTTGTGTAAAAATGGGAATACTTGGATCTTGTAAAAGAGTTTAAAATAAATTTTCCTTCGTCTTCGAAAACAAATATAAAAAGATGCAAATTACGAATTCCTTAGTTATTTTTATTTATTTTTTTTTTTTGTAAATTATGCTTGCTATTTTTTTCTGAAAACTATAATATTTCACTGAGTTATATATCAAAAGAGGAGAAAAAAAGCTAGTTATTGAAAAATAACGATTTTATTAATTTTATGAAGAGTGGATTTTTTCCTTTATAAAATTAGGTTCACTTTTACAAATGTTAATTCATACTTATACTCACACTACTGAAATATTATTGAAAAAGTTATCACTATCGATATTGTGAAAAGATCATTTGCTATTTATTTCGTTGTTCCTTATCATCAAAATAGCTGCTCAAAAATAATTTTCCTACCATTTATTTACCACTCAATACAAGCACAACAATTTGGCTTTGAATATTTAAATTTTGGGAAGTATACGTATAGTGTGATTTAAAATAGCAATGTAGTCTTTTATTAATAACTGTTATCGTGATTATAACGAGGTATAGTTTACTAAATTCGGTAAAACGGAATCGAAATTGGGATTTCTAACTATGTTAATTTAATTAGACAAATTATGACATTTTGCTGTTTTGATATTAGGAACAATAAAAATTAATTTATGCACCAAATATATGATATAATGCTATTATAATTTCAAAACCTAACAATATATAGATCTAGAACCTAATTAAAATATCGTAACTCTGTACTGTGAATAAGGGAAAAACTTACATAAATACTTTTCAATATTTTTGCTAGCTTTTTTGATAAGTATTTCCTTATTTCTAAATAACTAAGAAGCTCTTTGCATAATGTGCAAACTTTTTTAACTTCAAAAAGTCTTCCATGGGTAGAAAGACATGTACTTTTTTATTCACTCCAGAAGCTGCAGAGGTAAATGTTATATACTATATAACACTCAATATATGTGACAGAAAAAACACTGTAAAATAGCATCTCATTCAAAAAAAACTTCTTTTAGGAACTACATTTTGTAAGCCTCTCTTGACGTAAGTACTCAAATTCAGTTTTAAAAACGTTCGTGAAGTAAAAAAGAAATACACTTTTCCAGAAATTCGTGCCGAAAATCAAAACGTGTCCCTATTAAAATTAGCAATGATTTATAAAATCCATATTGTTAACACTGTATACATGTTGAACATATTGACATAATATGTTATTAATATTTTCTTTACATTAAGATTATTAAAATATCATTGAGCTTTGTGTAGTTAAATTTATAAAATTTGTGTTCTACACATTACGTGCCAAAAATTATAATATTTTTCATTTTTTAACGCGTTATCTTATAAGATTCCCGAATACTACCTAACACACTAACATACAAAAATCGACTATATTTAAATTATGTGAATTTAATAAATTTTATAAACATACTCATTATAGCTGAGTCAAAAAAGTGCCGTTATCAAAAGTTTTAAAAAATATTTCGTTATAGTTATACAAATTAGAAGAGAATTACTAAAAAAAACTATTATGTTCAGATAAACTACCTAGTTTAATCTAGCCCTTTTCATTTAATTTGTTTGTTTCATGATATAAATTAATAAATGCTTTGCTTATGACCTTGCTAGATTTGGAAAACTTTGATTAATTTCAAACCAGAATTGGTGCTTATATGATAAACAATTAGAAATGAAATCATTTAAAATGAGATTAGTTTTCTTAATTTTTGAAAACAATAGGATATCGTATGTAAAATAGATATTATTAACATGTTGATACAAATGTAGAATAAATTTCGTTAAAACACAGAATGTTATTTATACTTCGATGTTATACAGATTAAAGATTAAGACTTATATAAGATGTATGAAGTCGGATTAAAAACCTACTTTTGGATTTAAATAGAGAAAAGTGCAAAAAGTAAAACTTGTTAACGAAATAACCAATTAAACTAAAGATAAAAGCAACCATCTAAACCAAATAATCAAAATTAGATTAGATTAAACCCATATTTTTTAGGCAAAAGTTTAAATGGCAAAGTTGGGCAAAAGTTTAAATATATATATATGTATATATATATTATATATTATATATATATATATATATATATATATATATATATATATATATATATATATATATATATATATATATATATATATATATATATGTATATATATATTATATATATATATATATATATATATATATATATATATATATATATATATATATATATATATATATATATATATATATATATATATATATATATATATATATATATATATATATATATATATATATATATATATATATATATATATATATATATATATATATATATATATATATAAAAATATATATATATATGTATATGAAAATAAAATTTTATGGACTTCAGCATTTGATATATGGTGATAGTAATTGATAATATTTAAAAATTATTGACAATGTTGGATGTTAGTTTAGAGCCCAGGTTATTGCTATAAATTTTAATGATTTTTATCCTAATAATGTTATTTTATTCCTAGTATTCATAGTCAGGCATTTTATTTACTAATGATTGAGCAGAAGGCAAATTTGAATGTAATGTATCTCAATAACAGGAATTAGTATTAATATCATCTTAGTGGTTCTCTTGTTTCGTGCTATATCATTTTAATATCATTAGTTTCTAAATTTCTTATATTTTGGAATATTTGTAAGCAAAATTACACTAATTTTATGTCATGGATATGTTTAGTTTCTTTTTCTATTGATTATAGAATTGCTATAAATTATTTCAATCTCATATTAAACAAAAAAAATTAATTATCTATAATACTAAAGCAGAGTAATTCAACTTAACCTGATAATTTAACTTGTCATTAAATAATTTACAAGTATGATTTTATGAAGAATAGATATGAAAATAGCTTCATATTTTGAAACTTAGCAATGTAATTTTTAAGAAAATTTATCAGTGGGTCTAAAGTGTAGAATTTTTACATTGTTGGCATCTTGCAGGCTCTAAAAGTAGTTAATCAGAAAAATATATCTATAAAGATTTTACATAAACATATATATAAAGCATTTTATAATAATGCAAAAATTTTTCAGGTGGTTTTGGGAAGAACAAAGTTGATTAATAAGTTCACAGATTACGGTGCTTTGAAACGTATCTTGAAAGATGGACTTTTCACAAAGTGAATCCTTCATTTTGAATTTTTCTTAATGTTGATTTCTAAATTAAAGATTTTAATTGCAAGTGAATCAAAGTTCATTTATGTAAGTTAGATAAATACATTAAATATAATGAATGACATAATATATCTATAAATACTATTATGTTAATTATGTCACATTTGTCTTCGTACGCTATATGATTAAAACTTCATACCATCCATTGCAAGATTTACGTATCATTTTCAATTTACACGAGCATATTGGATTTTGAGTTATTACATGGAAGTATATAATAGTGGGTAGCATGTGAAACACATTGTGCTCATTTAGAGGGTTGGCATATTTCACAACTCCTCATTTTTTTCTATATAATTATACTCTTTCGATATATTTGGTATCAATAAAATATTTTGTAATAGATGAAAAATTTCCCACTCATTATCAAATTCATTATTACATCTAATTCTGTTTCTATCTACTATATAATTTTTGCTACCATCTGCTTTAAAATAGTACAATTCATCGGGTTAAGTTTATAAATATTTTTCAATTTTTACTCCATCTAAAGTTATTAAAAAGCTTTTGAAATTTAAAATTAAAATTAAATAAAGTTTGAGATAATTTTATTAATAAATCATTTCAATTAAAAAATCAAAAATTTTTTTCTCTCGTCAACTTATATTTATATGTGAAAGTTGTTATTTCTTTCAACTCATGCTTCCACTTTTAAATCATTATATATCAAAGGTGTTACAGAGTTATTGACAAAACCTATTGTACGAGTATATTATATAATGAAATATTCATAAATGGAAAAGTTTACACCCTGTAGATAAATTGGTGTGCAAATTAATGAAATGTTTGTTCATATAGCTTAAAACGTATATAATTATGTATTTAGTAAGTTAATTTTATATCTATAATTAAGATTATCATCCTATATTTCTTCGCAATGCAAATCTTTAAATCTTTATAGGAGTTTTGCCAGAAGTACATTAGAGTTCTGGCAAAACCCTGACTGCTGAAACCTAAGCCATAACGTTTTCAATTTTTCTTAAGTTATAAAAATGAATAGTCTCAAATTTTAAAACTTTTTACCATATGAATAAATTTTTAAGAGCTCCAGTGGCTCAGTAGCTACACGCCGCTTCCCGTAAGTTCAGCAAAATGAAGCATCATTTGCTGCGGGCAGTGGTTGGGAGGGTGACCACGGTGTACTCTCCTTCACTGGGTTGCTGGAACTCCGTGAGTTGGGGATGTGACCACGTTAATATGTGAAGTCCAAAGTCCTTCCGCTGGTGTGGCGTGGAAGTGCAGAGGAGGGTGCCAACTCAGGTGTGACCTCGTCACCTGACCGTGGTTCAAAATTACGAGGCACCTTAAAAAAAGAGCAAAGTCGTACTTTCACCTTCGTGGTGCTCTGTTCCAAACGAAAGACGCTCCCTTTGACTTAATTCGCACTGCCAAATGCAAAAGCGAGCTTGGCTTGTTCAAGTGTCATAAGCAACAACAACAACATAAATTTTTAACTATTTATCCGTGATTTGAATACGAATGCAGTTCAGGTAATATTAGGAATGAATCTTGGATCACATTTCTGGGGAAACACAACTATGTTTCTATATAAAAATTATAATGTATATTAGCACTTTAAGCAACTAAAATCAGTATAATTTATTAATAATGCTTCACAAACTGGTACCAATATTATTTTATTATTCTCTCTTTTACTACATGCGTTGCTTCTGAAGGAAATTATAAGGAGCTGGGATGTTTTTTTCATTCATATTTCGAAATACATTTAATGGTATTTCGAAATATTACTTTTAAGCAATTATTTTTTAATAATTTTTATACTTTGGAACCAAAAATATCAAAACATTTACCCTTTACCTTTTGCTATATAATTAATCATTTTATCATTTTTAAAATCCTATGAAGATAATATAAATCAACGAGAATGTCATAAGTTAATCATATATAATACAGTGCACAGTAGAAAAAGTTGGCTTTAGAATGTCTCTTTGTACTCTTCCATAGGAAATTCAATAATAGGATACATATGTGTGTGTTCACTCATATGTATTTCAATTCGAAATGCACTGCATAAGCTTTTTACTTTATTAAAACGGTCTCTTATAATTAATGTTTTCACAAGCTATTTGTATATCCGCGTATTTCTCATATAATTCATTCATTCACTTAAAATATTTTGTATTTTACTCCCTTCGTAAATTAGTGAATAAACTGCTTGTATTAAATAATGTTAAAATGAAACGTAATTTATACGCGAGGGCAACCTTCGAAATGATTTCCAAAATTTTTTCAAAAACACAAATTTCGTTGATTATTTAGCCCAGTAAAGCATTATACGATATTTTCATAGTTGTAATCATGAAATTTTCGAAAAAATTTAAAAAATATGAAATTAATTTTATTACCATTTATTTCACGTATTTTGTCTGTTAATTACATAAATTGCGATCAATAATAACACTTTTAAAGTTAATTAATCTTTGGATTACATAGGTAAAAATATCCAAGAATCTTCAAATTTGCTTAGTTTGATTTTTCTTTATCAGTGGGTTTTAAGATCTATAAAAGATTTCTGTGACTACCACTACCATAAATACGAACATATATCTATGAATAATATTTTTTTTTAGTGAAATCTTACCCTTTACTTATTTAAGAGAAGATTGGGAAGTAAAAAAATCATTTCCTAAACATAAAGTGAAGCAAGTTTGATTGGTTTTATTTTATAGTTCTATAAAATCTAAAAAAAAGTCTGTAATAATAACCATCTTTTTTGAAAACGAAATGGAAAAAGCTTGAGAAATAGAAATATTTCAAAATAGTCATAAATATTAGTTTAAAAAAACTGAAAGTCATCTGGAAGTATTAAAACGGATAATATTAATAATTGTATCCTGGATTTTTATTTGTACTTTTTAGCTGATTTCTGATTTTTCTCCAATACCTTAGACACCTATGTTTATTCAACATAAATAGTAATTAAGTATAGTACTTTTTATAAATTTGTTAGTTGTGAGATGAAAAAGCTAAATTTTTCTTTTTTTATTTTGCTAAAAATAATTTAAAAATATGTAAAAATAGTAAAAATTGGAACATTCATTATAACACAACATTCATTATCATGAAAAATTGTGTTAAATATGTCTCACAGGACTCCTTCAAAAACACTCGTGTTCTAATATATACAGTAAAATAAAATAACTTGAAAACAATAACAGTATTTTAATTCTTTAGATTTTTATTCAAAATGCTCGTTAAATTGTGAAGAAATCAGTGAATTTACATAATTGAGTAAAATCTTATTCGAATTTTTATATTATTTGCATATCGAAAGCACTGAAATTAGTCTGACTTGTATAATTTTGTGGTATGAAATAAAAATGCATTTCCTATTTTTCATTTGAAAATTAAGTGGTATTAAATGAGAAAAAATTATTTAGCAACGCTAATAGCTATTAGCTAAATAAACTAAACATTTAATAAAAATTGCTTTTCCTCACAAAACTCATTGTATGATGATGCATTCAAATGTTTTTGAAAGCGTCGATCATCAAATTATTTAAAGCTGCTATTTTTGCTGATTCGTTTGAAACTTGAACAATAGTATGTACGTCTGACTGCTGATTGTCTTTTATTTCAATTACAATCTAATTTAGACTGTAATTGGATTTCGGAAACATAAACTCTCTCTGATAACTATACCAATGTCACGTACACATTTTTTTAAGCTCCGTAAACATAAAATATATGAATGCGGAATTATGTTTAGTAAATTATGAACTGTGTTTATTATTTCTCTCTCACACACACATATATATTGGAAATACATATATCTTATCATTCATTGTTCCATAGTTTTACTTTACTATTATTGATTACTTTTGATTTTTATCGTTTGAAATAATTAAAAAAAATACTTTTATTTTTAAAATTACAGATGTGTACTTAAATTTAAAGAAAACAAAATATACCTACAATTTTGTAGCCGCAAGAGAATTTTAGTTTATTAAATGTATTCGCAATGAGATTTTCGCCGTGTATAAATTATTGAAAAAAAATAAACAATTTATAAAAACTATTTCATGCTATAAATATTTAAGAAATGATAAGGAACCCATTCTAGGTGACTTCAGATCTGATAGATCAATCATCTTGATTAATTAACGATCAACATGTAGATCCTCAAGTTATCGATGCTAAATTACAGTTACTTCAATATATGAAAAATAAGCGAAATCCTATGGAATTTATATCTGTCAATTCATTTCTAAATATCTATTCACGTGATCATTCATTGATCTTGATGCTATTTAAAAATATTTCACTTGTTTCAGAAACAGTTATGTGTTCATACATTGAAACGGATTATTATTTGTGATAAGATTTATATTTGTGCTTTTGACTTGGCTAAACTCCAAATAATTGAATTGTAAAAAGAAAATTTAAGTACATCTTGAAGTCGTTAAAAATAAGAGTAAAGTTGACTAATTTTTATTACTGTGTAACACAAATTACTTTACAATAGGTTACACATCTAATAAAGATCATTTTAATTTCTTGCGCAGTTTGCGCAAAATGATTGATAGGAAGTGACTTAAAGCAATTAGAAAATGGTCTTGGAACTTGAAACCATAACAATATGGTGAATACCAATGGTCTTCGTAAATTTCTCATGCACTTGTAATAATTATGGATCAATAATCACTATTTTCCCAAGATTTTAAATTGAAAAGGTTGTATAAAACATGTAGATTATAATAGCACTGTGTGACTATTGTAATTTACATGTTTCTTACAACCTTTTCAAAGTTTCTGATTTGAATAATAACTCTAAATGAAAATTCTTTCGTATCATAAAAACTATTGAGGAATGTCTGAAGGTTTACAAAAAGCATGTTGCTGAAATGCGTTTCGTTTATCAGAAATAATTACTTCAATGGATTAGAAAAGAGCTTTGAACAACGATAACGTATTATTTGATTTGATCCTATTCTTATTGTATGTTAAAAATAAAGCACCATTTAGTATGGCCTAAGAATATTGTGATTTCTAGAGAAAAAAATGATTGATTGAATTTTATACATTGATGAGTTTCATACACTAATTTCTCAGTTTAGCTAAAATAAAATATAAATCATATAATTTTTAAAAAAATTCATTTTATAAACATATCGAAAAATGCATACATTTTCGAAATACTCATTTCAAATTCTATTTTTTAAGCCAGAAATTCACTTAGTTGGAACTAAAGACAGTATGCTCTGATATTCTGAGAAAATTTAGAATAAAGTCGCTGGATAACACTGATGAATTGTACAGTGTAAACAATATTGCTTCTTCAGGTCATATCTCAATTCGTTACGTAGGAAATAAGAGTAGAAGATCGAGGCCAAGTCAAATGAAGCAAAATAAATCCACAAAATCACAACTTATACAGCTTTACTTATCTACTCCAGAGACTATTTTGTAATAAGATGGACGAGAAATATTTAAAAAACTTTGATTAGATACATGTGAAAATGTAATTTCATTATCAGAATATATTGTTTTTAAGAAACTAATTCTTCTTTAATTAATGTTATGTGACCATTCTTCCATAAATAAATAAAATTTATTTCATTTTTCATTTCCATGCATTTGAATCATTATATAAATTTCATTTGTCTTCTGTACAGTTAAGAACTAACCGATCAACACTCCTTTTCCATTCAGTAGTTCCGGGGTGCAATATCTTCTTTCAACATGAATGCTGGGGCGTGATAGCCTAGTAATTTGAGCACCGGGCTTCCGTCCTGACGGACGGGCTCGATTCCCAATGCCGCCAAATTATGCCAATGCCTCTATATTATACTGAAAGTCCTTTGGTCGGTATTTGAGTAGTTACCATGGGCGTACTGGTCTGGAGAAAATTTCCTTCCCCTGCAGATCAATGTTAAAATTGAAGGAATGGATCCTCTGGTGGCGCCATCTATCGGAGGAGTTTAGAGCAGTCCTGTTTCACTTTCATGGTGCTCTGGTTAAACGAAAGACACAACTTAGTGTCCTAAATTAACATAGCGAATAGCATTGCGATCTTAGCTTGAACTTAAAAGCTTAAAAGAATTAAAAACATTTTTCGCTAATCTACTGTAAGTAAATTATTTTGCTTAAGTGACATTAAACTGTTTTAATTTTATTATGTGTTAATAAAATGAATCCTTATTTTTTAACTGTTTCTTTAAACTATTGCTATATTGTATTTGAAATACTTCCTAGCATTTTGTTTTTTTTAATTAAAAATTAATATTCAAAGTCTTAAAAAAAGTTACGTCTTAAAGCTGCTAACATATTTGATAACAAGGAAAAATATAAATGTTTTAATCTAGAAATTTTTTATTCCAGAGATATTCTGAGTCAGAAAGGTAGTTAAAAACATTTAATAAAATTGTAACATTTTTAATTTACTCACTATTTTAAGAAATGGTGTTTTAAAAATGAAAAAATCTCATTTTTTTCTATTTGCTGAACATTTTTATTTGCTACAGTATCTCATGAAGCTTAAAAATTTAAAAATAGATAGATGTAAATCTTGTCACATTTCAAAATGAAATGTGACAGGAATTAGAAAATTTATTTTTACTGAAACAATCAAATAAAAAAGATTAAGCCATTGAGTTTTCCAATTACAACATGATATCTAAAATCTTGTATGCATCCATTAAAAAGATTATGATGACATACAGTATATAGATCACAGAACAACAGGAATGATATTTTTTACAATATATTAATTTAAAAAAATATCACTATATAATAATGATGGTTCAGCCTGTCACACAGTCAGAAAAGAGTTTTTAGAGATATTTACTGAGAGGTGTGAAAATCCTAATTATTCTGCTAATAAAACAATATCTCTTATGTTAATTAAAAGACAAGTAAACTTGCATTTAAAAACAATAACCATGTTATCCATAAATCAAATTTAAAAATAATATCCATATATTTTGATAAAAAGAAGTTATGAATGAAAACAAATAAACTTTACCATAAAAATCTACTAAAATAGTCTTCTCTTTAAAAAAGAAATAGTCAGGTAAATAACCAAATTTATAAAAATGTTGTCCAAAATTTTTACTCCAAATTAAGATATTAATATTTAAAATGACATAATGCTAAACTAATACTTTATACACCTAAATAATCAGGAAAATTTTTAAACATTTTTTATTATTTATTTAGTTATATTTCATTGATCTAAAATTTGTATTTTTATAAAAAGGCGAGTTAAAATAATCGATGCTTTTAAAAGTAATATTTCTCTTTTTCGAAATAATTATTTCTGGTGTTTGCTTTTTTTGTCAGATGATATGGCAAATTGCTGAAAATTAATTCCAAATCGACGAACTAACAGTAAACACAAAAATAAATAAATAATACTGTTTTATAGTCATTTAAACTAAATTTCAGAACTAAACTCTGGCTCAACTATAAGCCTTGGTTACTTGAGCTTCAACAGAAAGCATCATAATTCTTTTACTAAAATGCTATTTAGGGAAAAGTATGTTCTAATAGTTTGGGGTTAAGTTATCAAGTAAGCAGATAATTTTAATAATTAAAAATATTATTGCAAAGGATTCAGATCAAATTTAAAATAATACATTACAGTAAGCATACATAATATTCTCAATTTTTCTTCATTGAAAACAATTTTAACTCATTTTTTTTAAAGAACGACAATATAAAAATTGAATAATTCAATAAACATTTAAAAAAATTATAAATTATGTAAAAGTTTTAATAATTCCATAATTCATACTGAAATAACAGTTCTCAATTTTTATTTCTAATTTGTATTAGAAATGTGTCTAAATATTGAAATTGAAGAAAGTTTGAATATTAAAATATACTTAAGCGAAATAAAAGCTGTCTTTATCATATATTTTCTAAAATTTCTACTATACAAGTCTATCTTCAATTCATACAAGTTTACGTTAATAATCAAAAGAGAGTTTGATTATATTTAGAAATACTCAAACGAATTGAAGTAATTTATGCACATATATAGTATACAGATTATATATACAATACATTTTCTTTGTGCTGCCATCTATCGGATTTAAAACAAATAACAAACTTTTTGAAAATTTAACATACACATTTATATTATTAGCATACACAATATAGTTTTTTCCCCCAAATTTATACTAATTATATACTTTATAGTAGTAATAGTTTACAAAATAAACTCCTGTAAATGAAATCGCTTTTCATTAATAAATATGCATTCTTTTAAGATAATTTTCACGAATATATAATTTTTTTTTAAAAAAAAAATTCTTTTTAATTAATAAAAAAATAAGTTATAGCTTGGAACTAATAATCTGCATTACAATTTACATTTGTCTGCGTTGCAAAAAATATTTCTTTCATACAGTGTTATTTTTTTTCAAAGTCATAGAATTTAATTTAAAAAGTACAATTTTATTTAATAAAAGTACAAAATTTTGAAATATTATTATTAAATAAATAAAAATAGAAAAAATTTTCATTCTTTTGAATATGTTCAGTCAAACTACTTATGAAATTCATCTTTAATATATGTTATCAATTTAACATTCTTACTTGCATAATAAAAATACAAAACATAAAAAAATACATTTTAATTTTCTGTAATTCTATCATGCAAGTAAGTAACAAGTAATATATTTTAGCATCCGTAAAAATATGTATGCAAAAATTATCAATATTCTCGACTGATTCATTTTCATTTCTAAAACAAACAGAACAAATAAAGAATTTACAAATATCATCTTATCACATGACGTAATAAAAACCGAAAGATTCATCAACCTATTAACTTATATTTTCCATCTGCTTGTCTTATTTTAAGTATTTCCTCGTTTATACATTCTGTATCGATACAACAATGAAACGACTATTTCAGATTGCAGTAATCGCTCTGTTATTGACTCGTCTGGAACTAAGTATGTTGTCATGAGTTGAATACATTATGTTTCACCTTAGTAATTGGAAGGATGTTCTAGAAAGAGCTGGGATTTCTATTTTAGATCTTATTAACTGATTCTAAAATAGTTTGGAAGTCCATCTCCAATGAATATCATCTCACGTTGGTATCTCTGGTGATGAGATGGTTGATACTCTGGCGAAAACAACTACTCTTGTTATTTCTCAAACAGATATGTGTTCTACCTTTAGTGAGGTTTCCCCAGAGAACAATAGATTGAATAAGATCTGGTAGAAACTTTCTCTGGAACAGCATTGGTATTCTAGGAAGAGTCCTGGTGGTTCTCTATCTTTTTCTAGGGCAACAAATGCTAACTGGTTTATTTCTCTTGCGATTCGCAAGTGGACACTTACTTCTCAAACAGATATGTGTTCCACTTTCAGTGAGGCTTCCTCAGAGAAAAAGAAATTGAATGATATCTTGCAGAAACTTTTTCAGGAACGCCATTGATATTCTTGGAAGAATCCTGATGGAGCTATCTTTTTCAAGGGCAACAAATGCTAGCTGGTTTCTTTCACGATTCGCAAGTGGATACTTGAGGTCTCTCTGCTTTGAGCAGGGACGAAAAATGTTTACATCCTGCATCAAATATAAACTTGTTCAGGCTTTACCTGAGCATATTTTAAATTAAATCGATTTAAAATTTGAGGTATTTTAAAAATCTCTTCATGAGTTTTAGTCTTTGTGGTAATTTTCGAGTTTATGGAGTTGGTTTCATTTTGTCATGCCAACTAGGGATCAGAAACAACAACAAATACTGTATGTGAATTGCTCACTAAGTTTACGATTGCTTGTAACTAATATGCACTTAGATTAATCAGCACTAGCAAAAATTTGCATTTATGTATTTTTTAAAAACAATCTATATATATATATATATATATATATATATATATATATATATATATATATATATATATATATATATATATATGTTTGAGTTAAAAAGTAATTGGATGGCACGTATTATTAGTAATTAGATCCAATATTATGAAATTTCACTAGCACCTTGTTTGTAGTAGTAGCGTTTATGTAGCTTTAACACAATTCCTAACTTCGTCGATCACAATGATTGGCGAATGATGGCGAATCAGTCAGTAATTATTGACCAGATACCTTATATTGATAAGAGATGTGACGGAAGTTCTGAACCCGTCAGCAACTGAATATTTTCTGCCTTTTTCTTACCTAAATAACAATGGTAATATGAGATTATGATTTATCCTGATGAAACTTAATTTTTTAAGACTCAGATAAAAGGCTAAACCTAATGGCTTTAATTTAAAAGAAACATAATGATCGTAAATCAAAGTACCAACAGTGACCACAAAAGACATCCGACATCGATAAACTAGAAGAACATTATGAATGATCATCAGCAACACGTGTTATCCTTAATAATAAAGAAAATTTTCATGGATAGTTAAAATTTAAAAATAAATAATTTATGTTCGTAAAATGTAAACAAATAAAAATTTGACTATTTGATTTAAAATAAATTTTTTCAATATAAATATTTTTCTGACATTATTTTTCTCACAGCAATAAAATAATTGATATTAATAAAATTAATTATAAATGATTTCTATTTGTCTTAAAGAAGCTTTGCACACACTATTGTCTTCTAAAGACATCCTTGATTCTGAAAAGTTTTTAATTATTTAATGTTCTTCAAATATTAAAACTTTCGAATTTTTCAAAAAATAAAAAAATCCAAATAATTGTTTTAAATAATTCAAGCAGCTTTCACGCTCTTTCCATTTTATGAAAAACTATTTTATAATAGACCATAAAAATGACACTAACAATAAAATGTATAGATTACATAATGATAAAAATGATTTTTATTTAAATTTGTGTGCAAACATGATAACTATCTCTTTCATTACAGAAAAAAAATAGGTATATATGAGTATGAAAAATTATGCTAATATTAGGATTACGTAATTACATAATGTTAATTTTAACGCAACTTCGTAATGCTAATTATTATAATGCTAACGTAATTCGTAATTAATTAATAAGCGTTTGTTAGCAGATTCATTGACAATAATCAGTTAGGTCCCATAATGTCTGAAAGAAGCCGTTTGCCTGATTCATTGCGAGGGCGGCTTGTCGGATGGATGGAAACGGGAATGTCATAGGCTGATACAGTAAGGTTCTTCAATAAGTCTCTGCAGTGTGGTCCAAAGTCTCTGGAATCAATTTCAAACCAAATTATCTGTGTCCAGAAGAAACTTTCCAGGCCTACCACGAGCTACAACACCTGAAGTGGACTTTTTTATAGCTCTTTCTTGCCGTAGAAGAAGCATTTCTGTGCCGAAAGCTATTGCAGATTCTCTGTCGCATCAGGGAGAAGAATATCTGCTAGTACAATGCGAAAGCATCTTCACCATGTAAGTCTCTATGCATTAAAACCAGTTGCGTGTGTCCCCTGGATAGACGGCAGAGACTGACGGAGAAGTGCCAGTTTATCTTGAGCAAGAGAACCCATTCCTGGACCAAATATCGATGAGCTTTTGTACTTTTTACAGACGAGTCCAGATTTACACGAGAGAGTGATTTAGGACATGTGCTAATCTTGAGGGAACAAACACTAGATACCATCAATTCAACACTGTGAAATAATGGTTTGAGCAGGGACCTCACTCAGTGGTCACAATAAGTTGCATGTGTTCCAGAGAGGAACTGTGACTGGTGTGAGATATCGGGATAAAATCCTTGATCCCTATTACGATATGCCATATGATATTCCGGTGACAAATGGCAATGATTTCAATCTGCTGGATGATAACGCGTGACCTCATCAAGCTGTAAATGTTGAGGATTATCTTGAGGTCCTGGTTTGGAACCAATGGAATGGCCAGATCAACGTCATCAAGCTGTAGTTGGTGAGGAATATCTTGAGGTTTTGGTTTGGAAGGAATGGAATGGCCAGCTCAATCTGCAGAACTGAATCCCATAGAGCATCAATGGGACTGTTTTGATAGACAGGTTGCTGCTTTAAGTCTTCCTTCAAGACCTTTAGGAGAGATGGAAAACATTGTACTCTGTGCCCGTTTTTCGTTTCCCATTTCAGTAACCGACAACTTAGTAGATATCATGGATAGTCGATGCCGTCAATGCATTCAAACTAGGGGACATATCCCTTATTAAAACACTCTATGTTATATTTCTGGGACATTTTATCACATAAAATAGTGATTCTTTTTCCAAAAATGGACATTTCCAGCAAAATTGCTTTTTTTAATGTAAATCCTTAATGTTTTTCTTGCTTAAATTTATAGAATGATATCAATACATGCCTGTTTTGTGCACATGTCATGCAAATTTGGTATTTCTACATCCATTCATTTGCAAAATTTTCACAAAAAACCGGTTGCTACCTTAACTGTTGGAAACCAGTGCAGTTATTGAGAGTACCGAGACCACAGTCAATAAGTCATTTGTGATTTTCAAATCAATCGATGCTCACCATTGATGATCTAATCTAATCATTAATATTTGAGAGAATACTTTTCTTTCCCTCAACACAAGGTTAAACAAGTGTATAGCATATACAAATCATCCCAATTAAGAGGTTTTTGATTAGGCCAAAAAATGCAAACGAAATCAGTTCTTCTATCAGTTGCATTATTATGATAACTTGAGTATGACAATGAATGATAGAAATAGCTGAAATCTATGGTAAAAATTCTTAAACATACATTTCGCTTTTGTGAATATTTTTATAGACTCAATCCATACTATAGCGTCTATATTCTTGTGCCATATAGTGAAAATCTGGAAAATTCTCAAGCACTTATTCCAATGCACGTTCATAGAATAAGCACAAAAGTAATATTCGTCATTGGTTTTCTGCAACATCGGAAATGAAAATTGCGACCAACCACTCAGAAGAGAAAGTTTTTATCACTATTATTTAAAAACAGTAGGAGTTATTTAACAATTCCTATAAGATAATAACAGTGACTAAAAAGGAAATTGGCACGTAATCACTTTTTCCCTCTTGATCTGATTCTTGGACAGATTCCGTTGGAAAATTAAGTGCACTATCATTTTGTAGTATATTATCAATATATTGTGAGAGCAATAGTCGCTCAGACGCTTCACGCCGCTTCCCGTTAAGATCCGCAACGTGAAGCATCATTTGCCGCTGGCAGTGATTGACAGGGTGACCATGTACTCTCCTTCACTGGGTAGATGGAGCTCCGTGTGTTGGGGACGTATCCGCGTTACTATATGACGTCCAAAGTCCTTCCGCTGGTGTGGCGTGGATGTGGAGAGGAGGCTGCCAGCTCAAATGTGACCTTGTCACCTGACTGTGGTTCAAAATTGCTAGGCACTTGATCATAGGTGAGTATTCCAAACCCGTTAACTTAAAGTTACTGTCTGGGGCTCACCCACACAGCTATGTATATATCTTTTTTGTGAAGAACGGCAAACAAGCAAAGTAAATTTTTTGTTTTCAATATTTAGCGTATCATATCAAAGTATAGAAATCAACATCTAATTCATATTCTGATAAAACATTTTATACTGGCTATTAATAAAAAACTGGAAAAATATTTTTAAGTTTATATTTTCTAACGAGATAGGACTAAAGAAGTTTTCTAGTAACGTCTTTTGAAACATAAAAGTAACACGCTATTTGTAAAGAAACAATAGAAAGAAAATAACAAATGTTGAGAAAATCTTAATCTTTTCAAAAATTCAGTAAAAAGTGTTCATTAATATTTGAAGGATACAGGTTTTTTGTTTTTCTTCATTCTGTTTTGTCTCACATCCCTGCCTATCCTTCCCAATATATTTAAAATGTTTCTTAATTACAATTAATGTAATCATGCATTCCTGTAATATTTTTGAATTGTTAATAATTTCAACGTGTGTGCGAATATTTTTAATTAAATAATATAAATTATAAAAAAATAAGTAATGATTCATTTAAGTTATGTGTGTGAATAAATTTATCTCACAAATCAGGTAACAATCTTATTTTTTATTTTCTCGTATTAATTTAAGAGTAACGAAAAATTTTCCTCATTCAATAAAGTGGAGTGGAAACTATATATAATTAAATTTAGTTAATTAAAATCCGGAGACTTTCATCTCGTTAAATATTTTTATAAATATAATTATTTTTTAATATAGCTTGATAAACCTGAAATTGAAATTTAGTTTTTAAATTTATGATATCTGGAAAAGGGATTCTTTTAAATTTACATAAATGCATTTCTTGGCAAATGCGATTAATTTGAGAACTTTTATAAAATCAAATTAATGCAAGATGTTAAATTATGTGACGAAGTGGTCTGAATATTAAAAAAATTTTTTGGACATTTGATAAAGTTTGTTAAGCTAATTCCCAGAGAAACACTTCCAAGTATTTAATTATGATGTGATGAACCAAGTAATTTTTTATTGTAAATTGAGTTTCTAAATACCTTTTCCACGTGATATTTTCGAAGGGAAAAATGTTACGAATTATGAGCAATTTATATGGTTGTTTCCAATTGATAAGTTATTGCAGAAAGTGACGAATTAAAGAGAAAATATAAATTGCTCATAGATGCTAAAATTGGATGCAGCGTCAAGATGGTAGAAATAAACCCATGTATTAATGTGTAATTTATTGATAAAATAAACTCCGAAATATATTACTGATATTGAAAAATGGAACTATTATAAACAAAAAATCAGTAATTCTGCAAATATTTGCCTTAAACATGAACTTCATTATAACCTAGATAAAATTAAGTATTTTGTATTTAATATATCATACACAGTGATTTTTTTCCATATTTTCATAATTGATTTTTTTTACATATTTTCATAACTGATTCGTTGGAACATCTTTCGAGTACAATAAATCATCATAAAGAGACAAAAGGCATGATTTTAGATCAAAAACATTTAATATGTATCCATGGCAAACTTGCATCGTCACCAGAGATTAAAGGAAAAAAAGTGTAATTTAAAGACAAAGTTATACCTACTCCTAATTCATGAGTACATACTTTTAATTACAAACTGATGATGAATTTTCATTCTTAAAAACTTACTCCAAATTCAGAAGTTGAATATAAACCAAAATGAACATGAAAAGAAACACTGCCATGCTTAAACATCTCTTCAGGAATGAACATAGTGCAAAGCAGGTAACATTTGAAGTATACTTTAATTTTTCATAGTCAAGTTGCTATAAAACAAAGCATTGCTATCAACTTTAATAGTTTTCAGTCAAGTTCCATTAAGCATACACAAAATTGTGGGAAAATGTGGATATATGAAACTTTCTTTGGTTAATAAATTTTTTTCTTAATTCCACAAATATCACACATAGTAGTTTTGTGTAACATTTTACGTCTTGGGGAAATTGTCCACTCGATTCGTTACGAATTTGGGTGGGTTTGTTGGGTGGCTGGGTTTTGTGGCGCAAGTCCAAAATTGGACAAGATGCGCTAAGACTTGGATTTTGTATAAAATGTTTTATCAAAACCCAAGCAACATTAAAATATTAACTAAAAGCAAAAACATTTGTATATAGTAGTATTAAAATATAAGTATAAAAGCCAGAATCACCAGTAAAACTAATAAAAATGCATAATTACAAAATTTATGTATGTATAAGTATATTAATTAAATAAAATATAAAATATCTAATTTAAAAAAAAAAGCAAAAAATATTTCAGTGAAGTTGATCCCCCTACAAATCAAATAAAGCTAAGCGATCACTTTTAAAAAAGTTAAATCTATATTCATTAAAAACTGGACACGATATTAAAATAAGGATGACAGTAAATTGTTCATCACACGTTTCACATCAAACATTTAGTTCGCTTAAAAACATTTCTATCTGAAACGTCTGTCTATGTGAAATGTATCTGTCCGATATAAAGGCGAGAAAATATAGCATCTGCTCTTCGTAACAGTAAAACGGGTAATGGGATAGTAATAGAGTGAAAGAAGGAAGAATGAAATGTAATTTATTGACGTTCTGAATATTCCGTGATTCCTGCCAAAAAGAAGGAATAAAGGGCTTCATACCCTTATTTCCATCAGAAGGCAAGACTGATGGAAAAATTGTTTTTGATGGAGTTTTACCAGCTGTATCCTCTCTCTCATGATTAGGACACTAAGAATTACTGATACTGCTCTCAGTTGACATCAAGAACTACATGACTTGGCACTCCAAAAAATAAAATTTCATAACCCTTGGCAGAAGGTAATCCAGTTCTGAAAATTGTAGACACAAGAGAATGCCATGTGAAATTACAGTTTTCCAACGCTAGCAAAATACTCAAGCTATCAGTGTACACATTTATAACAAGCTGTTAGTAATTCTTTCTCAATTAACTGCATATTGGAGCACTAATAAGATATTTACAGGCCATTAACCAACATAGTAAAATGCACATAAGAAGGAAATTGATGAAAATTGTTACTGGAAACATACTAGAAACTGTGACATGTAAAATTTAATCCCAAGGAACACTCTCAGATTGAGTAAAAGTACGGGATGCATGTGGTCCAATAGATATTATAATAACACTAGTGTGTGAAACACTTTACAGGTATATAGGCGATGCCCAAGAGCAATGAGTCAATAATACAAAATATCTAAAGTATCTTTACTATCTCATGGATCAGAATCACTATTGCTTCTCTCTAGAAATAGAAATTCATTTTCAATTCACATCCTATTTGAGAAATAAAGTAAGTTTGATAGGGAGTCTGAACTTAAATGCTAAAGCATGAGATAGCTGATTACTGCCGGTCTTTGTCTGGTACTTTCTTCAACTCCAACATCCGAAATTTCCAGTTGTAAGGCAAGGCACTAGTGATTAAAAACTCATTTGTATTTTCTTGGTACGACAATGCCCTTTTAAATCGAAGGAATAGACTTGAGACATTAGCAAAAGTTTCACGAAGGTTGTTAGCAAAGTCATTAGCAACTTTATTTTTTTCAAAACAGGAAAAGAAAACTCCTTATGTACTCCATTGGCTGCTTTCAATTTTCTTTAAAACTGCTTATTGGATATCGAAAGTGAGATTGAAGAGAGATAGAGAGACAAGGATTCCTTATGACTTCAACAATGAGATCTGAAAACTGTTGATGAAATTGATGAGATTTTCTGTTTTGGGGTGTCTTTTCAATATGACCCCAAATTTCTTTAATTTCTTATAAGTGCTATTGATCATTTCACCAAAGTTTTCAAAGCCTGTATGGTATAAAGAAACACTTAGGGATTCGTGGATTAGCTGATCTGATAATTGCTTCAGTGGTCATTAGTAGAATGACTTTTTTACTATCCACGATCAAAACCATTTAATTTTTAACAACTGCCATTTGCGTAAATAACGTCTAATCTTCCCATCTATACATCTAAGTAGGTATACCTTGTCACACACTAGTACCTCTAATCTGGGGAGTTGATGAAAAGAAACTAGTCGCTGTTGTGCAGATCATTCCTTACTCTTAAATTTAACAATTTGCATCTACATTTGTCAACTGTCACATGTTACTTATCTGTGATGCTTGAGTAGTTTGCTTTTCTAATATTAAATCACTTGATCATAACATTCGGGTACTATTTACATCCTGATTACATTTGATAT
This sequence comes from Latrodectus hesperus, assembly GCA_037975125.1. NCBI lineage: Eukaryota > Metazoa > Arthropoda > Arachnida > Araneae > Theridiidae > Latrodectus > Latrodectus hesperus. Next base: position 72,747,667 of record CM075856.1, on the reverse strand, counting down.
TCCTTTTTCAATGACAAAGTAGGGCTCTTTTTAAATGAATCCTCATTAATTTATATTTCACAGCAGTTACTGCCATGAGAGAAAATATTAATTAATTATGTGTAAAAACTTTTAAATTTCAGGACCTGACTTCACCTGCAGTCCAACAAGTGGTTGCAGATCAGCTACACCAGTGATAGCCAGCTCATTTACGCTAATTTATGCATTTTGAGATGTCCTCCGTATTTTACGAGACATCCAGTAGATGCTTTGTTTACTTGATTAAAAAACTGATTGATGAACAAAGAAATTTTTATCGGGGGCATTTTTTTGTAAATAAATTTTCGTGTAAAAAAATGTTTGTTTGCTTTCGAATTTATATAGACTTGGTCTCTGTAAAATATACTTTTATTCACTTTTCCCCCTAAAATGTTTGTTGCTAGATTCTTCCATTTTTAATTAGGAACAAACATGGGATTATTTTAATTTTCGGATACCAATGTATAATCTATGAATGTATTTGGCGATGTTTAGCTATCTATTTCTTACTTTGAGTATTGGAAGAAGAACTAAATGTTTACTTTATTATTGCATCTGTATATACAAAATTATTCTATTATTGTAATTTAAATTTGGAAAAATTTTTCAAACTATTTAGATTTTGCATATTATATACATTTCGTACTGTGTTAAAAATAATAAACATATAAATTTTAATTATAAGTCTATCATATTACATAAAGTAGCAAATGGTGCGAAATAAGATGATCCCATGATAAAATTACAAAATTAATACTATAAGTTTGTCAATCATTAAAATGACAGAGTTTAAAACTTTGTTAAAAGTATTTTCAAATTTTAAACACTATCATATGATGTATTTCTTTCGATTGATTAATTATAATAGAATTTTTTTTATCTAAAATAGTTATAATGCCTTATGGTTATTTGCAGTCATTTCCTTCACTAAATGCATATCATAAATTATTCTACTTATTTTACAATATTAAGTATAATTAATTCAATTTTATTATCATGGATTGATAATGTAAAATAGTTTGGTTAACAATTCCATTTATTAACAAATTGAGGAGAGTTATGTTTCGTATTTTATATTGCCGTATCTCAAACGGTGAAGATAGAGAGAAGATGTTGCCATTCAAAAACTTTTTACTATTTCTGCATCAATTGCAAGTTGTGAACGTTCATTCAGCAAAATAAAATTAATTTTGACTTATTTATGATCCACCATGAGTCAAAACCGTCTAAGTGGTTTAACAATTTTAAATGTAGAAAAAGAAAAATTTGAAATGATCAACTTTGATAAAGTAATTGGTCAATTCGCTTCAGCAAAGGCAAGAAAAATGTGAATAGTGTAGTATATTAGATTGTGAATAATTACATCTACTTATATCTATGATATATAACGAATTATTTCCCGTTTAAAATTTTTTTGTGTTTTTTAAAAATAATTGTATTAGTATATAAAATCAATTATATCTTTTCATAATTAATTCTAAATTACATAAGTCCAGTTATTCTAATGACACTTTTCCGAATTCAATATATGTGTTTTTTTTTTAAATTACGAATTGACTTTTGTTTAAACGTAAAGCTGAACTTGATACTTTAAATTAATATATTTTTGATTATTTTATAGTAGGTACAACATTCTGTTTTATTATTTATATTTTATTATTACAATTATAATCTATTTATTATAATATATCATATATCGTTACATTATTCTATATCTTTTATTACTTAATTACATTTTATTCCCATATTTATATTGCATTATTATTTTATTTTCAAGGGGGTGCCAAAAAAGGTATCATACCCGGGCACCAATTTTATGCTCACTACGCCACTGCACCCAATAAACGGGTTTGTGGTGGGCGTGGGCAATAATACTCCCCTCCGTGACTTGGTTCACAGGTGCCCGCTGGGTAACGACCAATGAGTAGCAGTTTCTGGTCTTGTTGTGGCATAGGGTTCGTCAACCAAGTGTCCACCGTTGGGGGAAAAGAAAAATTTTAAGGTTAATAATTACTGCAGAAAAATTTAAATATTTTAAAATTGCATTACCATTTCAAAATGTTGGCTGACTAGGGTCCGTTTCCTTAGGGCGTCATTATCGGTATCGGAAGGGAGTGAGTTTGAGTCCTGACAAAGGAAAAGATTCATCTCAGGCATATAAAATATGTCGTGGTTGCAATGTCTCTCCATGTGAAATGATACCTCCGAGGGTGGTAGATCAAGTATGAGGGTTTTCTACATGTCCTTGCTTCTAAATTACGAAGACCGTCTTTCGAGGCAACAATGACACACTCACTAGATGACCCACTATATGAAAGTGCCATTTCTCCCATACCTTTGATGCTAAAAGTAAAAAAATCCTAACAGCTAGGCATTTTAAATTTAAAATGTTTTCAGAAGAAGATCCTTATGTTTCATTAGTTTATTGTGGCCAAAAATATAATCAATTAAAGTTAATTCTCCCCAATGACATATCTATGGGTTTGAAACAAAAGAAATAATCTAGCTTTATTATAATTAATAAGGTTTTAATTAATCTGTTTCTTATATTTAACTTATGTTATATTATACAATGTTTTAAAATATTAATGAAAAGACAGAAGTGAATTAATAATCAAGTAATACTCTTTTTAAATGATTGTGAGTTGAAAAGGGAAAAAAAGAATGACATAAAAAAATGAACAATAGTTTTAAAGAGTTTAGATGGTTCTAATCACTTAATAATTAAAGCTTGAAACTTAAAAGTTCATGTGAAAACCATATTTATTTGTAAGGAGAAAAACATTCTGTTAAAAATATTGAGGAATGTCCATAATGAGGAGAATAGAGCAAGAAGCCTTGCTTTTCTTACTTTTGCACATATGTTTTAAGTCGATGTTATTTGAACACAAATTCAGCAGCCAACATCCCCGTTATGAAAACTACTCCCAACTTTATTCTGCTTTCCAAGCACATTATTAACCTGGAAAATGCGTGCCCTGGGGAACTGTTTCCAATATTTGAAAGGATTTGGCGCATCTGGCTCAGCTGTTACTCATAAATCAGCATATAACTTAAGCTTCAAAATGTAGTGTGTGTGTGTATATATATATAGGTATAAGAAAGAATTCAATCGATTTGGCGCCTTTTTTATTCACCTGCGATACTTTTCTACCACTACGGTACTCCAACACTTCGGATATTATATTCTTAGACAAGTACATTTTAAGTTTTACTGCTTTACGAAATTTTATTTCTTACAGCTTTGGGGTTAGATACAGGGGATTACAGTTCAAATATATTAGAGTTTCGAAAATATTATTTTCTTTTTGGAAAACTATTTTTCTTTATTTTGAAATAAGGGCTTACAATTTTACTTAGTTTTTTATATTTAGATTGTCAACGCAATAAATATAAGAATCTTACAAATATGATGTATTCATTTTTTCTTTGTTAGAAGAATATCTTTTTTCTTGTAAGTTGAAGTTGAAATATTCAACAAATTGTCAAAAAATGCAAATATTAAGAATTACTTGTTTTACATAGTCATCTATTTTGAATCATACAGTTTTGTTTATCAAATCATCCACTATACAATTACTGATTACAGGATTGTGAAGTTAAGTTAATAAATTTTACTAAAATTTATGATTTTATATACATTTAATGCAAGCAACTTGCTTAAATCTAGCTTTTTAATGATTTATTTATTTTATTTTGCTTTAATATGAACTATAAAAAGATATTCTAAAAAATTAAATTGGAAGTTATATACAAAATATTTCAAATTCTTTATAATAAAAAATGAAATATATTAATAGCAATTTAAAAAAATATCCTCAAAGTACCCAAGAGACACACACACAATTAATAAAAAAGTTTTTGTTTTTATAAGAAGAATTAATGTTGTAGCAACAAGAACAAGCCTAAATATATGAATAAGAGTTTGTTCTAACAATAAGAATAAACATTGAGTAACACTATATTTCCTGTAGCACGCTCACGCACGCACGCACGCACGCACACACACACATATAAATCAAAGTTAAATTATAAAAAACGAAAGTTTAAGATTACAATTTTGTTTTTCAAGGTTAAATTAGTTTTGTTAAGCATCTATTTGTCAAAATATCCAATTATTAATTTATATATATATTTTTTTTATCACTTTTTTGAAAATATTCCGCAATCTGCAAGGCATAAACTGTACAAAACTAACGGATACTGATATGTATAGCGTCTCTTTCACGAACTTTTATCTATCTTTTCAGTTAATTTATTCGCCTAATCTTGTATCCCTTTATCGCACTGAATACATAAATTGGCGTAAATGACCTCATATTTAATCTCATTTGGCTGAGTGTTTGGCGTTATCGCGCTGAATTGGCTACGCACATTTAATGGCAAATGCTTCCACCAGCTCCTTTATAAATTGAGTCAATTATTACTTTTCTCGTTCCAAGGGTTTTCTCACATTTCTGGTGTAAAACAATTCGCCAAGTAATTAACTTCATAGTAGATTTCAGTGAGGAGAGAAATGCTTCGTGAAATAGAGCAATCTTCCCTCAGGACCTTCCGGAAATTCAGAATAAATTAGAATCCTTCATTTTCGCGATTGAAGAAACTCTTAAATTGCTCTCTTATTTCTTTCTCGTTAACTGGTTGAGTTCAATTTTAAGTAATGATATATATTCCTTGTTTTTAGAATTCTACGCTCGTCATTTGACTAGTAAATGAAATGACATAAATAAATGTAATGATTTTCTGGATTCAATCATCCAACTAGAGATTATAAAATCGTTTGACATTCAATTTGGAAAATAACTTATTTAAGTATGGAGTAGTTACTTAATATAAGCAATTAAGTAAATATTCACAACATTTTCAAATTGTACAGATATAATTTATTCACTTTATTACACTGAATACATAAGTTTTTCCTATTATAAATTTTAAAAGATATTCGAACAAAATATAAATTTGTTTGAAGTTTTATAAATGCAGGTTTATCTTTGAAATTAACTAGGTCGTTCTTCTTAATGCATAGCTTAGGAAATTATAGCAAGGAGCCGACCTTCAATATAAAATTGATAAATTACTGTCACATAATATGGCCTGACTTTATGAGATTTTGCTCTCAGAGAAAAGAAATACTTCTCTAATGTATTATTAATAAAAAAATCAAATATTTTAACTTCTACAGGGTGATCTTTTTTAAAGTGACAGAGTGTTTGAAGCACCCTGTAGCACGATCTAATAGCCGAAATGGCACCAAACTTGGTATTTAGGCAAATCAAAACCTAGGAAAAAAATTCCGTAAAAAAATAATTTAGTTCCAAAAGTCATCGGTAGGGCATTTTGTGGCGCTTTGCAATACAAAAAAAGTGAGATAAGAAAAATACTAACACATAGAATCGTACAATTAAATTATTAATGTTTATTTACTACATTAACTTCCCCAGTGAAGAATTAGACCACATTCAATGTGTGAGCACCGTTCTCAGAAATAACACCGTGCATACTGTGCACAACGTTCTCCACACCCATACGCAACATATCTCGAGGAATATTCCGCATTGTCTTTGTTCTTTTATAATAGACAAATTTGATACTCCCATAACATAAACCCAAGTTCCGGTAGCGTGAGAGGCATGGCCATTGGTACTCGTTTACTTCAGCTGAGATTATTTGTCGGAGCTGTCTACTACTTGCTTTTATAGCACCCATTATTGGCGCTATCATCGCACATTTGCATTTTTTTGATACCCGTGTTTTATGCTAATTCTCGTTATTGTAAGCTACAGCAGTGCCACAAAATGCCCCAGCGGTGATTTTTGGAACTTATTTTTTACGAAATTATTTTTCTTATGTTTTAATTAGTTTAAATACCAAGTTTTGTGTCATTTCGGTTATTAGATCGTACTATAGGGCTCTCCAAACATTGTCACTTTAAAAAAGATAACCCTCTATATATAGCAATTACATGTAGAAAATAATAAAAATTAAAAAAGGCTCTTCTAATTTTTCACATAATCTAGATTTTTTATTTTGTGAATTTTAATATAATTGATTGATTTTTCATTCAAAAGATTTATTTTTCTTTAAGAAAATAATGTTCTAATAGAAAAACTAGTCAAAAATTCCTGATTGATAAACAATTTTCAAATTGTTTCATCGATGGAAACATTACTGTAACTTTGATGGTAGTTTAGCTTATTTGCTACACCATTATCACTTTTGCACACTACAGTTAACTTAATATAGGTCTGAATTTTAAAAGTGCATTTAAATCAACTACGCTGAAAGTGAGAATTGAATTCACAAACTCTTAAACCATCTTTCTAATCATTGAGCTTTCATCTTCGCAGAATGTTATGCTACTATGAAGTATAAAACCTTTTATTTTTCTATATACCCTTGATTTCTGTATATTTATTGAATAGAAATACATTTTACCTTTATAATTAAAAATGTACATAAACTAAGAGAAGCTTCAGATGCTGCTTAAGAGTTAATTACATTTTTATTTTAAAAACTAAAAATTTCAATAAACCAGCAAAAATTTAAAATTAAATTATAAAGTTAAATCATTTGTGTTTATAATTTAATCAGGCTTTTTGTACAAGAATAATTAATAAAAACTGCATGAAAAATAACAAACAAGCCATTTTTATCCAGGAAACCCGGAAATTCTGAAGTACCCACCAGGAATTTTTCGCATGCAGAAAGAGGGAAGCAACTTTCATCTCTTTGCTCAACAGTGGCTGGAATTGAACCTTGTAAGAACGCTGTCCCAATGCTGTATCACAGGGGCTCCAGCTAATCTCTAATTTGAATTAGAAGCAGTAAACAGATATTTGATAAAATTTTTAGGATTCAATTAGAAGAGTAAATTTGGAAACGAAAAGACAACTTCAACGTAAAGAACAGAGGAGTAAAACGAAAAGCAGATAAAGATTATTAAATTTTAAGTTTAAAAATGAAAATGAAATCATCTTCTTTAAATCAATATCCAAATGCTTCAAGACGTTTCCTCATATTCAAGGTAAAACCTCTGACTGTACAGACCTAATAATCTAACACTGAAACTTGCTGAAAATAAATGAGTGATTTCAACATTGTTCTCTCAGAAAATTAATTTCCTGTATAGTAAATCCTGAATTTTTCTGATGTTTTACCCCTTATTAGTCACATTCGTTTGTATTCCCATTGGTTGAGATTTAGAGTATTGAAACTTGTGTAGGTAGCATCTTGGAAGGATGAAAATTTCATTAACACTCTGTTAACATTTCATATAAAAATTTATCTAAGTATCTAAATTTACGGAATATTTATAAAATTAATTCCGTATAATATTTTAGTTCTTATATATAATTCAAAAAATTAAATATCATATTCAAAATTCAACTATATTATAATAAATTAAAAAAATAGATAAAATATTCATTTATTGATACATTAAACTTAATATTTATCTTTTTCAATACATACACTAATTGATACTTTTGTATCCATTATGTTTTTATTTGCTATATATTTTATCATAGTTTAATCTTAACTGCATACCATATAATACGTAATACAATATTTATATGTATTCAAATAAACCCTATAAGAAGAGACTTCAAATATTCTTCGAAATTGTATCTATTTTCCAATTTATTCTATGATCATCCAAAATCATTCATCATGTTGTTTGACAACCCCCAAGCGAGAACTCGTAATGGAAAACAAATTTTTTTGTACAACCGTAAAAGTAATCATACTTTTTGCTAACTTTCTCCAGATTTGCTTTCAAATAAGAAACCACCAGAGAATTTTTCTACCCCATTTCCCTCAGTAAATATGAATATAAAAGTGCTTTCTTTAAATTCAAGTTTTATGTTTATAACATTGTTTATATATTCTATTCATATCATGGTTTGTCATATTTTATGTTTAATATAATCTATAAAATATTTATGAAATGTTGATTAAACTACTTCAAAATGAGCAAAAATATTAATATTTTTATGTGAGAAGATCATTTAATGTTTCAGATTTTATTAAAGTAAATTTAAAACTTTTTTTCAAGACAATTACAATACTTTAATTTAAAATAAAGTAAAAATCCATATTTGAAAATTGTTTGATTTATATAGTAAAATCACACTGAAACATTTCATTAAAAAAACTATTGAGTTATATGTTACATTTATTTCTCAATTATAGTGAAAATATTGTACGTGTTTTATTTCCATGAAAATAATGATTTTCAGATGTAATTGTACTTAGTGATGTTCTACTTACTATATATTTCTTTGATAATTTTAATTTATTAGAAAATTTCCACATAAGTAAACACATAAATATCCAATAAAGGTTTAATTTTAACGTGAGTCAGATTTAGAAAATTAGATATTTACTTAATGACATGTCTGTAGTTTTTAAACTTTTCTTGCGTCATGCATAAAATTTTTGGTGGAATGTTATTTCCATTTCCCTTAGTAAAAGATTGGTAAATGATGATTCATTAAATATTTATATAATATAATATGTACCATTTTTATAAGCTTCTGAAACTCCAAATAACTCAAAAATTGCATAAAGCAAAATTAAATGTGAGAAATTTCCTAAAACTTGCTTATTTTCTTTCATTATAAATATTAAGAACATTATAAAAATATGTTTGTCAACATAATAATAAAATTTGTAATATTTTTTAAGCGAAAAACATATTTATATGCTAATATGTAAAGTTTTTATAAATATAAAATGATGATTTTAAATGAAAATTCATAGGTTTTTCTCGTTAACTTAAATCTGATGAGTGTGCTGATTATTCTAATGCTGAAGTACATTTGTTTAAACACTATGTAGGTAGACAATTTTCAACACTGTTGGACTGTTGAAGTTTTATTTATTAGGCAAAAGAGAAACGGAGTATTATAAAGTTACTTAACTTCAAGAAACTGTATATATATATATATATATATATATATATATATATATATATATATATATATATATATATATATAAGTCAGTAATTTTTACATAATCATTCTTCACAGCAAGTATTGAAAATGCTGGCTACAATTTCAAGTGGGAACATGAACACACCGAACTAAGTTTTTGACGCTATGACATTGTTATTAATAAGATTTCTTCAATTATGAATTCATTTATTGGTATTTGAAGGATTTCTCTGAAAAATCCAATTTTTGATGTAACCCCCAAAAAATATTCCAACGGGATAAGATCTCGTAACCTTTGTGGAGAGGCGAATTGAAATTAAAAGGTCCTCAATGACCATTGGTAGGTTTGACATGGGTGAAGCTACTCAATATTTTTTATTGAAACCTTTATTAAAAATCATGTATTTCCAACCAAGCAATGATGGCTTCAACTATATGTCCAGTTGCACTTAGAAACTGATCACTAGGTAAAAATTTAGTCCTATTATTTTTAACCTTGATAATCATTTGGATGCGTAAAAAATGATTTCTTTTGCTCTTAGGGATTCTTTTGATTCACTAGGGGAAAATTTTGACTATTTATAAAGCCATTAAGTTAGAATCAAGCTTCAACAATCGTTAAGAAAGTGAACTGAAAAACACACTTTTTAGTTTTAATATTTTAAATAAAAGTATAGACATTCTTGCTTCTAATAGTGCTAAAATTTTTATTCTAGCTTCAATAGAAGTATTTTATTTTTATTTTTAAATTATGTAAACAAATGCTTTCGCTCAGTGCCACACCCACTAAAACCGAAACTAATCGTTACGCTTGTTGTTTTTAATTCAAGCAATTTAAGGAATATTAGTTTGAAATTTCTGTTATGCATTTTTTGGCATGGTTACAACTTCATGGCCGTGACAGCCAAGTGGTGAGCGCACCGGCATTCTGTCTGGAAGGGCGGGACTTGATTCCCAATGCCGCCAAAGACCCACCGAGTTCATCCGATATACGTGCTCGATGAATTTGTGGAATCCAAAGTCCTGTGGTCGGTCATCACGCAGTTACCATGGGTGCAGTGATTTGAAGAAAATTTTCTCCCCATTGAGATCAATGAAAAAATTGAGGGAGTAAATTCTGTGGTGGTACCATCATTTGGAGGATTTGAAAATCAAAGTCGTACTTTCACTTTCGTGGTGCTCTGATTAATCAAAAGACGCTCCCTATTGATTTAAATTCGCATAGCCAGTGATCTTGGCTTTTCCAAGTGTCATAAGTAACAACAACAACTTCAAAATATGATTTTAAGTGATTTTAATCAATTCATTAATGGTTTTTAAGTTTTCGTTCTGTTTGTTCATAAAAACGTGTTATCCTTTTATGTGAAGCAAATTTTTCTAAATATTGTGCATGTTTTTCGAATTTATTGAGTATTTGTTGATTTATTATAAAATTATATATTTCAGTAATAATATGCCTCGATTTATAATCGTATCTTTAATAAAAGAAACTTTTGTGGGGAGACATGCTGTTTAGAAATAGCAAGCGATGATGTTGACGAGGAATGTGTTTCGAATTCTAAAGCTAAAATAGACACTTCTGAGTTAAAATATGAAGACTTTTTGGATGGAACTAGTTCTATAAATGGAATAATTTATCTGTCAATACTTTGTGAAGCTATGCAAAAATCAATATTATGTAAAAATTATAAAATTGCTACCATCTTTTTCAACTTTTCAAAACATGTGCAATGTCTTGTAACGGAACTTTCCATTAAATGCAAAAGCTGTAATTTTCTACATCTTTTTTTAAACACAAAACACGTCACTAAAAATTGTAATGGCAAGTATATTAATATGTATATAAAGATATTAATAGTCTGTATCCATGGAACATGGCAAAAACGTAGAAACACCTTTCTGAATGGTGAGGTTATCGCTATAAGTGTTGATACTGATAAAGTTTTAGGTGCAGAAAGACTAACAAGATTTTGCAATTGCAAAGATAAAAAAGAACCATAAAGGAAATTGTCAAGCCAGTCGCTATGGTAATAGTCGTTCAATAGAAGTTTCTGGAGCCATGTTTTCGTCACTCAGAGTCACAACATGGATTATGATATGTAAAGTTATTAAGTGATGGTGATTCTAGAGCATATAAAACTGCTAAAGAAGGTAATCCGTATGGTGATGTTATTATTGAAAAATTAGAAGACATAAGTCATGTTGAGAAAAAGGATGGGGACATGACTTCGAGCTTTGAAGCAAAGCATGAAAGGAATAAAGTTAGCTGGTAGTAAAGCACTAGGCTGACATGGCAAATTAACTAACTCTGAAATTGATTGACTGCAATTGTATTATGGATTAGCAATTCGAAAAATGTCAACAACTCTTCTGCTCTGAAGCAAGCTGTTTGGGTGACGTTTTTCCTCAAAGCATCAACTGATGAAAATCCTCAACATAGTCTTTGCTCTAAAAAAGAAGATACATTGTATGGATATAACAAAGATATATGTGTTAAGTGGGACAATATATAAACATAAAATCCATTTACTACAAGAGATATCAAGGTTCATGCTATCAAGAACTCAAAATTTTAAAATTTTAAAGTGTGTATTCAAATAGTACAGAACAATATATATCTCTATATACTTAAAGTGCACATTTAAATTTTGCTCATTTACAACTAAATTTGTTCATTTAAAATAAAGTTTAAAATATTCATAAATTTTTTTCACATTCTGAAAAACAATTTTAAGAGAAGAAGAATTAATTTTTAATTTATTTTCAATTTGAAATATCTCCTGAATTTGTTAGAAAATTTTCTAATTTATATGTGAAATACAAATCAATGAGTCCTGCAAGTAATTGATTGCGCACTTAATAAACTGTAGAGTTCCGTTATCACGTATGAGCCACAAGCATATCTGTACACCCTCCGGCTCATTTCACATTAGATGAAGCTGATTCTAAAGCAAAAAAATTACGTTCCTCAATCAAGGGTACAGATAGCATTTATGTGTTCTTAAGAGATAATATCCAAGAAGTCCTGACTACATGTTGACAAAATCTGTTGTCATTTCGGTAATTCACCTGCATTTAGACAATCTACTACTCACATATCTATACTATTGTTGTTGACATTTCCCCCCAAAAAAAGCTAGAAACATCAGAAGTTAAAACAGTGGGAAGAGATTAAGCATTAAAACATTTAATGACTTCAAAAATCAAGGACATGAATTATTCCTGATGTAGAAACTCGTTTTCGTTCATCTTTTGTTTAAAAGGTACTCTGTGGGTGAAGAAGGAACAGTTCTTCGTATTATGCAGAACAGTCATAACAGTCATATACAACAGCATGGCCCACTGAAACTGTTTATGTACTTGTAGATGGGGAATTCGCAAACTGCTGCAGAAATTCCTCGCATTTCAAAAATGCTTACATTTTATAGTTCTTTGTATCATTCTATATTTATAGTGCAAAATCCCCGTTTTCTGTATTGTTGATAAAACATGATGAAGTTATGGGCGATTTCTCTTCGGATATTGTGCTGTTAGTACTTACGCTGTGTTAAGTGCATATTATTATCATTTAGATGTATATCAGTTTCATGCTAGGCTGTTAATAATTCATCTGGTCAGACTTGCAATACTTGTTAAAACGGACAATTAAATACTATACGTACTTACTGCTTAATTAATTTACGTGTTCAGTTTTAATTTAATTTAATGTTAAAAATAAATTTACGTGTCCAGTTAAATTAGTCAGTATCTGTAAATTTTGGCTAAGAGCAATAAACAAAAGACGTGATAAGAACGGACACTTCAATAATCTGCTGCATATTAAATATATGAAGTTGTAACAACAGTTTTCCACCACGTTGTTAATGTTATAAAAAAACATAAAACACTGTACCTTTAGTGCCGTTAGTAATCAACAACCAAATCTGATTTTTTTTCCAAACGTTTGGTAGTTTTTCACAGCCTTCGGCCCAGAAATTGATCAAGGTCCAATGGACTTCCTGTGAAAAGTGAAAGATAGCACAAGCAAGATGTAAGTGCTGGACCGAAAAGGGTAGAAATCCGAAGGAGTGATGTCTGAGCTATAAGGTTAGTAGGACAAAAGAGTCCACACAGAGTTCAACCCACCAATGCAGGCACATATGGTTTTATAGTGTTTTTTATGGAACAATACTTTCTTGCGCTGGAGCTAAGTTCAATGTTTAGATTTGATAGCAGAGTCAACACGGACTAACATCTCACTGTACACTTTACCATTAATTGTTTCAAAATTTTCAAATACTCTTTGTGGATAATTGGTCGAATCCACGAGCAGATGAATGATATAAATTCAGTTACCAGCTCAATTCATGAAGGCTTAAATTCAAGAAGTGGCATAGATATGAAGGCGGAAATATTTATCTGATGCCTTGATATTCTGTAGGCAAAGTATAAAAAAGTGTAGGATAGCTTGGAAAATGTTTTGATTTCTTATGTTTATTTTTAAAAGAAAATGTTAAAATCATTTCATTTTTTAAAAGAAAAAAGCTATTGGTGATGACTGATCTTACTCCGAAAGTATATAAGTGGAACAAGCGTTTCTTATTAAATATGAAAAATGGTGGGAGAAATTAGATAAATTGCTGTGGAAATCAGATATTGTGTTCATTGCAACCAAAAAAATTAGTATTTTTGTATGCTTTTTTACATTTTTTAAACAGATATTAAAATTGAATTATTTCTTAAGTTCACATTGTAATGCCAAAGAACAGCATTTAGAGGTTTCCCTCAACTTAAATACCATTTTCAAAGTTAATGGTAGGGGATAAAGATACCTCTGTCTTGTGTGGGCAGTGGAAATAGTTATCTTTATCCATCACTAGCAATGACATAACTAATTGTTTAATACAAAATTATGGACAATTTGTCATATGATATCTTTAAATTTGAAAAATTGTTTATTACTTTATTATTTTAGGATCTTAAACTAAAATCCGGTAATCCTTTTCTCAACGAAACTTGATTGTAATGTAAAGCTTATAATCATTATTTCATTACGGAATAGACATGTGGGAACTTTAAAGAATATTTTACTTAATATTGATATATTAGAATGAAATTTATTTTCCAGATATTCAATGAACTTAAAGAATGGGCCAGAACAGTTGTTGATAGTCTCTATAAAGCAATTAAAAAAAGATAATGTTAAATGGTAAGTTATATTATAAAAATACAATTGTATTATTTATATATTAAGTAACATACTTATTATAAACTAATTATATGTACATAATTATGCTTCAGTAATGAATAAGACAAATTACAATTGCTATACAAATTAAACTGATATACTGAGAAATCTAAATTGTACATTAAATGTCCAATTAAATCTAGCACATATTTTATCATTTTAATTAACTGTAAATAAAATTTTATAATTATTTCTAATTTATTTATTTTTTATTTATTATTTCTGATTTCTGATATTTATTATTTTATATTAAATGTCCAATGAAATCTAGCACACCTTTTAGCCTTTTAATTAACTGTAAATAAAATTTTATATTTATTTCTGATATTTTAAATATACATGTTTTAATGTTAAGTTCAATTAACTGCATGACTATTGAAATGGAAATAGTACTGCTTATAATAGCGTATGACATAAAAATATCAAATACATTCTTCAGAAAGCAGATTATGAATAAATTTGGAAAGCAAAAAAGTCAACTATATTTCCGAAAACTGATCAGATCACGGATTAAGTGAAATTTTATTTATCCTACTTAAGCACATATTAAGAGTTCTTTTAGAGTGTTGAAAAAGATCCATAAGATTCTAATTCTTCTTATGGAAAAAAAAATAGAAATTCTATCTGAGAAATAAAAAAAGTTGATTCAGAAATTTGCGTCATAAGCTCAAAATATCAAAGTTAAATTAAATTTTGTATTATCATTAATGAATAAAAATTTTCAGAATATATAAAAGTAATATGCCATGCTAATTACATTTTTTGAATTAAAAATTTTAAAATAAAATGTTGAGGAAAGTATTCTGTTTTATTCCAGACACAAGTTTAACTCACCAGTAAATTTTACCCACCATTCCAAGAGAAAATTATCTGGACTTCTTATTAAGGATTATTAAATTAACAGAATATGTCAGTATATCAACTTCCATTATATCGATAGAAGTAATATCGTTATTCTGCTTGATTGCTGAATATTTTTGGTCTGGCATTGAATTTAAAACGATTTTACGGGAATGACTAAAGTTTGAATCAGTAAGGCCATATCAGGTTAACGTAAAATAAATTCTATTTTTGATTCCGAAATTTTTGGATTGTACATGATATAAATTTTTAATGAAACTTTTTATTCACACCAGAAATTTAATTGAATCAAAATTGAAATTTATTTAAAATGAGAAAAAGAATGAAAATAACAAAGCATTTAACATATTGTTCCCAATTTTTTAAGATGCCTCTGCAATAAGGAATTTCAAACTTTATACAAGTATGCAAAATTTGATTTGTTAAGCTGAGAAGAAAGTAGCTTTAATTGTAACTTACCAAAGGAATGCAATGTAAAGAAAAATGCACATCAAGTTCACACAAGTGTACTTTTTTGGCATGGGAAATTGGCTACTAACTCAAAGTTACTTTTCACTTGACATGATACAGAATGGTATCATGCTAAAGAAAAAAATAATGGCTCTAATTAATACAAAGAAAACTAATTATATTAAAAAATAAAATGGTACTATAATTCAAAGGGGGGTTGCCTTTACTTTATCTTAGTTCAGAAGCATGGACGGGTTAAATGTCTTTTATTCCTCATAATGCAGAAAACTTGAAAATTAAAATTCCTTTTCAAGTATTTATGTTTTTGTTGTTATGAAGGAAAAAGCTGAATGAGAAAAAGATAACTCAAATGTTTGTTTTCTTTGACATTGCACCGAAGTCTGAAATAACAGTTCAAATATTTGCTTTTCACAAGATATTCAGTGGAAATGAAGACATAAGAATAGCATCAAATGTTCTTTTATTCTATAGCAAGATGAATAAATCATAAATAAGAAGGTACCATTTCTTATGGCATAATGCAAAAGTAAAGATAAAAGATTCACAACTTAATATGTTTATTTTTACCTTCTTTTTGAAGTCTGGATAAGAGACAGGATTCATTTTTTTGACTGTCAGTTCGCGATAATTGACTATAGAAAGTAAACATGCAAATACAAATAACTTATATTTTACTGAAATTATTTTGCATGAATAAAGAGAATGAAAACAAAGATAACTTTAAAGGTCTGTGTGTTCAAAAAAAATTAAGAAAGGCAGGAATTTCTGATACATTTTTTTAAGAGTGCATCATCTATTTATAGTACTAAATATATTATTTTGTGTAAATAAAATAAAAGTAAATTTCTTATACGAAATATTCTCTTTTGTGATAGTTTTGTTTATCAATTACGTATAATTATTGGGTTTAAAATTGAATTTCTTCATGGAAAGTTTTTTTCAACTTTCTAAATTTAAATAAATTAAACACGGGATATAGTGGGGGTAGAAACGTAAGGTTTGAAGTGCTAATCAAATGAAATATTGCATTATATTTTGCCTACTCAATTTATTTAAAAGAAGGTTTTTATTTGAAACACTAATTTGTGAAATAATAATGACGATAAAAGATTTAAGAATTTTAATATCAGTATTTTAGTAAGTGCTTATTTCAAAAATGTATGAAGATAAAATTAATATTTTTCAACCATTAGAATTAAAACGGTATGATGAATATTTTCTTAAGTAACTACAAAAAGTTAAAATCTCAATTTTATATATTTCTTAAAAAGAATAATGCATTTTATGATTTTATATCATAAGTGAATCCAATACACAAAAACTGCAAGGAATTTTAGGGAACTATTTCTATTTTTAAAAATAATAAGGTGTGAATTCTATGTTAATAATTTTGTCCTTACAGATTACAGTTTCATTATATTTAAGGAAATAAAGTGTGTTAAATTTCTTGGTAAATGATAAAAGAGGACCTCATATTTTATCACGTTTTTATATTTTTTGGTCTCTCTTTTGTCTGATTCAGATATTTATTAACTGCCAAATATAGTATTTTTATTATTTAGATGTAATATTCTTTATTTATTAAGAATTTTCCTTTTTCAGAATAACAAGAACTTGCGTCAAAGGCTATAATGTTGGAGATTTCGTAATTCCAAAAGGCAGTAAAATCGCAATTCCAGTTTTCTCCTTTCATCACGATCCCAATAATTTCTCGCATCCAGAAACGTTCATCCTGATAGGTATGACGTCTCTAAGCATTATAGACATAGTAAATATTCTAGATAGAAATACTCCAGATTGAATTTTACATTTGCTGACCAGTTTGCGTAAAGGGATACAACGTATAATTCTATGAAAGCTGGTTGATGACATCGAAGAATGGCGGAAATTTTACGTAATCCCAAAAATTATATTCAAAATTTATTAGATATTTAAAACTAACATTTTAATATAGTACCATATTAAAACCAACATTTAGGTAGGACTCACGTTCAACAACAGCCATCAAACAAGCTATTTAATGGACATTGCTTTGGGCTTCAAATCAGTGAGTAGAAACGAATTATAAATTGTAGCGGTTAAAAGAGTTTAAGCGATAAGTTCACATTGAATTTTTTTTCCGTATAAAATGCTATAGCTTCGGAAATAATAAATTCCGGAACTTTTCTAAACATACAGGTCCTTACTTGTTACAATTTGGAATGTTAAGTACAAATTTTGGAAATTGACAGCAATATATGCTTTAAAATATATGATGCACATAGTTTTCTAAGCTGCGGTTATATTCATTAAGACCAGCTATATAAATAGAAAAACTATTCTATAATTTTAGACAATTAAAACTAGTATATAAAATTATTTTGTAATTGATGTTCTTTGTAATCACATTTTCGATGCTCTATTTTTTATAAAATTCCTTTCGTAGACTTCTACAATTAACAATACATGAAAACTGTGACTTAAGCATTTAGCATAATCAACTATTAATCGATGTCACAAGTAGAGCAAAAAGATACACTTTCTGCCAGGTTCCCAAATTTACCATCAATTATAAATATGAAAATGTAATTTTTTGAGTAATTGGTTCGGTTATCTTTCTATTAGAATTGAACTATAAATAGAGAAACGCGACTTTAAATTATATTACAATCAAACTAACAGCTTTCAAAGAGATTTTCATATTATGACAATCAAGAAGTATTTTATTCACTTCGATTTTTGATTCTTTACGATTTTATTTTTAACTACAATTTTTACAACATCATTTCTTAAATTTTTGCAAAGCTTATATATATTTTTATCTATAATTATGCATGTAACATAATATATTTATTAAATAAATATTATTGTTAATTTTCATGACTGTTTTTATAAATCTAAAATTTTGCTTGATTCATCGCTTTTGAAATAATAAATGAAGTGATAATTTTATTTACCTCGAATAAAAGAAAATAATCTCGAAAGCGTATTTTTAAATTTAATTTCAGATAAGTTATCTAATATTGGACTTGATAAGTAATTTGGAAATCCACACTAGAATAAAAAATGTTTTAATTGCTTTTGTCTGAAAAATTTTGTTAATAAATTTGTATTAGCTATTTTTTGAGATTTCAAATAATTTTAGAAAATTAAATGTGATACTCTTATAGATAAAATCTACTTTGTTTAAATTATTCTATTACAAGTAATCGTAAAATACATCTTCTGCGTATACTCTATCTCTAAGTTTAAAATTTTATTATCTGTTAAAAAGTTAAAATGTGTGTGTATATTTTACTTCGTATTTAGTGTTCGTGTAAAATAACAGCATAACAATACACACACTAGTATAAAAGGGTATAAAATGTAGTTTAAAAGCATTAAGTGATGATCTGTCTAATTCCGGTGAAAATATATTAAAACTCTCCGAAAATCAAATAATACCCTGCAAAAACTTTAGTGATGTCCAATGAAAGCAGGTTGATACCTGGATGGGTGTTACTTAACAAAACCAAAAAAAAAAATTACTAATATATGTATATTAAAAATGATTAAAAGATTTTGCAACAGCAACTTTAAGCAAATCGATATTTCCAATGAAGAAATCAATATTTGAACTATCTTCTTCTTCCCCTCTAATATATATATATATATATATATATATATATATATATATATATATATATATATATATATATATATATATATATATATATATATATATATATATATATATATATATATATGTATGTATGTATGTATGCTTAAGAAATAACCCTGGAAACTTACTCAATATAACTGAGTTAATTGTGGTACTTTTAATTATTTGCATTAATCTTTGACAGAAACCTTTGAAGTTTCAAAATGGCGTATGATTGCTACATACGAAAAAGATAATACTTCAATTGGAACCACTGGAAGATTTACCATGTTTAAAATTCATGGTATTAAAGTATGTATTCAGAAATCAATGTACTCAACAAAAATAATTGAAATTACTCATCCTTTTTATTTTTTTAAAGGATGTATTTTTTATTGCAACTGAAAGTATCAGTATTCACAAATATTTTTTCAAATAAAAATGTTTATTTTTTTCTAAAGGTATTATCATTTTATTTCCTGAAAAAATAAACCAGTCAATTAAGAGCTAATGGAACACCAGTCACATATAATCGCGAACATAATTATGTTCTAAAATATTATTTTTGTTTTAAATTCGTAACCCCATTACAAGAGATTCATTAGGCGGTATGCATATTTTAAATAAACATTGGTGTCACACTCGCGAGGTATCTCAATGATCTGTATTTTTTAGTTTGTTCTCTTTAGTTCTTTTTCTCTCGATTTATTCTTCAGTTTGATTGGCTTTTTAAAGACTAAAAGCTCCTCTTGAACAGCTATAGACGCTTTATTGTTATTAGCTTCTGGGAAATAACTCAGCCACGTGTTTGCCATGAGTGGAGACACGTGTTAATGAAAATGTTAATGGTAATTAAGGGCGCAGAGACTAACAAATTATTTTTAACTCTGCCTCAGGTAAACGAGAGAGATGTGTTGGGGACTTCAGCACATAAATCGGCTTTATGGTTCAAGTGATTGATACACCATTGGACAACCATTTAAGGTAAGAATATATAGGATCCAAATTGCACTAGTGCAGCTGGTCTGCATCCCTTTGTTGGACTGTAATGGGCAGTGGTCTCGAAATTTTATATTTAAGAATTATTTTTGTCTCCAATTGAAGCACAGTTATTTTCAAATAATATACTATTCATTATTAAAAGAAATAAGATTAATTTTTAAAATTAAAACAGAAAATTTTTTAAATTAAAGTGAGAATTTCCATAAAAAAATTGAAATGTCTTTTGATGGAGCCACAGCGTTTGAAGATGCCAAAGAGTTATTTAAACGCTTTGGAAATAAAAAATGCAGCTATGTATCATATTTTGCTTAATAGGTTATGCACTTTAATACACTGCTCAAAACAATTAAAGGATATTGCGGTTTTAGGTGAATCATGTGGCTGGTAAACTTTTTGGCTGATTGATACGTGGTCGACAGACCTAGTAGGTTATATGAGAATAAATTACACATGTTTGACAGAAAAAAATGCAATTTTATTGCGCATTTGTGTACAAAAGGGAAAAGAAACACAATTTGTGCATATGAGAGAAAAAGAATAAGAAAAGGTGTTGTCTTCTCAAGAATAAGAAAGGAAAGTCATTTTCAGTTGGGGGTATGGTTTGCACGGACGGCCAGCAACGTTGAACACCTTTGAGGCATGGAGTCAATGAGGCTATTAATCACGAGTTGGAGTATTTTGTCCCACTCTTCCAGAAGAGCTCTTTCCAGTTCTTGGAGAGTTTAAGGGGTTGTTTGTTGGCCATCAACTCGTCTTCCTAGAGTGTCCCAAACGTGCTCTATTGGATTCATGTCTTGAAAACACGCTGGACATTCCATTCGTACGATTCCTTCCTTGAAAAGGAAATCCTCCACCAGGTTAGAACGATATGGCCTGCAGTTACTGTCCATTAAAATGAAGTCATCTCCGATTGCTGCAGCGTAAGGGACTACAATAGGTCTGAGGATCTCATCCCATAGTCAGAGGTCCATCTCGAATGATATAGAGGTCTGTGTGCCCATCAATGGAGATGCCACCATACACCAACACTCCCCCACCACCAAATCTGACACTTTCGTGCACGAACGCTGGATTATTCCTACTGCCACGGTCCCTCCAGATGAAAATATGCCCATTATCAGGATGAACAGAAAAATGTGACTCGTCAGATAAAAGAACATTGCTCCATTCATTTCTTATACAGATCACATGCTCTGTTGCCCACTCCCTGCGGTCGCAACGATGCCTTGATGTTAGTTTAACACATACCATCGGTCGGCGAGCATAGAGACCTACACCATGGAGCCGGTTTCGGACAATCTGAAATGAAACCGTGGTGTCAGTAGCAGAGCGGAGGTGTTGTTGGAGAAGAGTAGCGTTCAAATTTCGGTGTCTCCGAGCCGTAAACACTAAATAATGATCTTCATTGTGCGTGGTTGCCCGTCTACGATCTTGCCCTGGTCTTCGGCCTGCACTTCCAGTCTCCAAAAAACGTTTCCAGATCCTGGAAATCACATTTTGTAACACTCCAATGGCCTGCGCTACTCCGGCTTGAGTTTGGCTCCCTTCTAATCTACCAACAACTCTCCAAGCTTCTGAATCGGTTAAATGACTTCGCTGAGACATCGTACTCATCGAAACAAAGCAGTCACTGAATACCAATCATCTTTGTATTCATTGTCTTTTGGTCAGTTGAAAGTCAAATTTCATTCACTGCCGCTGAAGTGACGCTTTTGACGTCGAACTCAAAATTAGCATACTTCACAGTTTGAAAATCAGAAAATTTTTCATTTGTGATTCTCTTCTTCCATTTTCAGTGAAAAAAATTTCGTTTATATCTTTATTTTATGTAAAACTTACAATATCCTTTAATTGTTTTGAACAGTGTATTTGGAAGTTTTAAAAAATATGAAAATTTAAATATATATAATATTTTTATGCATAAATGAATATTACATAATTTCAAATAAATTTTTTTGAGTAATTCGATTGGAAAGAGAATACATTTTTTGCAAAAATAAATTTAAGTTATACCTATTCATGTTAAGTATTTTTTCAAAATATTTTACAACAAAATTTCACTACTTGAACGGTGAAAATAAGGTATTTACTCTTCCCAGGTTCTAGGAACTGATTATTTTATGAATATTAAAGTAAAACAACTGGTAATTGGTTTTATTTATCTTCTTTTCTTGAAGTTTATTCGTATTAAATAATATTGATCATCTAAATTTATTTTTATTAAATGCCTTTTAATAGAAGCATAATAAAAAAAGGAAATTATTTCAAAATGATAAAAAAATTTGAATTTTTCAGCTATATTAACATAAAGGTACGTAAAATATAATTTTCATTTAGTAATTTTACATAAACTTAACTATTCTTAAAAAATTCACGTATTTGGGCAATTATATTTTTATAATTGCGTAAATCAGTTAATACTTCAAAAAAAATTTATCAAAGTTTCTTCAAAGTTTATCAAAAGTATACTTTAATTTTAGCTTTTTTAAAATATAATCATAATTTCCTTTCTTTTTAGTTAATTGTTTTTTATATTTTCATGTTAGGATTAACTTTCACAGTGTTTTATTGAATGGCTTGTTTTTTAAGTTACTAAATGTATTGCATAGTACATGGAAATTTTAGAAAGAAAAGATGTTTTGTAATATGTTTAATAATATTCATCCTTTATATATACATATATATATATATATTGCTATCACATATTTCACTTTTTACTTTCAACAATACAAATCACAATATTTTATTATTTTTACTATTATCTTATTTTCTTTTTATTACTATCATCTTATTTTCTATTTATTATCTCTCTACTCTCACTCTCACACACTCACACACACACACACACACACACACACACACACACACACACACACACACACACACACACACACACACACACACACACACACACACACACACACACACACACACACACACACATATATATACATATATATATATATATATATATATATATATATATATATATATATATATATATATATATATATATATATATATATATGGAATATGTTAGGAAAGCATGAACATATAAATTTCTTTTTAAATATCCTGCTTAGTGACTACAAAAAAAGGAATAAGTTCTCATAAATAAAATTAAATTTAAGTAACAAAAAATAAATTTATCTCAAGTTTCTTATAGTCGGCTATTAACATTCTTTCGTATTATAAATTTAAATAAAAATTAATTTAAAAATGCTATTATTTATAGCATTTTAAAGTAAGTTTGTATTTTGATAATTTTCGATTTTATATTGATACATGAAACGTATTTTATTGCGATGACATAAAATCAACACAGCTGGAATATATAAAATGATCCAAGACGTTTCGATATCATTTTCACACCTTTTCGTCAAATCAAATGACATTGCCCATCAGGTCTATTTGGAAACAAATTTGAAACATTGGGTAATATTTTAGAACTACGGTTTATATTCAGTAAAGAGTTGTGTAATTAACTAATATCATTCAATTGTAAATCCGGTACTCGATTTCAAAAAAGACATTCGCTTAAAAAAGATTCATGAATTAATAAATAAATAATAGGAAATTTACTCACGAATTATTAAAAATATAATGAATTGGCTATCGAAGATGCCAATGATCATTGAACAATTTATGAATTTAAAGCTCCCCGTAGAATATTAGTTTTGAATTATTAATTCAAAATAAAGGTAAATATTTATGCTCTGCTTTAAGGACATTTTAAAAAGTTGGCTTTTATTATCTAAAATAAAATGTACTTCATATGATGCATTTATAAAAAAAAAATCGACAAATTCAATAGAATAAATCATGTTTCTTATAGTATATAATATTATTTAAAAAAGGGCCATTTCTAGATTTTTAGAACATTTTACGAAATATTTAAACTTTAAAGGTATAAAATTATAAGAACAAACTAACAAGTTAAATACCTTTTTATGCTGCTTGCATATAAGAAATCTTTGAAACATCAAGTTAGAAAATATGTCATAAAGTACTCATACTAGCAATATTTTTTAAAATCGGAATAAATTTTGTTAACATTAATCACGCACATGGAATACTATCAAAGAAAATTAAATGAAGGTTATGAAGAATCAAGACCCTTTTATCTGCTAAATAATTTATAAAATTTAATAAATACTTTATTTTGAAAACCGCGCGAATCATTAAATATTATAAATACAACGTAATATTTTAAATGACACAAGATGTTGAAAATAGCATGAAGTAAAATGTCTTGTGGAAAGTCAGACTTGGAAAGAAAGATACTCTTTTGCAAAGAAAAATATTCTTATCACCTGAGGGCTTATAAATATTTGATCTCATATTAAGCAGAAACTTAAATGCTACATTCGTCAGAGTAAATATAAAAACGAGCACATTTTTTTTACTTAAATGTTGACACATCACTAGTATCAGAATATGAAATATTCCATTAGCAAATTTTGTAAAAAATTGAAATTGGGAAATTAATTTTTTTAATTGTAATGTGTTTTGTGACAGTTAATAAGCGCCAAGAAATCATTAAGATATTTAAGAAAAAAAAGAAAAAACAAATTTACGAGATCGTCTTAAACTAGCTTTCTATGATAAGAAGTGAATAAGTTGTACGAAAAAATAAGGCAGTATTGTACACATATTTCCTTACTTAAAAATCTTCAAAAGAATTACATATTTAATTATAAAAAAAGGGACAAAATGTGCTTTGAAAATTTTTTGGAAAACAAATTAAAATATTTTATAATAAAGCAAATTGCAGTTAAATTTGAAAATTCTTAAAATGTACGTTGAGCGTTTATGCATGGGCACACTTACACTAATTTTTCACTTCATATAGTAAATTTTGTTTATAATTTTATTTTACTCATTTTTAATCTGCTGGATCTGCGTAAAAACAGATCCTAGGAATTTTTTTTATAAAACTTGATTAAAGCTCACTCTCTAGAGTTTTCTTTAAGTATCAATTCTAGATTATCACTAGCTTACTATATTGTTCTAGCACTATATAAACTTTTGCACTAATAAAGCTAAATAACTTTTATATTATCGAGAAATAATTAACTTTTATATTAGTGAATTCAAATTTAAAGGGAAAAATTTAAAAAATCAATTATCTTACTTTATATTTATCGGATAAAGAAGTAAAAATGTTATAGTTATATTTACTGATAAAATTTATGAGAATGATACACCTAAGATAATAGAAAATAATTTATAAATTGGATATAAATATGATCATCTAGTTGTTTGCTTTTACGATATCAAAAATAAAATCAGATTTGGCACAGAATTTTGGTTTAAAAATAATGCCAAAACCAGCATACCCTTTACATCATATTAAAAATTCTATTTACAAAGAAAGTATAACCATTTAAATTTTTTGGTGACAAATTTTATCTAAGAAACCTAGTAATAGTTTGGATAAAAAAAATTCATTTCTTGTCAAAAACATCCTGCCAGCAAAAATTGAAATAGAGGTAAAAGCTTGATATTTTGTATTTAACCATCGTTTGAAATGAAATATATCGATTTAATTAGAATGTCTTCATTAAAATTTCAGATCAAATAATATGGAAAAGGTATAGAATTTTAACAAAATCTAGAAACCGAGTAATAAAAAACATTACAAAAATTTAAGAAACCGAGTTTCGTTGCAATAAGATGTCAACTGAAATGTTTTCAACATATCACACTACTGTGACCTGTAAACAAAAATCCTCAACTAGAAATGCACTATGATAAAAATTAAGCTCGTAGTTTGATTTTAAGTCATTTATTTTCAAAGGTAAACATTTATGTATTAATTTTCCCTTGTCAAATGTTATTGATGCCATTTCGTTTTCTACTTCCTATGATTTAAAACCAATTAAAAGAAATTCTTCTTCGTTGCTTGCTAATTTAAATATTTTTTAACAATGTATTTTTTATCTTAATTATGCATTATTTTATATATTGTTTTTGTCTTAAGATAAATCATTAATGCTTTTGGAACGTAAGCTAAAAGTAGAAAGATTGATTTAATTTTATTGCATTAAATCGTAATCAATGAAATTTCTTTATCGTAATCTTTATCATTCTCTAGTGCTAAATTATTTTTTTAACTGTTTATTATAATTTATATTTTATATTTATTACGGTTATGATGAATAAATTAATATTCTATGAATATATTACAGTGATGAATAAATACTCTATATCGACAGAGTAACTGAAGCAAAATGGGCTATTATCATTGGAGTGCTAAAACAATGACTGAATTTGCAAACTGAATGAAAATTTATTAAATAAAAGTGATTTTATAATATATATATATATATATATATATATATATATATATATATATATATATATATATATATATATATATATATATATATATATATATATATATATATATATATATATATATGTATATATATATATATATATATATATATATATATATATATATATATATATATATATATATATATATATATATATATAGTAAATTTTTTAAAATTATATTATGAATAATTAAGTTATGAAATTTATAACTTTTGTCTAATGAGTTCGGATGTGGTTCAGTTGGAAAAGTGGAGCAGCGCACCCCATGTTGCCAGTCTAGCTGGCACACGACAACAAAAATGAGATCGGCACTTTTTCTCAAAAATTTTCCCTGTTTTATAAATTCAAATAATGCGTTGAAAAACGTCATAGAAGAAATAAAATATCACAAACATTAATCATATCATGACAAAATAGCAATAAAGCTAAATTTGAATTAAAAAAATCACGAAAACATTTGAGAAACGGTTATGGAATAATGGAAAATAAGTTTTCAAAAAAATATTCTCAAAAGAGCTAAAGTATCCTGTTAGTCTGAATTTCCCAACATCGTTTGAAACGTAACCTCTTTAAATATGCTGCAATAGTCCTTTTCATCTCTTTCAAGATCAGAAATTTTCATCTGATTCGTTTCTTTGCTTTGACAATTTTTTTCCTTATTTAAAAAATCAAATACTTAAGATAAAATTGAAAAACTAACTTAACACACTGAAAATCTGATGAATTTTTGTCAAATAATATTTTCTTTTGAAATGTCTTTTAAGTACATTAGAAGCTAAAGCTGTGAGCTGATTTATGAGTAACAAGTGCACCAGATGCTCCAAGAGCTTTCAAATATTGGAATCAGTTAGTTAGTTCCCTAAAGTATGAATCACCATTTTTAGAATATATCTAGAAAATAGAATATAGGAAAAGTAGCTAAATCAAATTTTGACAAAATAGTCATTTTTCAGCAAAATTGATATTCATTAATACTATTTTAAATTGTAATCATATTTAATATTAAAAATATTTTCAAAATGAGTATGTTGATAACAAAGGAAATTTATTATGCTGAATGAAATTACAAGTCATGACTGCCTGAAGATTTAAAATATTTATATCTTAAATATAGATTAAAAATACAGTTTTGAACTTTAAATTTATTCACATAAAACTAACTGCATTAAAAATTGCAAACATAACATCTTTAAAAGATTTATCTTTATTTCTTATTTGAGATGATAGCAAAACGTTAAAACTAATATGTTTTTAAATTCATTTATCACTCTATTATTTCATAGTTCATATCCTTGCGTTGAATAATCAATACGTCATTTCTTGGATTATTTATTAAATCTCATTGATACACTCAATTTTTTTATCTTGTCATCAATATCAAAACTTACAGAAAGCATTTCCAAATTGTGGACATATTATTAAGAATACGTGGTTAATAATGCGGGAATAGGCAATAATAAAGTTGGTTATGGAAGTATGGAATAAAAAAAGAGATACAATAAAAAATATCCATTTATTTACCTAAAAAAAGGAAGAATTGATCACAATATTCAGATAGACGAAAGAACAATTACTTATTTAATGTAACATGTAGTTTTTCAGAGAAACACTGTGTAAAAATGACCATTATTTAAATGAAAATCATTATAAATATTTTTTCATATAAAAGAGTTGGGAAATTTCTATCTTCATCGACATAATTCGTGTAATTGAATATAATTTGTGTAATTTGATAACATCGGGCATAATTTTTGTAAATTATTTTTCTTTAATTCAAAATATTCCTGAATATTTGGTACTACAAAATGTGTTTTATTTTCATATTATTCTGTAAATTATATTTTTGTATGCTAATATTTTCTTCTACAAAAATTCAATAGCGCTTGCTCATGAAAAAATTAATTTTTCAGAAATTCTTTTAAAAAATATTGTTGATATAAGCGAATTTATCTAATCAAAAATTCTGAACATTTCAGTTAAAAAAATATGTATTTTTGAAGACATTCCAACTCAAATGATACGCTGAGTTTTATAAACTAAAATATTCAGAAGGAGCTTATTAAGAGATGTGTATTTGTAATAATAACAAAACCTCGGACAAAATAGTCTATAATCGTAGATACTCTGTAATTCGAACATTAAAAGTACACTATTTCTGTAAATCATTTGATGTCCAGAGTTAGAGAAGGGTAACTATATTAGTTGGATCCCTGCAGAGTAGATTGAAAAATTTTAAATTATTAACTATGGATATGCACGTGGAACTGAAGCAGTAAATCACTTATATTTTGAATCGTTTTTTATATTTTGTACTGTTGTAAATGAGATACAAACATATACAGTATTCAATATTAATTTCCCAAAATTATTTAATAATCTAGGGTGTTTAATAAAGTACATTTTATTCAAACTATATCAGAGCATACAATTAGCTCCAACATTTATTTGCATATTCCTTACTTTATATATTATTTTGAAGCAAATAAAATACGAGATAAAATTGTTGTAAACTAGTAAAAAATAAAAATAGATTCGATAAAACGATATTTTTGCAAAATTTTAGTAATGAAGTTTTCTTTATAATTTAGGACTATTTTAATTGTAAAAATATTAGGAGGTAGCAACATTTTAAATAAAATCTTCAAAATTTTCAAGATTTAAATAAAGCAGATAACTACTTCAACATTATATTAAACTTTAATTATAAATAAGTTTTTCTAACTATATCAGAACAATCATTTTGTAAATTCAATATATGAACGAGATTAGCGCATAACCAACATTTCTGTAAGAACAGTAATTAGAAATTCTAACGTCTATTGAATAAATAAATGCTTCTGTTACTTTTGAAATATGAAATAATGTTTTTATAGAAATGTTTCTTCTTATTTTGTCATCGAAATATTTTCTTTTTTTTGTGATTGAATGAATTCCCCTCATTTTACACAGAGGTATAAAAGATTATATAATAACCTAACATACATAATCAAAAATGTTATGGTTTTATTTTTATTAAATAAAATATATGATATAAAAAATCTGATAAATTGTCTGAGAAATTAAGGACTGAATCAAAAAATCTATACTCAATTATAATAGGTATAGAAATAAATGATCAGTATTTTTGAATAAAAATTCATGCTGTTGATTTAATCAAATGATAATTAAACTGCAAAAAATCTTAAGGACATAATTAAACAGTGCCCTGTTATGAAAATGCATCAGTTATATCATTTAATAAAAAATAAAAACTGAATTTTCTTTTGTTAATGAAAAGAGTAAATCACAAATTTCTTTCAAGAAATAGTTTTGGATGACCAAAAAAAGATAATTAGAAAAGAATTCTCTTAAATGATTTAATCAACGATTTCAATAAAATGGTCCGAAAATTCCTCAGAATTCAAACACTTTTTCCCAAGAATGTTTTCATATCTAAGAATTTTTATGAAGAGACTTTAAATAAGGGATTATAATTAAAATATTCACAATTCATTACGTTATTTAATTGACAGTGTAAGCTATATATTGGAATGAAACAATTTTTTCATTCATTTACCATATATTAATATTTTTTTTTGCATACTTTAATTTTCAAAAAAATAAACTTCTAATTCTTGTAGTATTTTCTCTTAATACCTGTGAGAATATATACGTATTTTCCATGTAATAAAAATACATGGTTCTTCAGCCATATGGGTAAGATAAGATCAATTTACTAAATTAAAATTTCTGATACCTTTTAAGTGCTTCTTTTATATATTTTATATATTCAAAGTGAAATAAGTTTTTTTCCATAAGAAATTTTTTTGTAACTTGGGAAATTTAATTTACAAATTGAGTAGTTCTGACTATGCAAATTAATCAGTTGTAAAAATTTTAAAATAAAGGTTATAATGTGATGACAAATATAGTTTTTTTGACAAATAACTCATTTTAGAAACATTTTAGATGATTTTTATGATTTTTTAGATGATTTTAGATGACAAATAACTCATTTTAGAAAATATTTTTTTTAAATAAATGATAAGAATATCCAGGAAACATTTGATAAATAAGTCAATCTTTGTAATGTTTTCATATGCATTTACTGTAAGCCTCGAATGTAAAATCGAACTTATTTATTCATTTTACTTTTCTTAAGATTATTTTTAAGCAGTTTTTTTTTAAATATGTAAGAATAAAAAAATGAGTTTTATTCATTTCATTTTCATATTTAATAATTCACATCTGTGTGTTAAGTGATATAATTATTATGAACAATATTTATTTTAATGGGTATTTTGTGCTTATATGTAGTCTTGATCAATGACCATATTTAACCATAAATACACATTTTTTCATATCATTGGTAATTACAAACCAGATAATTTATTTCCTTGTGTTACAATTTTTTTAATTATTTGTATTAACAAATAATTGTAATTAATATTTGTAAGTAATATATTTCTTGCAAATAATTATAATTGTAAATAATAATAACAAATAATTTATTTTTAATATAATTAACTGTAGTTAAAGGTTTGCAAATAATCGTAATTATAAATACTATTAACAAGTTAATATAGATAATATTTTTTAAATAAAGTAATAAATTATTGCTTATATTTATTATTGATGGCTACTTGCTAATATTTCATTCTATACATCAGCTTTGAAGCTTATTGTTTTTTTCTAACATGTTCCCACTCCCATGTAAATTTGTACTTATTTAAACTATAATCCAGAATCAATAACTTATTTTCTAATAATATTGGATTAAATTTAAATTTAATACTTTGTGTAAAATAAGAATTATAAACTTATGTAAAACATTTTTACTTTTAAAAAATTCATAATTAGGTTAATTACTTGTGATATAAATTTTACTGGGCAACAACTAGAATGCATGTATTCAAAATTTTTAAATATTTTGCATTAATTGACATAATTTTTTCCATCAATCTGTAAGCACTTGAAAAAAAAGACTAAATTCCATGTTAATAAGATTCAGCAGAGAATATTGTATAAATAATTCAAGATTGTGTCAATATGTTTTAAAATTCAGCAGTATTTATTTTAATTACTATGATTTTATAAACTTTACATATCTGTAATCATAGTTTATGTGTAAAAAATAATTTGAAAATCATTGATATATGTTTTATTAACCATTTTTATTAGCTCAAAATATGATTTTTTAAAGCATGAAATAGAAAGTGTATGTTATAAATTAATTTTTTACTTTTATTATAATCTTAAAAATGTAAGATTCTATTTAAAACATTGCATTGAACTTTTGAAGTCAGATGTTTAGAATTTCTACAAAGTCATTCAACTGAAATCATTTTCATTTAACTCAATTATTCTGTCGCTATTTTTAATCAAAGAATTGTCAAAATTGATGAATGTTGATTTTTCATTTGTTACTTAGTGTTATTTATTATAATATATATATATATATATATATATATATATATATATATATATATATATATATATATATATATATATATATATATATATATATATATATATATATATATATATATATATATATATATATATATATATATATATATATATATATATGTGTGTGTGTGTGTGTGTGTGTGTGTGTGTGTGTGTGTGTGTGTGTGTGTGTATGTATATATATATATATATATATTGAAATATCAATATGGATATAAAGTAAAACTAAACTGTAGCACAACAGACCAGGTGGGCCAAGGTCCACAGTACCTATTTGTTTTCCTGACCGAGAGCCTATGGGCTGCGAAGCACATGTCCCGATTAGGTGCTCAGCATAACGCAAAACACCCATGTGTTTAGTTCCCAAGCATGCTCATTGTGGGCATAATGTTACAAATAACTATTCTCCTTTTTTTTAAGAGATAAAACTGAAAGTAAGTAAAAGATTCCGTCATAAAAAATTGTATTAGTAATATTCATTTTTTATGAGTTATTAATTCTGAATGAAAATTGATATTATTATAGTCATTCACTATCAAAGTGCGGAATTAAACCCTATGTCTATATATATATATATATTTGTTAGATTATTTTAACTATTTAAGTGCTTGGCTTGTTTTGCTTTGATAGTAAATTTAATTGTAAAATATTGTAAGTTTAAAAATAGTTATGTTGGATTCTCCTTATTCAAATAATTAATACTGTGAAATAATACCTAAATATGTGACAATAAGTGCTATGCATGAAGTTTCACCTGATTTATATAAACTTATAAACTTAATTTTTTTCTGTTTTTTACCTGAGCTGTTATTAACATCCTGCTGTTTCTATTTTTGTAATTAAATAGAATCAGTTTAACAATTCTGCTTTTTTATTTTCAGAGTATTACAACAAAGTGAAAATCTTCACAAAAAGAGAAATTTGTTCCAGAATACTAATTCGGAAGGTGGACCACAAAAATAAAAAAAAAACTTGTAAATTAAAAATGTTAAAAAAAAATTTGCAAAAATTATTTTCAAATGTAAATAAAAATAGTAGATACTATTTTTTTATTTTCAGTATTATCATAAATAAAAAATGTTAATTCCATTTATATTTAGACATTTCACTTATATATGGCTTTTGTTGTGTTAATTCTTATAAGTAATAAAAAATCTTAATCTGTATCCTTTTGTATAATTTTTCTCAACATCTTGTTGCTTGGTGACATTTCACCTATTTATACCTTTTGTTTTGTTAATTTTTATAAGTAATAAAAAATGTTAATCTTTATACTTTTTAGCATTTTTCTCAACATCTTGTAGCATGGAGTTAATTGATTTGGAAAATGAAATATTAACTTATATACAAAGAAAATATATGTGTGCTTTAAAATAATTCTATAAAATTATAAAACAACTGGAATTCTTTTATACCTTCAAGTTCAGTTTTAGCAATAAATAGACACTTGCTTACACAAGAATTTTTTTAAAAAAATTTATAAATAATGAAATTCTATAATAACAAAATATCTTAAAAACAGAATATAAAAGTTATTTAAATACAAATTAGATTATTAAAATAAAACGATAAAAACTAGATAGCATTGTCAAAAAATGATTTAAAATATGAGTTAGCAATTCATATTTTTTTAATCTTTATATAATTAAGAACTAAAAATGCACTTAATGATATTTGACAATTACATGGATAACAATTGTCTTTTAGAATCAAAAATATATTCTGTGTTAATTATATGGATTTCTAATACTTCCATATTAACTTTAACAATATAAGCAATATTAACAAAAATGAATTCAATATTTATAGAAATAAATAACCGTAAGCAGCCCTACGTCGGTGAAAGCGGCTATCGTCGGCCAAACGGCAAAGGGCCGATGGATAACCGTATATGGACACGTACTGGCAATTACATGGGCCACATGTGGCCAATATGGCATTGATAGCCACCCGGTGTTGGGCCAACAGCGGACCGTACTGCCGGACCAGCAGCAATGACGACGACCACTTTATTGAAGGAGCCGACGAGGCCAAATAGCGGCGTGGCGCTGCTGGCCAAGAAGCAGCGGCCCGGTGGATGCCCGGTATCTTTGTGTTTGTGGGTAATAGAATAGCGTAGCTTAGTTTAGTCACTCAAAGGCAATCCTTCAGCGCACGAGGGTAATTTTACTATGATCTACAGTTCAAAATGTATCCCAAACCATTAAGAACATTTAACCAGAGGCGGCATTCGAGCGCACGAGCTATTGAATCGAAGGCTCGAGCTCTAATTTTTCAGTTGGTCTCTTTCATTTTTTATGGGGCTCACCCATTTGTCAGTGTGGAGAATACGAAGCTATATATATTTTTATAGTTCCATGAGAAATCACAAAAACATAAATATCGAAAATAATGATAGAAAAAGTTACCTACCTAATCATCAAAAAATTTAATTTACCAGATTTACGCGTAAAAATTAAATCTAATTTGTTAATTATCACAAAATCTTTCCCTCGATGTAAAAAAATTTTAGTAAAAAAATTATTGAGTAAAACAAATATGGTATGTAATTAATAATCATTACAAAATTTTAGAAACTTAAATATTTAAATGTAAAATCTAGAGCACAATTGATAGTCATCACCGTATTTTAAATATGAAAATTCTTGAGAAAAATAAGTATTTGTATAATTGATGAGATCAACATAAAATGTTTCCATTTATTGATTCACGGTGAATTAAATCATTGTTTTCTTATCAATTAAGGAATTAATGAATCATTAATTTTAATAAACCACTTTATTGAAATTTTTATTTATTTTTTAGGTTTAAATTACACGAGTCGTATATTTTAAAACCATAACATGAAAATTTTAAAACTAAATCACTTTAAATGCACATTTTTATGTAAATTTCTTTTTATTTAAAACTTTAATCAATCACACATGGAAGATCTACGTAAAAAAAATTGAAAAGTATTTATCTCACGAGAAATTTTAGAGAGTAGGAATTTAATAAAACCTGAAGAAATATTTTATTTCAGATATATGCGAGAAAATGTCTTGAATGAGAATAATAATAATTGACTTTATTTATGAGGAGATTCATGAAAGCATGCCATTTGGTACGCTACCAATTTAGCGCCATAATGGCAAGTATTCAACCGAATGATATTAAATATGAGACCATTAACGCCAATTTATGTATTCAGTGCAATAAAAGGGTGTAAGATTAAGCCAATAAATTTACTGGAAAGCTGGATAGAAGTTTGTGGAAGACACTATAGTCGAGAACTCGCAATTTTTTCATAATTTATGATTGCAAGTAGCAATTTTCACTTTTAAATAGCTCCACACTATAAATACGAAATAATTAATTCAAAATATATAAATAGAGAATAATTATTTTTATTTAATTTATGGATGACATATATTTTTCCATAATGATAGGAATCGAACTCAGATCCTTTTCTTCTAACAAAAACTAAGAGTCACATGTCATTAAAAATGTAAAAAATGTGAAAATTTTAACATTACTAAGAAAAATCGGATTTATTGTGAAAAATTCCTTAAATGGCTACGCGGAAATTAAATTTGATTATTCTATAATCAAGTGTTTTGCGACTAGGATACATTATAGAAATATAAAGCATTTCAATAAAAAGTGCTATTTACTGAATTTTACATATTTTCAACATTTCCATAAACAGCATAAAAAATTTTTTAAAATGAGTTTACTTCCTCACTAATTGCACTTTTCATAAAGGGGTATGCCATTGCCTCGGGAGGTTGAACTTCTGCCTATTTTTTCCGCGGAAGGTACTTTATTTCCATAAAATGTTGTCTTTTTTACCTTTTCTTTTTTTTCTTTTTGCACTTGTCACACGACAACAACAACAACTTCCTCACTAATCTTACATGTATAGTAATTATATCTAATGACATTAACTTTTCATGTAAACATTTTCAAGAAAGTATAAAAGATTTCAACACTACTATTAAACAAATAAAGTATTTTAAAAATATATTTGTGTAAGCATTAATCTAGAACCATTATACATTTCTTATTATTTGTTTTTGTAACCATAACAGTTAGTAAAGTCATTTATATAAAATTAATTTTATGATTTTCCCTTTTCTCTCACTAAAATAATCACTATTTTTTATATAATTCTCTTATTTTTTTCTCTGTAAAAGTTAGAATTACTTTATAATTATTCTCTGAAAATAAGAAAAATTAATTTCTGTTTTCAGGAAGTCTCTAGAAATGTTTTCGTCCATGGAAGTATTATTAAGAAGAGTTGTGTTTGGAGAAAATGTGGGATGTTTGAAAAAGACGCTAAGCTAAATGAATTTTTATTCGCAATAGTTTTTTGAAGCTAAAGCTGTGAGCTGATTTATGAGTAACAAGTGCACCAGATGCTCCAAGAGTTTTCAAATATTGGAATCAGTTAGTTCCCTAAAGTATGAATCACCATTTTAAGATTATATCTAGAAAATAGAATAGGAAAAGTAGCTAAATCAAAGTTATACTTTATTATTGGCTAAATACATGCTGCGTAAGTAAGAATAATATACCTTCAGTTTTAGTGTTTTTCCTTGATTCCTATATATATATATATATATATATATATATATATATATATATATATATATATATATATATATATATATATATATATATATATATATATATATATATATATATCAATATACATATATATCTACATACATATATATACATATTTTTTTCATCCAATGGCGGGCACACAAGGGTGACTGAACCCTATGCCATAACAAGGCCAGAAACTGCTACTCATTTATCGTTACCACCGAGCACCTGTGAACCAAGTCACGGAGGCGAGTAGCGTTACCCGTGTCATACCACCACAAATCCGTTTATAGGGTGGGCCACATTCATACAACAACACAGAAGAACGGACAGAGAAACACAAAGAGAACAGAGAAGCAAAGAAACATCCATGCCAGAACTGGGATTCGAACCCTGGACCAACAGCTCAGGAGTCAGGAACGCTAACCACTCAGCCAATCGGTCAGCATATATATATATATATATATATATATATATATATATATATATATATATATATATATATATATATATATATATATATATATATATATATATATATATATATATATATATATATATATATATATATATATATATATATATATATATATATATATATATATATATATATATATATATATATATATATATATATATATAAAGTTGTAATTTCATAAAAACATTTAAAAAATAATTTATAAATATAGTTTATTAGTAACTTTTAAAATGTTATTATATAATGCCAGTCTACTTGGATTTCCTTCTTAGAGTACACAGCAAGGGTTTAAATTGATGACATCTTATTTAGTGAGAGAACCAGTTTGCGTGCCATCGAAGTTTCCGAAGGCAACTCTTACATTATATTATACATAACATAAGAAAAATGTTTATACATAAAGTGAGAAAAATGTAGAGATTGCTAAATTAAGAAACAATGCTTAATAATGATACACTTAGCGAATATATAAAATAATTGTTTCATTTAGTAAAACTAAGCAACCATTTAAGCACTAGTTTAATTTCTTATTTTATGCAGCATAAAAAAGAATATGATGCAACATTAATTATACCCAAATAGTAATATAAAAATTACCGTAAAAATATAAATCTCATTCTTATAATTTTTTGTTTATCCTGCAGCTTCGTATGAAAAGAACCATGTTAAAATATAACTTGTTTCTTTTAAAAAAATATTTCCTCAACAAATTATACTTATCATTAATTTCTTTTCCACATTGATTTCAGCAATATTATTACAACCATTATTTACGTTGTTAAACAATAATGTAATAAATATGAAATGTTATATTGTGTGAATATTAACTCTTGTATAAATGTACCTAATGAAAATAAAGAAATTATTGTTAA
The DNA here is from genome assembly GCA_037975125.1 of Latrodectus hesperus. Taxonomy (NCBI): domain Eukaryota; kingdom Metazoa; phylum Arthropoda; class Arachnida; order Araneae; family Theridiidae; genus Latrodectus; species Latrodectus hesperus. The sequence goes on along the minus strand of CM075856.1, from coordinate 72,709,805 downwards.
GTCTGGTGTGTTTTTCGTAACAGTTCCTTATTTTGTTACAATGGATTAATTAAAAATTAAATATATGGACTGAAAAAATTAAGAACTGTCTTCAGAAAGTAAAACATGTAATTCCTCAATATTTGAATTTCAGTGCATACACTGTTACATTTCTATTGTTCAAACCGATTTAAAATGAAAACTTAATTCTAAAACTTTAAATTCTAAAGAATATAAAGTATTATTTTCTTGAATTTTTCTTCAGTTTATTGGAGTTAAGAGGTAAAAACAGAAAAATATCCACATATAAAAGAAATAGATCTTGGATGGTTTGAAAGTGAAAAAAGTTAGCTTTTAGTATCATTTTAAATATTTTATTTCCGGAATGCCAAGCTATGTCTTGGATGCATATTTCCTAAAGAAGGAACTTTTAAAGTGTGTTTTCTATATCATTACGAACAAAATGCATTTTAAAGCAGAATAGCGCATAAAATCATCCAAGTACAATATTAGAAATTATATATAAGTACTTCCCTTCGGATTTCTCTCTCATTTTGGTTTAAAAAAATCATTCATCATAAAATATATCATTAATTTTTGTTTTTGGTATTTACATTTTCTATTATATTTTTTAAAGAAATTTCATAATGGTTTACATCTTCTGAGGTTGTATAAAAATAGCTTACAACTGTTGAACTGAAAGCATTACATAATCTTTAAGTTAAATAAATATTTATCTTAAAAATATTTTCAAATAAGCTTCTAAGATTAACTAATTATTAAATTTAATTACTAAAAGTACACTGATAAACTTATCTTGTTCAACACATTTTATTTCACGGATCAAGACAAGATTTAATTATAATTTTTTAATCATTTAAATTTTGTTGGTTTCTAGAATTTGATTAGAAATCCATATTCAGAAATTGTTTCATTTACTATTGATATTATTTGTAACAATTACTACTAGATCTGTTGAGCATCATTCATGCTATATTTTACAGGAAAACATTAAACACATATTAAGTTAAAAATATTCAAAATATGAAAATATTTTGGCCTTGAATCACTTATTTATAATAGTAATTTTTGCAGTGAAGTTAATTTTAAACTTTTCAAATGATATAAAATTCATAAAAAGGTCACAAACTTTGATATTTCTTTAAAAAAAAGTACGCAACATTTTTTATAACACTCTTGGCAAACATTTATTTACCTTCCTGTTCCGAATATATTGAATTTATTAAAAAAATTAATTTCCCGTGAATATATATCTTTTTAATTTTTTTTTTGCAGAAAATAATAAATTTGTATATACAAAATTAATAAATTTTTCACAGTTCAATGAAAATAAATAAAAATAATAAAATTATATAATATAATATACATTTTAAATTTCAAAATATTATTAATATTTGTGTCATTAAACCAATAATTTATTTTACGTTGAGCATATACCTTTAAAGTTTGTGTCTAAAATAATTTTAACATATATACACGAAATATGAGTAACTGTTGGTATTTTAGAGATTAAAAGCACACATTCCAATTTTTTCCAAAACATGCAGAAATATAGAAAAATATCTCTGATTTCTACATTAATCATCAATGAATGATGTTGTGTAGACGTCAAATTGCTCTAAGCTAGATTCTTTTTCTGTCTTCCATACAATCAAAGTTATAATTAATATATATTGACGTCTGATAAATTTGTGGTGATCTTGCTCATTGTCTCATATTCTGCCTCAAATAGATGAAATTGAGCTTATGTGGATCATTGTTAATCTGTGTATCTCAATCAGAAATAAAACACTCGGACATTTTTTTGTATGCAGAATCATATGTAAATATCATGCCAACAACAACTTACGTTGTTTTTTCCGTTATACGACAAATAGGGATGTAATGTAGAACAAATTAGACACAGACGCCGTATAATCCAAAACTCCAAATTCTGAATTTCTTTTGGCAATGAAATGGTGCCAAGATGACGTATTGTGACGTAAAGCGATGGCGTAAATACTAGGGTTGCCAAAATAAAATTTTCCGCATAATTTTTATAGGTCTCCATATCTAAGACGTAATAAAAACTTGGTTGTCAGGTACATAAGAAAATCCGCCAAAAAATCACTAAATTTAAAATTTGGTATCCAGGATTACAACGGCATCTGTACCACAAATTATTCTGCTCGGAAGTAAAATGACAGGGAAATTCATTATTCTCATAGTAATTATGTAACCGGGGTTGTAAAGTTATCCTTACAGATTTCATATTAATTGCACAGCAAGTAACAATGATGAACAGCTTTGAAGAATTCACCGAACATCTAAGTCATTAGATTCAAAGGCAATTGCGAAGCCATTTATCTCTGAGCAATGGCTGGCACTGCGAAGAAAGTTTCTGCATATTCATGAGGATGTAATTTTAGGCTTTTCTCTATCGACTTTTAGAATAAATTTGCCATAACGAGAAGTTTCCTATTTTAGTGTGACATAATGAAGATAAGAATTCACCAAGAGAAATGTGAAGCAAGTGTTGTTTTAAAAGCTATTTTAATGAAGCACCTTTAATCTTTACAAATATTATTGTTAATATTAACAAAAACATTTAATAAAATCCAAAATTGTTTGCAACATAATATACTTTAAAATTTTAATTTACTAAATTCTCAAAAACAAATGAATTTTAAACTATACATTTATGAATAAAATTTACATTAAATTAAATCACTTTTAGATTGATTTTAATCCACAAAATCATTCATGTAAAAATCATGTATGCATTATTTTTCTTGATAGCACATTATTTTAAAATTAATATGAAGTGGTTGATAAAATAAGATTGATTAAGCATTTCTTACATGACTTCTAACATATAAGTAAAAAACAATAATAATAACTTAATTTAAAATTCGATGACGTTAAAAATAATTCTTAAATACTATTATTAATAATTAAATAAGTTTTAATTACATTAAATTAAGCTTACTTATGAAGTAAAAGCTAAGGGGAAGATTAAGATAAGAAAAATAAGCAATGATATTAAATATACAATATTTTAAAGAGGCACCCTATAAAATACTCTATATTCAATATCAATGTTTCCTTTTCTTGACTGAAGTAAGACTAAATTTAAGAAAAGGTTCTTAAAAGACAGAATATATATGCAGTAATCGTAAATGCTTTATTGATTTTCACACATTATGTTCAGATCAAATTAAATACACACATTAATGCACATATAGATAGTATTTCTATAATAATAAAAATACAATTAAAAATAATTTGCTGAATTTTATTTCATTTTTATAGATATTATTGTATTATATTTAAGTAATTTTTTGATTTGATTATGTATAGCTGAAGTACCACATATCAATTTTTGAATATGAAAATATTACCATTTGAATTTTTATAAAATAAAACTGTGCCCTACTCTTTGAATATTACTTTATAATCAATTGAAATACTCATGAATATTCAAATCAATATTCATAGATATTGATTTCTGATATATAAAGATATTACAAAATGATATTTATAAATATTATTTTTACGGTACTTTTCTCCTTTTATATAAAATTTGTTTTTTTTATTAAATTATATTTTTATGTAATTTTATTATAAATTTTAGTGAGAACAAAAGAATTGGATGAAAACAAAGAATTATTAAGCTGAATTTAACTCAGTGTTCCCAAAGTTCTTAATGAGCTGAGTACTCACGCAAATTTTCATGACCAAGATTCCTGAGGTACAGAGGAGCATTTGTCCCCTTTAAATGGTCAGCTTAAGGAGGAGCCTCTATCATTTAATTCCCAACACACAGACACAGGAATATAAAATAATATTTCATCAATCAAATGTTGGAAAAGGTTGAAAACTGTAAATGCAATATTTAAATATATGTCATATGATATTACTTAAAAATCATCGAGAGATGATAAATACTGGTTTTGATTATATTATATAAATAAATAAACACTAGAGTTGTTTTTAAATAAGATGCTCCATGTGAAATATTGAAATTATTACATCTATAGATTCAGTAGATATTCAGTTTGCAAGGTTATTAAAAAAGTAATGAAATAGTTAAGAATCTTCGATCTTTTGTTTGCGATCGTAGTTTAGCTTTCGTTTGCTAACGGATTTGCTTATTCTTAAATGTCTTATTTTGGATCTAGTTTTATTGCCCATGTTTTTAAAACATTAAATAATCAATTTATATGAAAGAAGAAAATTTAAAATTTGTTGAATAAATTTGAAAACAAATTCTCCCCATGTACTGTCAAATCTGATTCATTTTAATACTAAGAAATGATTCAAAGTACAAAATGAAAAGATAACTGCTGAAAAGAAATTTGATGAAAACTGAGCCTTTATAGTTGTTATTCTACAGAGAAATGTATTTTTTATAATGAATCACTTAAAAATGAACCCCGCTGGTGAAGTGGTAGTATTTCACGATTCCAATGCATATTTTTAAGGTTCTGTCCTTGAATTCTTCTAAGGTTCTGTCAGGTAGACTCAGCCTTTTATCCCTTCACTAGATATGTAAAACTGAGTTCTTTGTAACTAAACGCTGGGGATTTAAGCTGACTAAATCACCGAGACATATGATTCGAACATAAGGCCTTCGGTCATGAAAATAATATGGGCACTTCAGACATTGACTTATTAGGTGTTGTGCCACTGAGTTAATAATTCTTTGTTTTCATACAATTATTTGCTCTTTATAAAATGCTTTTTATAATTTAAATAAATATTACATTTAATATAATTAAATATTTACATAAATGAGGCAGGTATAGTAAAAATAATAGAAATCATTTTGTAATGTCTCTCTAAATATCAAAAATCAATATCTATATAAATTAGTTTGAATATTCCATTGAATATCTGGTAATATTCAAAGAATAGGATACGTTTTACGTCTATAAATATTCAATAGTAATATTTCAGTATTCAAAAATGGACAAGGCTCTACTTGGGAAGCCATGTTTAAGATTCCATTTTTATCAACCCATTGTAGGGATACAAAAGCTAAGTTCTATCTTACCCAAATCAAGAATAGAACCTCGACCTGTGCCGTGGAAGAACGAAATGCTACCACAACACTACGTCATTCTTAACTTATTTATTGTTAAATGTTTACGTATAGAACATTAAAACTCTAAAGACTGAGCTTTTTTTTAAATCTAATTCCTTTTTAGTGAACTTTCTATCTAATTTTACTCGTTGGTTGATTTCCAAGGCTTACCGAGCTCATACTGATTTTTATGAACAAGATCCATGGAGTGTGAAACATGTGTCCTAATTAAGTGGGTCATCCTAATGCGAAGACCAAGCATTTAATTCCCAAGTATGCTTAGTATTCTTCTTAATCAATCAAATGAAATGACGAATGCTGAGTCTATCTTGCCCAACACGAGGATAGAATCTCGGACCTGTCAAAAAGCGAAATGCTAGAGCTACACGACCAGGATTCGTTCTGAAGCAATTCATATATATTAGGTTGGTGAATAAGTTCGTAGTGACTTCTTACTAATTTGAAAGCCAGTACCATAGTCTTCCAGTGGGTGCCATCTCATGTTAATGTGTATGGGAACGAAGTTGCGGATCAGTTAGCCAAGGATGGAAGCCTACAGAATATCATCATTGAAGACTGCTTGTCGTCCTCAGAGCTGACCTCTAGAGTTAGGATGGTTATCAATGCTACTTTTAGGGATACCATTCCTACCCACGAATGGTACACATGCAAACATCCTGGTTCCACATGCAAACATCCACCCACACTAGTGGGTAAATACAAGAGATGCAGCCAAATGGCTTTGACAAGACTGCGAAGTGGCCACCTGCTTGCTCAGAGACAAGTCTCTGGTACTAAGGTCTACCCTCTCTGTCCCAAATGTCGAGTGGTTCAGGCCTCCCCATCTTATATTTTTTAGTGCATTGGGTGTGAGAGAGGGGACATGGAGTTGAGACCGGAGGTGGTGCTTGAGAGACTGACTATTTTTGGATTCATGGGGCTGGTGTGATGGTACTGTCACGCCAGTCGGGGATAAGCAACAACAACAACATAAGTTCGTAGCGTTTTTAACAAAGACTTTTATTTAAAAAAAAACGATAATTATATCAATACACTAATCATTATGTATTCACCGTTGCTGTTTACAACCTCTTCCCACCTATCGACCAATTTGTTGATGCCGTTCCGCCAAAAATCGCCTGGTCTGGTGTCAAAGAAGTTGTTGAGCCAGTTTTTAAGGACATCTTGGTGCACTGGGAAACTCTCGAAAAGAATGCCACAGTCAATAAGGAGCTCTACATTGCCATTTATTCAACACCAGTATCTATTATCTGTGATTTTAGAATAATATCACACCATGTTTATAAATGTTGCATTCACCGTTCAAATTTTCCAGTATTTGAAACATCAAATGATATTGAGGGAAGGTTATTTAATATTCCTCGTTATTTAGAAATGAAACATTAAATATCGTATAAATAAAATAAATTCTAATTATTGATGTAAATATATTTGCACTATATTTTCTATCATGAGCACAATCTCTTGTTGATATGTTAATTTTACGTAATCAAAAGAAATTGGATTTATGAAATTAAAGTAGTTTTCAAACATTTTTCTTAAGAGAAAAATTTTACAATCGATGTTTTTCATGGACTTACTATTTTAGAACTTTTAAGCCACTATCGTAAAAATTGTATTACATCAAATGTTTTTGATTTAACTTTTCCCGAGAAATAATTAATATTATTTTAATGAGAGAGAACTATGAAAATATTTATTTTTGAAATTCTAGTTGCTAAACGAAGTAGTATTCCTGGAAAAATCATTTCTCTAAAAGAAAAAAGTATGGAATGTTTCGCAGGTTGATTTTATGATGTTTAATATTATTTCACAATAATATTGTAAATTATCGTATCATCACATATGAGAAACAACTCATACTTTCTTATTGTATTGAAGAATATTGTTCAATTTTTCAAAAAATTCACAAATAATTTTTATAGATCTCTCTCATTAAATTATGTCTTATAAATGAGAAAAGTGAAAGTAAAGTTATTTTGAGTATTTCTTTGAAAAAGTTTTTTTTAATGTTAGAAATATTTTATATAAATTGCATACCTTTACAGCAAAAAAGGAAATGTTGTATGGGTTTCTATTTATAAAATTATAATTTTTAATCAAAATTGTAATAGTATTCATTTAAATGAGTTTCATAAATAGAAATAATAATAAGAAAAACCTTGTAATTTAATAAGCAAAGTTAAAAATTTGATATTAAAAGGCATTTTAGTATTATTTTCCATAAATCAAAATATTCATAATATACAAGATAAAGAAATTTATAATTTACATTTTATTGCTACAATACTCTATATATTAAATACCTATTGTGTAAAAATTACTATATAAATATATATTAATTTTGACACTGTAAAATTAATGTATATAGACATAAAAATATAATATAAGCGTAAAATAAAAAAAGCAATAAAAGTAATGCATTCTAATATAGTAAAAACGTTTAGAAATATATACGTTAGTTAAAATCTAACATGAAACTTATTTAATTTTTTAATCGTTGACCCTAACTTAATTATAAAAAATGAAATCTTATTTTTAAGTTTATTTATTTTTACTTAATGTTAATTATATAATTATGTAACTAATTTAAATAACAGACTATCAAAATAAATTTATCATATTAATAGACATAAGTTGTCAAATAATATTATAAATTATAATCTCGAATATCAAACACCATTAAAAGGCATTTTTAAAAGTGGAAATATTCAAAAATTTCCCCTGAAGGCTATATAAATTATTAAAAATGTTTATAGGTAGCATTATTAACCTTTGATTACCCCATATTAACATTTTTTCTTACGCTATTCAAGAAATAGTTAAGATATAATGAGAAATAGTTACCAAGGTATGCTACTGCTGGCAATTAGTCACGAGTTAACCAAATCGATGAATAATCGATATATTGCATTCATAAAATAAGAGGAAACCTTTTTAAGTCGATATTCTTATAGGAATATATGCTAGACAAAGAGGTATGTCATTGGAAAAAAGATATTAGTAACATTGTAATTAATGCATACAGGATGAATTTATTTTTCATAAAATATTTATTTGTAGAGTCTGTGTCTAAGAAAAGAATGGCTATTAAGAGATTTTTACATAATTGATATCATTTTTCAACTAATTATTGTATTTGGGATTAAAATGTATTGCATATATAATAGATACATATATAAAATTCATAAAAAATCTATAATTACAACTAAACTCTTGTAGTATATTTCATAACTGATATTAAATTTTAAGTTGTCATAAAGAACAACTGATAAAATGCAAAATTGCTCAAATAAATTAACCTATATTAACGTATTCTTTCGTCGATCGAGTAAAAACGTCAAATATAATATTAGAAAGCACATGCCCGAAACTATAAAAATATTATAGTTATGATTAAATTAAAAGCAATTTTAAATTAAAAACAAATTAGCTATTAAAAGGCTGATAGAGTGTACAGAGCATACTATACGTTTAGAAGTGTCAAATTTAGTTCTTTACAAAAACGTGTAATGATACATTCTTTTGTATCTATTAAATGGCTTCTTTCAAGAATTTAGAATTCAAGTATAACGTCGCCTGATTGGGCTAGAATCGATGTAACATATAAATTATATAATTATTGAACGACATAAAATTCAAATGAGTCGCTTGACCCTTATCCAAAAAAAAAACGCTTGTAAAAAATCCACCCATAAGTGACGCTATGAGACTCATAAAAACATTTAATATATTTTAGAAATATTGACTTATGCATCAAAAGAGTGTTATTAAAATTTCTCAATAAACGTGACTACATATACAGTAATGTGCTCTATTCACAGAATTAAAATTTTCCCAGTTAAAATACTGTAAACATAAAAAGTCTCTATTTATTTTATAAAAAATACAAAAACTTTTAATAAAATTGTAATCTATGTGATTAAAATAGTAAATGTTTGAAAAGAAAAAAGGAAAAAAAATGAGAGAGAAAATTTAAGGTTCAACTAAATTAAATGATATGTTAATAAAATAAAAATGTATTTTGGTAAATTGATTAAATTTAAGAACATATGACGTAATTAAAACAAGTATACAAATAAAAAAAGATAAAGTGTTGATTGAAAAATTTAGGTTGGTAAATTAATAAAACATAAAAAATCAGCAAAAATTATTTTTACTTATAAGTAAAGAAATTGTAGTCTTGATATACACACATACATTAGTGGTGCAAGTGAGCCATGGCCTGTACCTTAAGTTTAACTAGTTTGGAATTGTAGTTTTGGTATTAAAGAGTTGTAAAATAAATAACTAAAAATAAATAATGAGGTTGTAAATGTCCTCTTCTGAACCCAGCTTATTCGACACCATTTCAATAGATTATCCCTCTCACATTAATAACGTATTTTCAATACTCGATTCCAAAATATGTTAAAAATATCCAAGTACACTTAAAAAATTTATACTAATAATTAAAAGAACATCATTATGACATGAGAGGAAATGTTTAAACATGTCTGTTTACTCCCGATAAAAATAAACCGAACACCATTAATGTTAGGTTCAACCTGTAATGGATATTGGAAAGGCGGAATTTAGCATAAATCTTTGCAACATTTAATACAAAGAATCTACTTTGAAATATTTTGTATTTAAATTAATAATCACTTGAAAAAAGTAAGAGAAATAAGTTTGTTAATTGTATGGTTTACTACAAATCCTTTTCTTACAATGCATCAAAATTTCTAACACTTTATAAATTTTTGAATGTAATTTTCCTAGTTCCTTCGTTTTTTGCATGCATTTAACATATGTGTAGGATTTTAATTTATTAAAACTTTCAAAAAATATTTCTGTTCAGAAATGAGCTTTTCATTTGAATAAAAACTCGAAATTAAACGCAAGATACATAAGAAGCATAGTTTTCCCGCTCGGAGCTATACATATGTGGGTATATATAAATGATTATCTAAAAATATCTGTTACAGTTATTTTAAGGCTCTTCGTGGTTGCTGATTATAACGAATATCGCAATATTAAATCTGCTCTTTATGTTAATTGAAATTCTGATTAAAGAAGTGTTTGATTATAAGGAACTACTTTATAATTCAACCCTATTTTACTGCCTTCACGGTATTTGTCCATGCATTTTCTATGAAACACCAGGAATGATTAATACAAATATAAATCAATGTAAAATAAGTTAAATAAAGTTTATAAAAATAAAATACAATTTATTAAATACTATCAAATGAGAAGGAAAAAACTGAGTTTATCAGTTTACAGAGATTTTGAAAAAAGTACAATCTTAATGTCAATGTCTTATGCAAGTCTGATCTGAAGCAAGATAGTTACTATAAAAAAAGAAAGTATAAAAATTGTTCAAGAGAAAAATCTTAAGCATTTTTTTTGGATTGTTATATTTTCATTAAATGTATTAGAAATGGCTGAACTAAATTAATAAATTCTGCATGTGCCCTTACTAATTTATTTTTAGTAAAAAGTAATAGAAAAATAAGTCATAAATTTCTGAATAGTGGAAAACCTTTCGAGTACTTACATTTTCTTTGATTGTTAATAAGAATACAGATCATTGTCATACTGATATTTCTAAGGTTCTTCCTGGTAAGAAATTTTAAATGGGCTAAAGATGGAGATTGAAAATAAGTGTTTTCAATGCCACTCATTGGTGCTTAAAACAAAATTAGAATTTAAAAATCATTTATTAAATTGATATAGTTGGATTAATTGGGCTTCGTTCATTATTCTTGGAATCTTAGGTACACTTGGCAAGGTTTCTCTCCCGCTATATCAGCAAAACAAAACCTTTTCCACTAAATTTGCTAGCGTAACATTTGAACTTCTTATGTCACTGTTTCAATTTTAATTCTTAATTAATCTATTTTAGACCCCGTTTAATAAATTTGTTAAGTTATGCATCACGCAATTTCTTTATTATTCATTTTATTTGTACATTTTACAGTTATTTGGATTATTTGTTGAGTGATGGTTGTAAAATCTGTTTTATTACATGTAAATTTACTTATTTTTGCTTCATTATGTAAACTTAAATTTTTCATTTTTTCCAGTTTGCTTAAGGTATTAAAAATAGTTTATTTGCACCATTTTTGTTCGTTGGAATTTTTTTTCAGAAACTAAATCTAAAGACATTTTTTCTGTCCGCTATTCAGAAGTAATTAGTTATAATGTCAAAATTTATTTCAATCTTAGTCCTTTTGTGCTGTTGTCGCTTCTAACCCTTCCTGATCTAGCAAAAGCTGGATCTGGTCCATGAGTAAATGTATTCTTAGAAAGTAAATCACCAGAGTGGAGAAGAAATTAGGTCCTATAAACATAGACCCAACCCAAGCATTCTAGGACGTGTTCGAGAGAGGCTGGTTTTAGATGACACTTGTTGCTAGATGGAAAAAATTTGCAGTGGGAGATAAAATTGTTTCACTTAAATCATATATTTTAATTATTACTGTGATCATTTAGGTTAATATTTTAAAGGATGTACTCACTGGCTACTCTATATATATTTAAATGCATTTTTACTGCTATAATGACAAAAAATTAACTACTTAACGTTTTTTTAATTATCATATTTTCTTGTTATTAGCTAGTTAAAAATAACATGTAGCCTAATGTGATAGAATCTGTAACTAATTTTTTACAGATTAATTTTTAGAGTCAATCAATGTAGCAAATTTGTAAGTTGAAAAACAAATTAATTTTATGATTAGTCTTATCGTAGGGAATTTAAGCTGGTGAATGCAGTGGCTAAGAAAAGTTTCAAATTCATCTATTAGTGTTTGAGCGTATTTTATCAGTATCAACATGACATAAACAATGAATCTTCTAAATTTTAACACTTTCTTTTAAATAATTCACAAATAATTTAATTTTTTCTTTTCTGCATATTGACTTATTTATTATTGTAACTACATTTTGAATATGTTATAAATCTATTTGATTTTTATCTATTCGATAGTAAAATTCATGAGTTACTTTAATATTAATAAATTCCTGCAAGAATATATTAATTTTAAATGCATTAATATATATAATATATATACATTTAAATACAAGAATGCATTTCTTTTTTTCAAGTATTTAACAGATATATATATGCTTAACTTTTAAACAATATTTGATTTATCAATTAGTATACCATTTAATTGTAATTAATTCATAAAATAAGCTACATTTACTATATAATTTCATTGCTTTACACATTCAAAATATATTTTAATGGGGGTAATAGTTATTATTCACTAATGTCACAATCTCGTAGCTTGTTACTCAGAATATTCTCCATAATCCTTGTATGGATTAATTTAACGCTTGTTAAGAATTAGAGGATTTCCTCTATGTTAAACAGTATTGTTCTGAATAACTTAACTATATAATTATTTCAGCAATCTCTTAAATCCTAAATTCTTGGGATTTCGGAAATTATTAAAGTTGTAAAGAATATGAATATAAAAAATACATATATTAAAAGATCTAATAATCATCAGAGTTTTTCCTTTTCAAATTGCTCACGTATGAGCTATATGTCTACAATACGTAAGTGACGTTGAAGATAATATAGTAATAATTATCAACAATAATTTGCGCTCGTTAAAGTCTCTTTCATTGTCACCGATTTTTTTTTGTAAGAATTTTATTAGACTTAAGTTTGTTTTATCTGAAAAGTCAATTTGGGTATCCTATTTTAATGTTCAAACTATACAATAATTTACCATTTAAAAATGCGTGCATATATTTTTCTGTCATTACATGCACTAGTAAGAATTCCTCTTAAATAATAACGATTGGAAAGGTGAACAGTGGATATAAATTTAAATTTGTAGTTCAAAATTCACTTTTCTGTAGCACGTTACATTTAATCATTTGAATATAAATAATGAATATTTATTCAAGTCATTTTAAATAACAACACGTATGGGCTCTTCATGGCATGTTAGTAGTATATTACAGCTCATTAGAGCACGTTACCTGCTCCATTTTTCAATATCTTTATCATTATTGGAGATGCAGATAGCCTATTTCCATCATGTATGTCGGGGTGGATGCTTGAAGGTTTTCTTATATGTGTCTTGTAAGACATGAGGAAGCATTTCTGCTATTTAAGAAAAAGTGCATTGAGATTATAAGCTATTTTATATAAGGCTTAAAAAACGTTTTATGTAAAACTTATAGTAGGCTAATAACCTGGTTTTCAGTGTGGAAGGTCACGGATTTGATTATAGGCAGATTGAAACAGCGAAGGATATAAGTTGAATTCGCATTTTTATTTACATCAATAATATCTAATGTTTAATATCATTGAACAGTTAAAATATTCAGTATGTAAATATGAAAATAAACTATTTAGTTTATTTAAATATTGGATATTTTGGTATTTAACCCAGTTCAAATATTAAAAGGAAATAAAGAAAAACTCTTAAACATAGACAAGCAATTTTTTTACTTCTGGTGATGAATATGAGAATGTAATTTTTCAAGATAGTTAAGAACATCTGCATCATAGTATTTTTACAGTTTTCAGTAATTTTTATCGATGTAATTTATCGATAAAAATCGATAAGTAATTTTTATCGATAATAGTATTGTTGTATAATATGAAGAAAATGCGAAAATTGCTCACACAAATTCACATTCTAAAGTACCTGCTTGTTGAAATCGAAAATGCTTCACACTATATTATTATAAACGTGTTTGGATGAGAAAGTACCTTATTTTCTCATATTTAATTTCTAAAATCACAATACTTAACATATGAAACTTTCGTAATTTCTCTTTTATTTTAATGAATACATATTTCAGGTAATATTCAAATACTGATTTATATCAAGTACAAGATATTTCTAAAGGTAAAACATTTATAAAATACCTAACTCTACAAAATAATCTTCTATAATTTCAAAAATCGTTGAAGTCATTAATGAAAGCTATGAAAATTTTATCTACGAAAATGTTTATTTTTTTATTTCTGAAGATATTTCAGACTATTTAATTGCTTTTCCCTCATTCATTCTTTTATCCATAATTAGACAACGAAATATGTTCGGAAATGACAGCACTCCAGTTTTAGCAGTTTTTCTTGATAGACAGGCAGGGGGCGCTTCTCGCCGTCTCTTGATTGCAACAGGCCTCTCTCTTTCGGAGATATTAGTTTATAATCTGCTCTTCCTCTGAAGCAGACGTTCCTTAAGCAGTTTTTCTGCGTAATGCACACTTAAAAGTTTTATAAGACAAACTCTTCACAGATACTTTTTTAACCTACGTTACTTTTACATAAGAAAAAGGATTATTCATATTCGCATGAAATTTTCATTATAATGGAATTCTTTTTATATACTAATATCCATTAATCTACAAATTTGCAATATTTTTGAACAATATGATTATCTCTTTCCTATTTTCTTGGCTATTTATTACTGTTTCGGGTAAGCATTATGATTCAAAATATTTGTATATATAATGTTGAAAAATCAACTAAAAAACATAAATTCTTTAATTTTGGTTATTTATAGTAACTTTGTATTTTCACAATGAATATTTTAAAAATAATTTTATTAATAGCAATAATTTTGAACAAATTTTGAAATTATATATATATATATATTGATTATCTTATAACTGTATATTTATGATATTAGGATTCTAGCTTTCGTTCAATTCAAAAGTGAATTTTCAATAAATATAATCCCATTGAATAAAAGAATCAAACACTTTAATGTTTAGATAAGTTTGTTTTTAACAAAGCAAAAATGTAGTAATTGAGAAACGTTAATTTTCGCCGTTGTCACATATTCTGTATATTTCTTTCAGTTAGCTTTGTGATTTTATGTTATTGACTATTTATTTATTATTTTTTATTTAATTCTATATAGATTGTGATGTAACATATTTGCCATACTATATATATATATATATATATATATATATATATATATATATATATATATATATATATATATCATCAATAAAGCGCAAAAATTACAAAGATATTTAAATGAGTAAAAATTAAAAAAATTAAAATTAGAAATATAATTTTTCTTTTCTCATCAGGAAAACAGGGGACAAAAAGAAAGCTTTAAAATATTTTATGTAAATATTCTGAAAAATAATCAATAAATAAATGAATTGTTCGAAATGCTTTCGACAGAAAATTATTACCAATTGAAAATAGAAAGTAAAACTGGAAAGCAAAAATTTCTATAATGAATCTATAAGAGAATATAAAATAGTATCTGAAGGTGTGAAATGTTTTTTTAATGAATGCAACAATTTTAATTATGAATACAAATTTAAAGACAGAGTAACCATAAGAATTAGAAGCACCCAAAAAAGTAGTGAAAAAGACACAAAACTGAATATTAACTTACCAAGAGATGCTGAGGAGGCAGAGTTTAGCAGTTGTCGTAAAAAAATGAACAGAATAAAAAAAACTAGGTAGAAAACTGTTTCAAAAAGATTTAACTCGATAATATTTTATGGATGAAGTTGCAATCAAAGGTGAAAAATTTGAAATTAATTAAATTGTTAAGGTATTAAGGAATGAAGTAATAAAAAAGGGAAAAAAATCATTAAAATACAAAGTTCATAATCATGATAAAAAGATACTTCCATTTTAATATTTAAAATTTGCTTAGAATTTTTTCACAACAGTGCAAAAAAGTAATTAAGGAATAACTAAGCCTACAATATTAAAAAATCAAAAAGAAAATACTTAATTTTTAAGCATAATAATAAGACTGCAATATTATTATAAATACTGATAATTGTTAAAGTTTATAAAAAAGGGTTAGCGAAAGAAGAGAGGGTTATTACGAAGTGAACTGTCTATGAAAAAAACAAAATTTTATTTGATTTTTCAGCTCAAATTAATTTTTGTAATTATTTTATTTATTATTATTGATTTATTATTTTAATGAAATTGTCAATTATTAGGAATATTAAAGGCCTCAGGGCATTACCCTTAAGCTACTTTTCTAAGAAATTAATATATTGTTATATTTTTATTAATAGTTAACTTATAATAACTAATAATTTTATATTTGTGCAATGAATTATAAAAATATTTTTAAGAATGCATTTTTCATTTCAGGGGCTAAATATACTTCATCTCTAATTTGTGAATATAATTTAATTCAAAATTAAAGAAAAGATAATCTTAGCTAAAATAAACAAAAATTTCATGTTGAAATTTCACATTCATTTATTTTGAAATACAATAAAAACTAAACACAGTAGCACGCTAGCCCATATGACGTCCAAAGCCTACGATGCTCATATTTATTTCTACGTTTGAGGTCCCTGGTGTGCGAAGCATATGTACCGGTTAGTTGATCATCTCAACGCTATACCCCAGTCTCTGTCCAGTTTCAACCATCAGTCTCTATCTGGTAGCCAAATGTAATCTTGAAGCAAATGAAAAGACCCCTTCAACTGAATTCCTAGCTGCGACATCAAAATGTCTACTGAAAGTGAAGAGGTGGATAACAGTGAAGTTCATCAAGTCCACGTAAAGGACAAACTCTCTCTGTCAAACCTAAACAGTGAAGATTCTTTTGCAGATAATCATGTCCAGTTCTAAGGCAAAAATTTGCCACATCCACGGCTGTACAGTTCCTGAGAATTTTTTTCTTGAAAAGTAATATTGCTTATGAAAAAGGATTCCATTTTAGAGGTCACATGAATTTACAAAACTTGTCCTTTTTGTACAACGAGGTTCACTTTCCAAAACATTGTTCTCAAAATTATCTAAAAATGAGTCTTTTAAGAATCCAGACTTTGGGTTGTTCATAATGTGTTCTAATTGAATTTAGGAAGATAATCGAACGATGATTGATCAAAAACTGCAGTAATTGGATACAAGTCACTCTTAAGTATCTTGAGCATTTTCCAAAACTTGTAGAAATTTTGCTCTATATAATAGAATAGTCTATCATATAATATATACTTTTATATTAAATAATATAATGCAAAGTAATAAATACTTTTCCGAAATTTTTATAGAATGTAACATTTCTTTTATGATTAATATAAATAAAATTCCTCCAATTCCATTTTACTGAATACTTTTTACACTATCTATCTCATAGATTTTTACCATAGTGCTGTTATTTGTGCATAATTAGCATCATTATTCTACATAAAAAGAGACATCACTAGAATTGCTTTTATTTCTAGAAGAAAATGATTATTTTAGAAATGTTAATTTTGTAAGTAATTGTGTCCGGTAATGTAGATTATTATATTCGTTTCTTTTTGCTTTAAATTGCTACTGAATAAGGCCATGATCTATTTCTAATTAAATTAGTTTATTTTTGAGTAAATCATTTGGCATAAAATATTTATAATTGTTCAATGGAATTAATTTTAGAACTTCCTGTTTAAAGGGTATGCATGTGCTTTAACTGATTACAATCATTAAAAATATTGATTTTTATTATAAAATTTAACAAAAATATTTTTGGTATATATCAAATAATAAAATATCATGAATCTAGATATTTTTTGTTATGTCAGTAATTAAAATTTTCAATGCCTTTAGAAAAGTTTTAAATTAAATTTTATAGAAAAATTTAGATATCTATGGGTAACAAAATTATTGAAGTATTGAAAATAAAAATGAAATTAAATTTATTAATGTTACTTTTCCCAATGTTTACCTTTTTATGTCTTTCCCTTCTATGAATTTAATATTAGTATGTCGGTACATTTAACTACATAAGAGTTTTTAAGAAGATAGCACATCATTATCATGTGGCTTTTATGATGTTATCATTTAAAAAAATCAAATGTAACATCTTAACAATCAAAAATGGTGACACATTCACAAATGCCATATAATACAATATATCATTTTTAAGCCATTGTTTTCAGTTCGGCATTCTTCACCAGGTAGATTGCACGCTTCAAACAGAACTCATGAATTAGTGTCATGAGATACGAATAACATTCATAAGATGTTTTCGTTTTTAGGAAAATTATAACTCATAAACTTATCAACTATTAAATAATTTCTTAGAAAAATACACAAGAGTAATGAAAATTTTTTCAACCAAGATCATCTACTTAATAAGTTTTACAGAAATGTTTAGCCTTTTTATCACACTAAATATAGTGCCAGTTTAAATTATCACATTATTTATAGAAAAAAATTGTGGTATACAATTTGGCAAGATTTTTCTTATATTTCTAAGTAATAAAAATTTCCGTTATACCAAGAGAATGTTTTCTTTTTATAGCTAATTATATGTGTATTTTATTTTGTCATTACTTTATCTCCAATCCCCAAAACGTTATACTCTTTGTTAGTTTTGGAGAAATTTTTATGGTTACTTTTTCCTATTATTTAGGAGGAAATTTTATTGAATTAATTCTAATAAAATATTCCAAATTTAAAGTGAACATTAATAAAAATCATTATTTTGAGAAATAAAGCCTAAGCAACTCTGATTTAAAATAAAATATATTGTATATGAACACATTCTTTACGTTAGTATATTTTATCATAAAACAGTTTCACATAAACACTAATTACATACCTTGGCAAATATTTGGAAAAGAAAATAGAAGCGCATGGTATAGCAATCAATATTTTTTCAAAAATGAAAAACATTGTATCAGCGAAAAGCATTATTCGCATAAATATAACTTCAGGTTCTACATTATTGATAAAGGATAGACTTACCAATACGTATGTAACCAATAAAGAAAAAGTATCCATGTATCACATAACTAACTAATGTTTAATAGTTAAACAAAATTCTTAGATATTCTTTTCCTTGGGCTAAATTTTGTCTTTATTTTGATTGGTGTGATTAACTCGGAGCAAATTTTATTGATTTGATACCGAATATTTATTTTTTACGGACTATATATATATATATATATATATATATATATATATATATATATATATATATATATATATATATATATATATATATATATATATATATATATATGATATACATATATATATATATATATATATATATATATATATATATATATATATATATATATATATATATATATATATATATATATATATATATATATATATATTAACATAGATTTAAGTATCTTAATCGTAATTCTATCTTCAAATTCCACATTATTTGGATGACTGAAATTATGAGTATTAAATGCTATATTTGTGGCTAATTACTCTATTTATGATAACCAATTTCACATTTTATGATTCTTTTCATATCATTAACAATTCACTAAAAAAGGGAATGCATAAGTTAAAAAATTACCCACATTTTATAGATTATGTGTTATTTGTGTATGAAAGTAACATATATAAGTTATATTTGGCATACAGTTATTATTAAAATATTTTGTGTTTAATGTAAAGCAGTGTATTGGAGCCCCGGATTATATTTTAGCGAATTTAGAACACTAGCCTATCGCCATGTCCCTCATAATTTTGAACCGTGGTCAGGTGATGAGGTAATACTTGTCAGCAGACAATAACCTCCTAATGTATGAGCAGCAATAAAAATCCACAGTTTAAATTTCATATTTATTATTAATAAAAAAGTGAATTTGGTTTTTTACTTTTGCTTATGAAGATGGCCTGCTAAAGTTTAGAAATTAATGTTTCAAATAAGTTGAAGAGAATTGTGAGTTGTGATTAAAGCGACAGTAACAGTGAAATTAGTAACGCAAAATGTAATGTGACGGGAGTAATGACCTTGTTGAAATACTATCTTTAGAGTTTTACCTAGTATCACAAATATCAGAAATGAACGTCTCTTGCTACTGTGTGAGGATTTATTAAGAGGTTACAGATAAACTGTAAAAAGTGTCAAATCAAACACGAGATTCCTCATCTTTGATTTTGAACCACTATATGACATCTACAGCAAATAGATGACTGCAAATCCTTACATAATAAAAAAGTCTTGGAATTGTTCTTAAATTTACCAAAATTATTGATTATTGACGAAATTATTTTTTATGTCTCATACTTTATGAGATTCTGGTGCTGTGTGATTTCCCATAGATGTCTGCGGATTTCTGTATATGTTCATCTGAATCATCTGAGAAATTTTCCTACGATACGTTAGTAAATCTCACTATTTATAAAGGTATTGCCTTAAAGCAAATGAGAAGACAACTCTTAAAGTGCCTTACAGCTACTTTCAACTGTTAAGATTAACACAGCTGTAGCTGGATATTTCTTTCTTAATCAAGATGCCACTATTGAACCAAAAAAAAGAATAATAATAATATTTTTTTTAATGATTCAGAAATTGACTATCAATGGTGTTTCATAAATTGAGTTTCTTTCACAAGATTCATAAACTTGTTAATTACATAAAACTATTAACACAAGGAAATTCATCAAAACATTTAATGATATAGTAACAGTTTTAAAATTCTTAAAACATTCCTTATTTAACTTCACAATTTCAAAAATTGTTGTAAAAAACGGCAACAACTACTTAAAACTATTATCTTAACTATATAATTTTCTAACTAGAGCTTCTCTTTTTATAACACACTACCTAGAACTACTAAACTTTTCTTTAAACTAAGTAATTAGTTTACGCATGTTGTTCCTTTAATGCAAGTTATAAAAATAATTTAGAAGTTTTGGAAACTTTGGAATTCCATGATGCAGATGACTTCGTAATAACTTAAAGCTTGGTTTTGTTTTTTTCATATTTTCATATTATTTATTGACGTAAGTATTATGGAAATAAAAAAGTTATTTATTTTACTTATTTTGTGTTATTCATATTTTATTCTAAAAATATCAGGAATAGTTTTCTTTTTCAAACAAGAAATTTTTAATTAAAATTATGAAAAGTTTAGTTTTTTACGCATAAAAAAGCTGAATTTTTTATAACTATACATTAGCAAAGAAATGGGATATTGAAATTCATTTTTTTAACATCCTCTTAATATTAAGAGTAAAATTCTCTGATATTAAGAGAATGTTAAAACTTATTATTTTGTACTTTTTTTAGAATATTATTATTTTTAAGTATTTATTTATTTAATATAAATACCAGTGATAAGAGAGAATTAATGTAAATATATAATTTCAAAAAGTGTTTGTTTATTAAAAAATGTTTAAGAATAATTATTTAATTTTTATTGTTATTATCTTTAATGTATTTATCAATGTTATTTATCTTCAAGTTATTTACAATAATATATATAAATAAAAATTATAATAATTGAAAACTATCAATACACATAGCAATATTTCCTGCTAAAGAAAATGAGCTTGAATCATGTAAATATCGATATTCCACAATATATGCTCTTAAAATCTAATTATTCCTCAGAAGATTTCAATTTTGGAGAGGCGGTGTTGTTAATTAAAATCAGCACTTTAGTCTTTAGCTTTCTACATCAAAGATTCAGTTCATTTCTTTGATATATTTTTGATGGAATTTGGAATAAATTGTGATTGCCTTTTGTACCATAAATCATTTTTGAGTCGCACAAACTTTATGCAGGGAAAAGTTTATCAATAAATCATTCCATATTTATTTAATTTATCAAGACTAAGTGTCTATAATTTTTTAAGTTAATTTTAATTTAAAAATTAAGAATATATTTATTTCAATATAAAAGTATATATTCTTTTTTAAAATATCTTTCTGTTACAATTTTTAATTTTTGTGGATTTTTATTTTAGTTTATTTTATTTATTTATTATTTCTTTTTCTTTGCGCAAATTTTACCTCTGGAAAATTGTCTTTATTCTTGTGAAGAATTTACATATTGTATGAAAGATAATAAGTTTTATGTATTTTAGAAATAAATTACTATTATGTTGTAAAAGAGTTTCTAATTAACATTCAGTAAAAAGAAAGTATCTTTTCTATGTTTCTATGCTAAAATATGTGTTCCTTTGAATTTTACAACTTTTTTTAATACTAAACTGCCATTTGTAGCTAAAAATAACTTAAAGTATTAATTTGAAAACTCAAGTATTCCTTATTGGTTTTAGTAAGATATTTTTATTTTTGAGAAGCTCTTTATATAAATAATGACGCTTTAAAATCTTATATAATAATAGTAAGTGTGGGAATCACCTAGTTATTATAAATTAATAAGAAAATTTAATAACCAAGTTTTTTTCACAAATATCCTGGCAGCTTTAAAAATGATTTATTTTCTTAACTGTAAACAGAAGATATATTATTATTTTACTAAAAATTTTACCACTAAGTAATTTAAAAATATCTATTATAATTATTTATTAAATTAATAAACGTATCTGTAAAAGAATGACATTTCTGAGTAACACATAAAAATAAAGCAATAGCGATTTGCTTACAAGTAATGTGAATATTCGTTGTAAATACTTCTTCTAATTTTTATTAGATTTAATATCTTCAGAATATGTTTAGGTATATTAATAAAAAAGTATCTTAATATTTTGAAAGTACTTGATTTGCATTATTCTTTTCGTTATTTTGTTAACAATTTATCATTCCTATGCTTGAAGAAAAAAATATACCAATATTTAAGAAAAAAATTAATTTAATGATATACGAATAATTGTCATAATAATGCCATTTAATCGTATTTCTGGTTGAATTGCCTGTAATACGTACACTAAAAGTATGAATTCAGAAATGCTTCATGCTAAAAATGAAGGAAAGTCCTCACATATTTTGAATAAAAGCATCAATCACTGTCATTGTCGAACAGGTAAAAAAGTAATCGTTGTGTGTGGACTAAAAGGGATAAAAATAGACAGTTCTGAATAAAAGCTTTTACGTTTTATAGATTCAGGTATACCATTATTGTCAATTTTATTTTATAAAATTATAGTTCACTTACAAATATTTTTAATTTACATTTAATAATGTGTAGCTAATATTTACAAGTGTTAATTGAACCAAATAAAATAATATAATCAGCTTTGAGGGAAGAAAAGCAGAATATACATTTTCCCAATAATATGAAATAATTAAGAAATATATCTGGTATATTATGATACATTAAAAAGACATTACGTAAACTTTATAATATTCAACATGATAAGTTTTATAAAAATTGTGCTTATGTACGTATGAATAAATTCAAATGAATTCATTTAATACATGAACTGTAATGCTTGTGTTTAAAATTAAATGGATATTGTGTGTACATCAAAATAAATGCTTGAAAAATATTCAGTATAAATCTAACAATTTACATGTACATTTGGCACATTAACTTTTTACCTATAATCGATTGCTTAGTTCTCATACATAATTAGAGAGAGAGAGAGAGAAACGACTTTTATTCTTACTTTTACATAGTACACGCACAAAGGTAGGATTTTTAAACATGCTGAACATTTTCTTTGCGTATATAAAAAGGTCGTGTTTCCATATTGAAAATTATTAAGATTCAGTGTCTGAAACCATACTTTGACTTCTGCGTCATTAAATATAAATGGTTTCCACAGCATATCTTCAAATATACATGCCTGAAATTTTGGCTTCACTAAGCTTCTAGGTTTTTCATACATAGAATGAAGTTTATTTTTACCATTCCGCATATGTACTCACTCACATACACATAATCAAAAGGGTTCCATATGAAATTAATGTGAATCATTACAAAACTTAAAAGTTTAAAAAATATGCTAGTGCATCAGATATAAATAAAACTAGTAATTTAGTTTAATTCATTGAAATGTAATGAACTGATATTCTGATACAGTAAAACTACTTTAATATCCCTCTCCTTCTCATACCCTTTCTCTCCGTGTTCTCACTGTTCAAACGAGAGGATAAGTTATAATTTGGGATATTAGTTGCTATTGAGAAAATATATTCAGAATTGATACATGGAGTTTGTAAGATACGAGAAAAGGATTAATGTACAAGAAAAATTAAATCATATTATCCATCTCTGGTAAATAGAAAACTCGATATAGCTGCATGTAAAACAAGAAAATAAAAATGTTGTCTATCTAATGACGAAGAATTTCAATAAAAGTTTCGATTTCTTTTGATCAAAAACAATGTCGCACACTTATGTGATAGGGAGTCAATAGAAATATCAATAAACAACTTTCCCATTCGCTTAGAATAAAACTTTAATTAATGAAACCTTTTACTTTGAGTTCCCAAAAATATATTCAACATGTCTCTATTCCGGAGTACATGAGGTGCAATCCATTTGAAAGATTTTTCGTGAATAAATCTTCCGCCAGTTGAACGGGGTTGACCCTATTATTTGTGAGGATGAATTTTTTTCGATTGCTGTAATACATGTGAATGTCTCATCCCTGTTGTTGTTGTTGCTTATGGCACTTGGACAAGCCAAGCTCACTATGCTTTGACAGGGCGAATTAAGTCAAAAGAGAGCTTCTTTCGTTTCGATCAGAGCACCACGAAGGTGAAAGTATGACTTTGCTCTTTTTTTTTAAGGTGCCTCGTAATTTTGAACCACGGTCAGGTGACGAGGCCACACGTGAGCTGGCACCCTCCTCTCCCTAAAATGTTGAACCGCTTTTTCTGATCATATATGAACCGATTCTGCCATTTATAGAAACACAGGAGAAGAATGTATTTTCACTTCCGCGCAATCGAACAATTATTACATGCACAAATGCAGGATTATTACCAGTACAAGAATATTTCCAGATGAAAATTATCCAATATTCAGTTATTCAATTAAAACCGAACTCATCGGTTTTAATTCAATAACTGACAAGACCTCTGCTTATCTCTTTCCTATCTAATTTTTTCAGTCCTGCATGAAACATAGTGGTTTCTGATCATTGAAAATCTAAACACAAAAATAAAAATCTGTGGGTAAAATACGGTCATTATATTTTCGAGCATTTGGAGTCAAAACTTTGGTCTAAATGTTTTGATTATTCGTATATTAATCCAATAAGGTCAGATTCATGATAAGATTTTTGACGGTTTGTGTTAAATACTTATTTTTATCTTGTGTGATTATAAAAAAGTACAATCTTGTCCCAATATTCGGAAAATATTTCTAGTTTCAAAAAATAAATACCATATTAAAGAATGGTTCGTTGGAGAAATTCGGAACATTTACGATTAAAAGAATTAAGTTTGACTCACCTGTAAGTGAGTGATGATTTCCCAAATAGTAATCTAGAAATATCATTTTACTGAAATATCATATTTTTTTTCAAAATATTTCGCAACTGCAAAAATTGTTTTCATTTTACCCATGCACTTAACATGTTTCTGGTCACTTTTCCCTTATTATGTAAAACGCTTAGTTTTCCCCGTAACACAATAAAATCTACATCTTTCCACAATCGTTTCTTTATTTTTGTTAAAAATGATTTTGATTATTTAGTTATTTCATACTTATTTCAAAATCTAAAAATTGTTTTATTAATAGGCTAAATGTTCATTATTCTTTAAACTTTAATTCTTACAAAAAATTAAATTATCTCAAAAATGTTTCATTAGTTATAAACAGACAAATAAAATCTCCAATGGCTCTTTGATTAAAATTAATCATACCTACATACATCTAACCACTGAAATGAATGCTTATAAATGGAATATAACAAAGAGTATTAGCCGCCCAACTTGTCTAGTGGTCAGGGTGCCTGACTGCGCAGAAGAAGGTCCTGGGTTTGAATCCCGGTTCGGGCATGGATGTACTTTCTCTCTTTATCCATCCTGCCTTTGTCCTTTCCTTGTATGAATGGGTTGTGAATGGTTACCTATCCTATAAACGGGTACCTATGGCATGTGAGTACTGAGGAAGTCGGACTCCATGCCAAAATATGGTCCAGTTGGAAAAGTGGAGCAGCGCACCCCATAATGCCAGCCTAGCTGGCACACGACAACGACAATAACAACAAAGAGTATTATAAGTTGATGATATCCGTAAAAATATTTCTAAATAAATTGAGCTCTAAATTTCTATGTGTCTCTCCTGTTCTGTAAGAATACGTATGACTAAAGATACTTTATTATACAATACAAAAGAAATTTATCAATGTGAGAACAAAATTGCCTGATATACAGTTTATACATTGAATACTAGTTTTTATTTGAAAAAGCATGGGGACGATTAACAATAAAAGTGTTCAGACTCAAACTTATTAATTTATGTGCAAATTGATTGTAAAATGATTTCAATTTTTTATTTCTAATGTTTCTAAAATAATGAGATTGTAACTTTCAATAAAATAGCTGTATTAAAGCTACGAAATATATATTTTCATTCGAACTCTCTAACAAATTTCATGTTTCATAACGTAATCATTTTTGAACATTTAAGAATAGGGGTTTTATTGAATACTGTCATGTGTATAAAGAACATGATACTAAATATATTGATTTAAACTTAAGGCAACTGATACACAAAATACACATTTTGGTGCTTTGTCATTTGCATTTTGCATTGATTCTAATATTTTTGAAAACACTAGTTTCTTATTTTAAAAACACGTTCAATAGGAATCATTAACCGTTAATTACCAATTAATATCATTAACCGTTAATTAATTAAAGAAGTAATCACTAAATAGATAATAAGTATCAGATGTGTTGCAGGTATAACAGATTTATAGTTTAATATCTCAAGTTATAGACAGGACTCTATATATATATATCATAATTATATATAGATTAATTATTATATTATGTAATTTAAAAGTGAATACAAAATGTAAATGGAATATGAAATTATAAGTGCTTATGTAATTCTTTAATTAAATACTTCTTAATAATACATGAAATATTACTTGCTTCTGTAATATATTAATGTTGCTTTTTGTAATGTATTATATATTGTATTGTAATATATTGTGCTGCTTCTTGTAATATATTAATATATGGAAGATATAGAAAGTCTTTCAAAATATTTTGTGTAGATTTTAATTCAAACAAGGAGAATCTCATTTCCTAAAATAATAACAAAGTTAATTATTTTAAAGAATTACATGTGAAAATTGAATTTTCTCTTACGAACTGAGTATATATCGATTTTTGTTTACAAACAAAATGAAAAGAAAACAAAGGAAAAAGGTTATCCTTTCTTTTATATGATTTTACGTAACTTAGGTACAATTTTATTTGAAATGGAAGATGAAATCAATTCATAATAATAAATATAAAGAATCTTATTGTTGATATTGAATACCATGGAATTGGTTTTCTAAAGAAAATGTATCTTGGAAAAGTATTTTGTACGTTATTTCATAACAGCATTCATGTTACCATGGCAATATGATCTTGCTACTTACACAAAGAAGCAATATAATCGGTTAAATAAGTATTTACTTTAAGTTGATTTATTATTATATCTTACACACTAAATTGTTTTTTCTAAATAGACAGTTGATGAAAACAGATAAAATGATAACCATGTTATTCAAAGCTTACTTTTCTATTCTACATTTGTCATACATCTTATCTATTTATATGTCAAGAATTATTTGTTTACATTAACTTTGATATGAAATTGAATTCAAATATATATTTTTTAATCAATGTATTATAAAACATTACACACAGTAGGAGGATATTTGTAAATTATTTGTAGTGCGAAGTATTTTGCTGGAATGGCAGTTTCACGAGGTGAAATTAATTTAGAAATTCTTATTTTATGAAAATGTTTTTATTCATAAATTAGATATTCTAAGGAAAATTCAATTTACTTTGTGGTTAATGCTGTTACACTGAAATCTGGAACAATTAATCCTTTTAAAACGAATAAATCACCAGAGATATTGTAACAGATTATATGTTTCGAATGTATTATGATAATTCTAAACTATAATATATTTAGGAATGAGTTTAATTAACACAGCCCTTAACAAATCGCCATTCTGACACAAGCACAACAACACTATTGACAGACCCAAATGTGTGTGTGTGATTTCAAGACAGTACTAACATTCAAACAATCAGAGTCAAATTTTTATGTATTCTGACATTATTTTAGAGGTTACAGTCGTTTTTGGGGACAACCAGTTTCGCGATTTTCAAGACTAGAAAGGAATTTCATGTGTTGATTAACTAATATTTTTTAAGATAGAAAATACTGTTAAAAATAAACAATGGTTTTTTGATAAGCATTATGGGGACTGTGCACAAGGGGAATTAAGTATTACTGACAAGTATGCTGAATTTAAGCCTGGTCTTACAAGCGTCGATAATGTCAAACGCTCTTGACGCTCAAAATCGGCATTGCTCCCGAAAACATAAAAAATGTCAATAAAATATCTTTAAGATGCAGTAAAATATAGTTAGGTTTGATAGCTGACACCTTGAAGATATGAAAAGGCATTGTGTTTACAATTTTATATGAAACTTTAGACATGCGCAAGTTACTTTAAATGTGGTTACCGCGCTGCTCACGCTGAACCAGAAACAACTAAAATTCAATGAATCACTTTTCATATTGTTTCCACACTCACCGTATTCTCCAGTTTTGGCCCTAGTTGGTACTGGCTTTTTGCACACACGAAAAAGATATTTTAGGTTAAAAAATTTGGCTAAAATAAAGAAGTGATTGTAAAAACTAAGACTTATTTTGAAAACAAAGATAATTCATTTTATATAAAGGGCATTGAAAAAATAGAGGAGCATTGCCATGAAATTATCACTCTTTTTTTGTGAAGGCCATTGTACGGTATTTCCCGATCCTACACATAATTTCCTATCTGGAAAACGTCGTTATAGAAAATAGGCCATATTCAAAGCAAAGGAGGAACATAGAATACGTACCCCCCTGACGGAAGTACATGCAGAAGGTAGAAGCACAACATTCATCTCTCGGTGTTATAGAGTAGCTAAGATTGAACCCAGGACTTTATGCACTGAAAAGCCCTGTCCCATTACTAGGCAACCGAAATCTGTAATTGATAATTTTAAAAAATCAGTGATCCACAAATTAAAGTGTCATCCATTTACGATCCAGAAGATCTAAATGCTACAACCTCAAGGCCAAAGTATACTCTGATCTTATGTGACAATTTTTTGGGGACAATAGTGACTAACGAACTATAGTCCTAAGGAGGAGCACTTTACTTTAGATGGAGTTGTAAATAATCAAAATGATGACCCTTGAGGGTTCTTCATTGACTAATATCTTGCAGCAACAGCCACAAAACTTTGATTATGTAACGACCTGATGTAGATTGACAGAAAATTTTACACTCAAAAGGCTTCCTTTGGAACCCTTCTGAAGGTTTTAAACTTGGTTTCTCACTAGTACATGGTTCAGTGAGCTCTTTCGACGGCACATCATTCCTGGTTTGCTCCATGGCAATGTTTTCAGACCACTTTGTTCATGCAAGGGGAAATAATTCTTTACAATCGTGCCAATTCTAAGAATTGCTTCACACTAATGGCTTTAAGAATCGTGTAATACACATTTTTCCAAGTTTCTCATCTCCTTGCACACCCAACTTCAATCCTTGCGATATCCGTTTGGAAGGATCCTAAAAGACCGTGTTTTTGGACCTCACCTGAGTTGAAAGCTGGTGTTACAGGTCATGTTATTAAAATCCTTTAAGAATTTCTTTGCGCTACCTATAAAGGCTGTAATGCTTTTTTTATAATGTAATTGATTATTAAACGATATTCGGTAATATATTGAATTTTAATGTGATTCTGATAGCTTTTTATTCATTTTTAGATATTCCAACTTCTTTTGGTGGTCAAAATTTGATTTGTTAATTTTATTGAGATACACTTACCTGTGTATGACCAGTAAGTGTATACATCGAAGTTCAGAAAAATTGGATTAATAGAACATGTTTTTGCTAGGCTCTGAGTAATCATTACAAGTCCTTATAATTTTTACTAGCCAGTAAATTTTTCACATGATATAATATTTTTAAATATTTTTTCATTAAACATGTTTATTAAATTCATTGTAATTAGAAAAATCCCTCGCAAAACTGCATTTTGATATTAATATTAATTAAAAGCCACAATATGCTTAAGATAATATATATTTGGAAAAAGCTGATAAAAATAGTAAATTTTTTATTGTAATTATATCGAATGGATAAATTTTTTCTAAAATGTTGCAATTTTTTTATTATAAAACTGAGAGTATTTCAAAACAACGTGATTTATGGTATAATTATTTGATAATTTCTCCACGCGAAATTGATATTTTACTTAAATATTTAATGTAAGCTTATTATATTGAACATTTAATCTAACATTATTATATGTTCTTTGAAGAAATTCTTTCCAACAATGTAGAAACGACAAGTTAGAAACTGTCAACTTTTCCTTAATCACAATCTCTACTGGAATTTCTTTCAGTAGAAAAGACCTGTCATTTCTTTCGATTTTATTGAATTTACCTTCTTATTTGAAAAAGACTTCAATTGGAAAATGAAAATGAAAGCAAGTACTACAATTAATTGCTATTTTTGTCTTTCAGTTAATCACTAAAATCGTAAAGACACATTTTCTTAATATATTTTTATTCTCTAGTTTTGTAAAAGGTGTAGCATTGCAAATCTCAACTTCAGCTATTGTGGCATGTGTGGGCACTTGTGTTTTTATTACTTAAAATTACTTTATACATTTCCTTAAATATTTAAAAAATATATAATAATACGATCTCCTATAGTAATTGAAAGCAGATGTAAAAAGACCCAATGGAAAATCATTTGTTAAACAGAGAGCAATTTAATGATATCTTTCTTACCTTCAATTCAACCACCGCATACTTTCGGGTGGGTTGGCGTTCTTCGTTGGATATTATCTTCAATTCAACAGTTCAGCGTTTTCTGTTTCCAATGGTCAGTTTCTATTTCTGGTGAGTACTATTGTCAATTCTCAGAATCCACATTAAACTATGAAGTGTGAGTCTAGTCAAATTAATACTATCTGGCAAAATATTCTAATAAGATGTAAAGGAATCAACAAATCAAATTAAAAAATCATTTTAATAAAATTAAACATTATTGTAAGCATATTATGTAAGCATATTGACTTTGTAATTCACATTTTGCTTACACATTTTGCATAGGATTCAGTGAAATTTGAATCGGATTCAATTCCACCATTGGTTACATTTTCCGATGTGAGATAGCGTATTTGCCAATCTACATGAAATACAAAGGTCAGAATGAAAGTTCATACCATTTTTCCCTACTTCATCTGAGTGTTAATGTTATCACAAAGAATAGAGGATCTTCGTTCGACTCGTCTTCATATAGGATGCATCCATAAGCATTTGTTTTTTAAAGAATTAAATCCATGGTTTGAAACGTCTGTTAAACTTTATACAATTTATCGTACTTTAATTACATGTCATGGTTTTAACCACCCACGTTTAATTTTTTTAAACTGATATTTTAACTTTTATTTTGTTTATTCATTTAGCCACCCCAGAGAAACTTTTTTGGCTTTTTAATGACAATCAAATTTTTACACTTTAGTTTATATTTTAAATTTTGCAATTATATATATATTTTACTTTTATATATATATTTAGATTTTAATTATATTATATACAAATATTTTTCTTTTTTATTAATTTTTTAATGTTGCTTGGGTTTTTAAAAGAGGAAAAATTATTACACAGAATGTACATTTTTGGCGTCGTTTGTCCATTTTTAAACTTTGATCTAGGAAACCCAACCTATTTTGTCTAATTAGTCTTTGTGCACAGAAAGTGACTGTTGGACGACAAATAAAAGGAAACATTAAATGTAGGATTCAATTCATGGTCTAAGTATGGTTTATAACATCATTTAAAATTCTTAAGCATTTTCGGCTACAAGTGATATAAATACCTTAAAAGATGTTACACGTTTATAATTAAACTTACGTTTATAATAATCGTTAAGAGAATAACTTAGGAATATGTTGCCTAAACATGTCTCAGATGTTCTTGTATCTATTTTGTCGAAAATACTGTGGTTATGAAATTATGTCATGGTTTTAACCACCCACGTTTAATTTTTTTAAACTGATATTTTAGCGATATTTAAGAGAAGACTTATCTAAGCAAAATCTTTTATCGAGCTTATTAATGCAAAATTTCTACTAATGACAGTCGATGAACCACTGAAGCAGCTGTAAGTAGGGCTAATGCTAATATGTATGTAATAAAGACTACCTTATCGAAATTTGATTCAATACTAGTGGATAAAAATATCAGCTATTTTTCTTAGTTAAAATATTGCTTAAGACATATTTAATAAGATAAGGAAACCGTAAAAATAATCAGAGTTTGAAATTCTTTCAAGAATGCATTTATATGTATTATATGATTTTTAACAATGTAATATTTCCTTTTTGTTATATTTTTAATTGAAATTGTAAATAAAAAAGTTATAGAAAATATCATTTGGACATTATAGAACCTGATCTGAATTACTGTGATTCACATTTAATTTACTGAATATACATTAGATGCTTGTTTATCTAACTTTCAATTTAATGTCATCACAGTGTTTTGAAACTTTGTCTGCAAAGTTATCAATATGAGGTATATTTAAATAGAAAGAGGAAATGATTTCTTGTGTCAGGAAAATAGAATGCTCCATATCTGATATCGATGAGTAAAATTATGTTCAGAAATCTTAAGCACATTAATCTTTCGTCATATCCAAGGTCTTCCGTGTTTCAAAAATTTGAAGGAACGTATGCCATTTCAGATTTTTTTTCATAATTCGATCGTTTTACGAAGTCGTTGGTAATATTTAAGAGTTTTGATTAATGGAAACAAGCAGAGGAAATGGAATGAAAGAAATGAAACAAGCAAGCAGACCAAATTGTTTTTCATTGGAGCTTCGATTCAAGAAGTATAATTTTAACGAGTTTCACTGAGATCACACTGCCATTTTTTGGTATATTTATGATAGTTAAATCCACGAGTAAAAAATCTTTCAGAAATATACCGCACCTTTATTTAAAGTACGAAAAATCAAGTAACCTATAATTTAACTTGATTGTAATTCAAAATTAATGAATGTGGTTAAACACCAGATATGATCCGCAGAAAAACGATATGAAAATAAGATGATGCCAAGAAAAAAAATTATTTTAGAAGATGAAAAATAATTGTTGTTGAAAATCTGAAATTGATTTTTAGTTAAATAAAAAAGCTACAAATCACGAAAATGTAACTATAATATTCAAATAAAGTTCATTCTGTTCAACAAAACAGAAATTTCACCAAAATTGCCTTGAATTCCTATTCATAATGATTTTTAAATTGATTTAAAATTATATTGACCACTTAAAATATTAAATTTGTTTTACTTTTTAAAATAAAGTATTGTTTGTGTAACTAACTACGCCTTGCTTTCCTCCAGAAATTAATTTCATTTTTGAAAATTTTATTCGAATTTAATATGTTTTATAATACTATATTCCTACACATGACCACAAAAAGGCATTGAATATTCGTGATTGAGAATTTCTTTTATACCTGTTGGATCTGTAAAATTCTCATTAGTAACAAAAAATAAAAACAGGAAATTTTTTAATTTTAATACCTTAAAATTACTCGATGCATTTTTGTAATCTACTTGCAAACAGAAACACAATGAAATATTTAATATTTTAAAAAATCTTTGGTCTTATTGTATCAAAGGAATAATTTGGCATATTTTCCTCATTATTACTTTGAAATTTCTTATTTGATGTTATTTATTTTTTAAGAGTTTATTTCTTTATCTAATAACACTTTTCCAATTAGCAGCCTTCAACTAGAAAAGCGTCACCAATCAAATTCCATAACATTTATTTGATTAAGTTTTATTATTTTCTTTTAGTTTGGATAATTAATATATCGGTGAGGATATACATTTACATGAATTTAATCAACATGCATTTAAATCAGCACAAAGATAAAACTAATAGGGAGCCTTCTCTAGCTTAAGTAATTCTAATACAGAATAAAAAGAACATTTAATTCTGTTTGATTCGTCAGAAAAAAATAGAGAGTATAACATTATATATATATATATATATATATATATATATATATATATATATATATATATATATATATATATATATATATATATATATATATATATATATATATATATATATATATATATATATATATATATATATATGGTTTTGGTAGCGTTAGAGATTAGAGTCAGTTTTAAGTGAATGCATGTTTTTGCTTCACAAATCTACATTTTCCAGACATTGTTATTCTTCAGGGAGTGAATATTTTTATGATTGTATCTTCTGTTTTCCATTTTCTTAAAGCTGTTTCGTCAGGACATCTTCGGCTAGAGCCTCCAGGGCAATTCTATGCCTTCTTCACTGGCGACAATTTTTTCATCACATGTATTCCGGATCCGGGAAGTGGTGCAACTAGACTTGCCTGGCAAACGCCTTCCGGAAAAGATATCACTCATACCAAGGGAAGGTGAGGCAAACTCCAATACACACATGATCTTATCGTAAATGTATGTATCATAAATTTTATTGTGATACAGTTTCTTGACAGTTAAACTTACGCATTATTATATTTATCAACAACTTATATTTCTCTTTATTCATGTGTCGTAAGAAAGTTTCAAAATACTTTTATCTTCTAGAAATCTTTAAATACGTGGGAAATGATTCATGAACTTATATTATTACACGAAAATGTTATATGTATAATGCATATATAATGCAGTTCATATTAATCAGACGATTAGTGAATATAGACGCACACTTTTCTTGAAATTCAAAAGAGTACCATCTACCATACATTTTACGCTAAAAGTATCAATCTGCATTAATTTGTTCTGTTAACACGTTGCATATTAATAACAGAAAATAATATGAAATTGCTGAAAATGTTAACTATAATCTGTTTTCATTTAATTTCCTTTTTGTAGGTTTCTTTAAAAACATCAAGAAATATTAAATGTTTTTATGTAAATAATGCACATTTTTTAAGAAACTTTACTGCAATTTTTAAAGTTCTTTCACATAATATTTTTTATAATTACACATTTTATTAGTAACTATAATGTATAACATCATTCTGTTATTTAAAATATATTTAAGTACATATTTTTTATGTCGTTTACATTTTATGAATTATGTGCTGAAAATTAATTATGCTGTATTAACTTCTCTTGATAAGGCATGTGTAAACGTATTTTAGTTTTAAATATATTCTGTAAATGGCAACACTGGCCTTCTTTTATCTGTATTCAAGAGATGAATGATTGAATTGAGATATGGTAGATCTATTAATAACAGAAATTAAAAGATACCTTATATAATATATTTCGGGTGAGCCAAAAACTCTCTAAAATTTTAAAACTATATACAAAAGGAATGAATAATGATTAAAATAAAGAGGTTTTCAAGAAAGACACGCAATGTAGTCGGATTTTGTTTAGATGCAAATGCATCTAATAAAAATCAAAATTTAAATCATCTTTCATTATTGTGCCTTCTTTAAGCAATTATGTCTAAAATCTAGCTGCAAAATGTTCATGGTGACCATTCACTCTTTAGGACAATAAAATCATTTCAAGATTAAACCGAGGTGAGCTATTTGTAATCGTTTTTATTTGCCATTTTTAGGATGCGCGCTATTCCTTGTTAATTAACGGAAAGGGGATCACATATATTTTATTGATTGAACATGAATAAGCGTTACTGTTGTTTTATTGTTGCACGGTATTTCATATTTTGTGATACAGTAATTCCCCAATAACACGATACTCTTATAACGCGTGTTCATATCACGTGATTTCTCCCATATAACGCGTTGATTCCCCACGTTATATTTCTGTACTGGGAAATTCATAATGATTTGAACAGTTCACACGCATTTACGCGTATGTTTGCACATTGTGTCAATTGTGTTCTTATAAAATTAACTTTGAAAAAACTTGAACATTCTGCTAAAAGAAAGATGTCAACGGAACATTATTTCAGATAGCTCCAGTAGAGAATAAACATATAATAAAACTGTTTTTGGAATTATTTGATTTATTTGAAATTAACTGTTTTCTCGTTACATTTGTATAAGTTTTTTTTAATTTAAAATGTTCTTAATTTGATTTGAATAAAACGCACACATTTCGCTTACAATATAGTTTTTCCTTAATATTTGATTTAAACCTACTTTAACGGGAAAAGTTAAACGTGAATCATTTGTATATAACGCGTTATATGAGGTCATAAGAGTGCGTTTTACGAGAATGCTCGTACTAAGCTTTTTCCAAAATTATCCAAAAATCCAAAATTATATTAAATTGAAAATTTCTAATTTTAAGTATAAGTTAGGGTAAGTTGCATAATGATTTTCGACGACATTAGATATTGAATAAATTAATATCAGGTGTCAAGATTTTGCCAAAGAATGAATTTTAGAATATTTTGTATTCATTGATATAATATATATTTCTAAAATCTCATAATAGATAGCCAAAGTTTGTTGTAAAGCGTTTATGTCTCGTTTCGAAAGAACTTTTCATACATGTTTGGAAAATTCATATACTTCAAAGGAATAAATCTGGAAAGTTCGTAGGCATTGGTAACCAAAAGCCATGCACGTTGAAGGCAAAAATTGTTATATCTATCTCTCATTCTTCACAGTGTCTGAAATCGAACTCTGACTTTCTGATCTTTTCAATCTGAAGGGCACTGTCGTACCATTAAAATTAGCTTTTGATATATTGTAGTTCTTGTATAATAGAGTTTTATAAGGAAATAAAATAATTTCCCATGCATCTGAAATTCAAAATATTATTGACGACTTATAGTAATCACTTAATAAAAATACTTGCGTTACATTAAAAATGGCTTCAATTGTACTTTTAATGCTAAGTATTTTATGTAAAAAAATCAGTTGCTTTATAATTCTTTTGGTGTATTTTTGAATATAGTATAAATTGTTGAGATTTTCACTACCAATCTGGCAATACTGGTTTCTAACAGCACCGATAAGTACAAAAGTACCAACAGTTCGTCGATTCGAATCCCACCTTGGGCATGGATGTTTGTAGTGGTTCGGAATCCACTTTAAACTGTAGGTCCTAATCTAACAAGCCCTCGCATGCAAAAATTGACCGTTGAGCAACAAACAAGGCCAAAATACAAAAGTACTAAGAATATTTTACAAAGTATAAATTTGTCGTCCTTACATCGTATCGAGGAAATAGAGAAGAATTTGTTTCAATTCAGTATTTCAATTAGAATTCTTATAAAAAAAATAGAAACTTTTTAAGATTATTTTATAGACTTTGTGACCAGTTTGGATATTTAAAATCCAGATTATGTTGTTCTTTATCTATAATATCAGATTTTTTATAGATGTGTCTCTTATACACACATATTATTATTTTTAAATTATCTGGTAATTTTATGGTATCAGTATTAGTTTTTTGGGTACTTATATTTTTTCATAATGAATTTTACTTAATTATTATAAAAATAATTTGTTTTATTCTTTTTCTATTATTAGGAAATGTAAAGTGTACTTTGATATGTTTGTTTATGTTTATAATCTATGGAGCGTCTTTTCGAATTTGATTTTTCTAATTTATCTTTTTTCTTTTTTATTACTGATCGATTTTAAATTACTTAAATTGAATCTTATACATCTAATACTTGTATTCAATCTGAAAGTGTACCTCAGATCTAAGAGTCACAATATACATAAGTAGCATTCTTCTTCAAATATCATCTTTAATAAATAGTACCTTATATATTTATGATCTGCAAATATCTTGTTAGCGGACAAATATGGTTTGATTGAGAGACGATTGCAAAAATCAGTTAACAAATTTGTGGTATTGTGCTGGGAGAATGGCTATACC
Source organism: Latrodectus hesperus (assembly GCA_037975125.1). NCBI lineage: Eukaryota > Metazoa > Arthropoda > Arachnida > Araneae > Theridiidae > Latrodectus > Latrodectus hesperus. The sequence continues at coordinate 72,671,967 of CM075856.1, read as the reverse complement.
TTATCGCCAAGCAAGAATAGAAGTGTCCTGTTCTGTAGGAAGACTAGTTTTCACAATGATCCAATGATTTTTATCAGCAAAATTCGTACACAGTTATCAATAAAAAACTTCCTGGGAAATATTTTTGATCGAAAATTAACCTTTCTTCCGCATGTCTTACGTTATGGAAGAAGTGGGAGAGATTGCTTAATATTCTCATGGTGATATCAAATAGGATTTTCGGATGCAGATAGCACATCACTCCTTGGGATTCATCAATCATTGATTTTATCCCGCACTGACAACGAATTTTATGGATTGACTAGGACTATTTTGTGGTTTTTCATGTGTTTTATTTGTGTTATTCCTAGTATTAAACTAAAATATGAAATAAAAAAACTTTAGACCTGAGACGAATGCAACCATCTCCCAATTATTTAACAAAGATTCTAACAACTCCTCATTATGCATTGTGTTCTTGATACTTTCTCCAACACATAAAAGACCATATAGTATCCCAATTTTTCTCACTCGTGCGAATTCATACATGTTGCTTTCAGATCTATGTGATGTTCGGATTGAGACAAAAGACCCATTTGCTCATCGGCCTTTGTATGACCCACTTACAAGTTTTACTAATACCCTTTATAAAATATCGGACACAATTCCTACTGTTTTTCAACAGCTATTCTCTGCTCATCATCGTCTGTTTGAATCATATACACCTTTATTCACTGATGGCTATAAAACAGCATGATATGCTGGCTGGGGAATATTTTTAACAATAAATCTTTCTGTTACAGCTTACATTTTTTTCTGATTCATTTTTATTGCTGAAGCAACAGCTATAAACTGCGCTCTTTAACATGTGAATACAATGACCACCATCTATTTTGTGCGTCCACTGCCAGCATGAGCGTTTTAGAAGCTTTAAGAAACAATTTTACATGTCATTCTGTTGTGTTGAGGATATTCAAAGCCCTAGATTTCCTTGTTGGCAAGGTATATGATATTATATTTTGTTAGATACTAAGTCACATAAGTCTTGTTAGAAATGAAAGTGAAGTTTCTGCAGCCAAGTCTGCAGCAGATCCAGTTCTACCATCTGTTCCGCTCTCAGATGTAAAAAATGCTAGTTGAAGATTCACATATATTATAAGGTAGGAATCGTGAAACATGCAGGTTGGCAACAAATTACATAACATTTTCTCATCCCTCACTTTATTACCAGTTTTACCGTTACGAAGTACGTGCACACACGTTTCACACACAGACATTTGTTTTTAAGGAAATCAATTCCATGATGATGGCGTGTGATAAATCACTTTACTGTTTTTATATTTTTTATTTCAGTCAACTGATGGTGGAGTAGTTAGAAACACTAGGTCCCGGGATTGAATCCTGGCTCAGGCATGGATATCTTTTTCCCTCTCTGTGTGTATTTCTCCATCCTTTCTCTTTCGAAGTAAAGATGGCACACCCAGTGGGTGCCCCACTGTGTAAGTTGCCATAAGCATCGCTCTTTGTAGCGTTGTGTGGATTAAATTCTAAGATCACCCGGGCATTCGGGAAAAATATATTAATATGGCTAGATTTTAACCATCAAAGTTACTTCTTTTTAATAGTGATATTTTCACTTTGTCTGATTTGTCGGAGGAGCCACTGCACAGAAACCTGTTTGCTTTTTTAAAAGTAACAAGTTTTTTTACATTTTTCTATATTTTAAATTTTATAATTTTGATATTTCCTTATTTGCTTTTTAAAAATATTATCAATTATATGATATATAAATATTTTTGTTTTTAAAATTAAATGTTTCTTGAATTTTGTAAAAAGTATATTTTTACACAATATCTTAGATTTGGACAAAGTGTTCTTTTTTTAACACGAAACTCAAACAGCCAATCAACCAGAGGATTATCCTGTAAATTGTTCTAACTTTGAAATAACAAAGTTGTTGCACAGTGTCTCTTTAGGGGTTTTCTTATATGAAGTTTGGAATGTATTCCAATAACTATACTAAACTCTGTGACACGACAGTTCATGTGAGCCAAGCCCTACAGTGCCCATCTCTGTTTTCTTGACCGAGAGGCCCTAAGGTACGAAGTATATGTCCTGCTTAGTATAGTCCTGCTCTAATGCAAAACCCCCAGTGTTTAGTTTCCCAACCAGACTTGGTACTCATTTTATCAACTCATTGATGGGATGAAAGGCTAAAAAGACGTTACTCTAGCCCGAGGATCGAGTCTCGGACCTGTGCCTTGAGAACGTGAAGCGCTAATACCAATAACTACGGACCAAAAATAAATAAGATTTCTGACTGCCATTGATTTGGAGAAAATAAAAGAGTGATTACCTGAAAAGTTTGGCGGATAAATGGTATTTAAATCAAGTTTACCGTACTTTGATATGTTTATTTTCTGTGTTTATAACTTATTTTGCTGTGAAAATTTTATTATTTTAAACTAACGTAGACTTTTAATAAGTAAATTAATTTGAAATTTATTCTCAGTTTTTAGTTTGTTAAAATTCTTATGACTTGCTGCATTCTTATTCTGAATCGTGCATTTCACGTATCATAGTAATCTCTAAAAAATTAAACATAATGTCAAGTACAGAAAGAATGGTTTTTCACTAAAATAAACTTTTTTGATTTCCATATAAAAAAAAATTTGGGTGAAAAACTAATAATAATCCATTAACTATACTATTCGTTTTCTAGAACTTTCAACTAGACTTTCCGTAATTCTTACTGTATTACCTTTTGTTACCTATCCTTGCACTAGTATTGTCATTCATTCTATTGGGAAAAAAGTAAAGTCGAGTTTTTCATTGGGAATTAAGACTTATTATATATACATATCTATCCCAATAACCTAATTAAGGGAACAAATTTGTACAATAAAGGAATGAAATATTTTGAAAGCTTGTTTTCTTACTGTCAACAAGTCAGATATTTCAAAATTTTCAAAATATTGGCAATTTTCAAAGTAATTTCTTCTTCTTTAAACAAACATTTTTTGAAAGAAGTATAATGTATAAATAAAAGAAATTTTTTTACAAATAGTTTAAATGTGAAACATTATTTCAAAAATAAGGTGTGCGATTTCAAATAACTTTATTCAATTTCATCACACAAAATTAAAGGAATACTTATTTTGCAGAGTGCACGTGGAACCTTCTAGTAACAACATTTTGGGATTAGAGCTTGTTGTTGAGGATGTCAGACACAAAGACCAAGGAACTTTTACCTGTTCAGCTATTGTTGATGGCAGGGAGACGAGAATATCTTTCAACTTGACAGTTTATAGTAAGTTTTTATTAGATATTTAGTCTATTATATTCATCGAGGGGAACCAAACATAATCAATACTAATAGTGCTGAGGAAATATTATTGAGAAGCTTTAAAAAGAGTAACCAAACTTCGAAAAAAATTTAGTAATTGACATCAATAGATTAATTTATAAACATGCTTAATACGGCAGACCAGAAATTCCGTTTCAAAATAAATTATATTGTAAACTTTAGTATACCACGATCTCAGTAAATATAATATCAGAAATAAGAGTTTTATATAATAATAAAATATACTTTGAAATATGTCGATTTTTTTATACTTTCGTATAAGGCTGTAGGTCGCAATAAATCCTTTTTAAGAGGAATTAAAAAATTTATTATTTAGATGGGGTAATGTATATTGTATGCCGTAGGCACGATAAATAGCAATGTAAGGAATCCTTTGAAATGTCTTTGAAAGAAGTTATTGTGCAAAAATGAATGCTCTGATCAATATTTATATTTTAATTTTAAAACTCAGTCATATTCCAGTGCCATTCATCTTTAGAATTTCTCGCTAATTGTGAATAGTCTAAATCAATTTTCATGATTTTTAGCTGTGTTAATCATTACATTTTGTGAAATAATTTTTATGAAATATATTTTTTTTTACTATTTTTGGGATTCATAAGATTTTTAGAAAATAAAAAGAAATTTTTATGTTACAGTATGTATAAAATTAAAAGGTTATTAACAGAAATTTAATGTACATAAGTACATATTTTTTTTATTTGATGTTTTACTTCAATTTTTTGAGTGCCTGATTTTAACTCTCTGAAAAAATGGATGTCCTCGATTTTTTGTTGCATTTGGAGACTTCGATGGTTTTTATTATGAACATTTTCATTTTTCGAGAAGTTGTATGTTCTAACAAAATTAGCATTTACGTACTAGAAATGACCAGAAAGCGATCTTTAGTTAATCTTGAATTTAATTTTACCAAATTCGCATAATCTTGCATCAATGACAAAGAAAATATTAAATTAAATACGTGATGGAAATTGAATTAAGTAGTTGATTTTTAATTTCGTATAATACGTATAAAATAAAATTTCAACTATCATTTTTTTACTAGTCATGAAATTTTTAATTGATTTTGATACTTTTGTATTTATATCTAAAAAGATATATTAATTTGAATGTTATGAAATTAGTAATATCGGAAGCTCTATCCCTTTCAAGTATTCAAATAGTTTATAGGTTATTTATATTACACCCTGTATTAATTTAAAAACCATTACTATGATCTTTTACATCTGGCAAATCGCATGTCTATAAACTTATGAACTTTTACTTTTCACTGTTTTGCTTAGAATCGAACATTAATATGATAAATAAGTTATAAGATTTCTCATAAGTTTAATTAACATTTCTTTGGAGATAAATGTATCTCGAATATTAAGAAAATATTATAATATATATATATATATATATATATATATATATATATATATATATATATATATATATATATATATATATATATATATATATATATTTATATATATTTAAACAATTAAAAATATTATAATTATATGAAAAAATATGTAATAAAATAAATAATTCATAACATCTTGATTTTTCAGTAATAAGCTTCGACAAAAGATATTCTTTAATAAATTAATAACTTTCTTTCAATTCAGTATCGATCTCCTTCTGGGATACACCTGAAGTTCAGGTTGGAAAAGAAGGAAACGATTTCATGATCACGTGTTGCGTAAGAGCTGATCCTCTGCCCATTGTCTCGTGGTATGTCAACGAAAGCCTCATCTTCGACAGTAAGATGCATGCAGTAATAATATTTAAACCACTCTTTTTCATCACTTTCTCATATAAGCAAAATATTTTTTCTGTTACATGTTTTGTGAAATTTGCTTTGTATAATAACATATTCAATTATTAAGCAGTTATTTTAAGACAGTTTTCAGTTGGCTTTTAATTTTAAACTAAATTTTACTATCGATGTTCAATAGTTATTAATGAAATATTAAGGTGAGTCACATTGTTATAGTTACCAATTGCTTTAGATAACATTAATTGTTACATCATGTGAAATCCAGACATTTCAACGAAGAAGAGATGTGACGAATAGTTTCGTATGAACATTCCCGAGGTATGAACCCAATAAAATATGTTTGGAAATATTTTGTTAAGTAATCTTGCGAAAAACATAAAATCTCCAGAAAAAATTAAACAGTTGGAAAACTATCTTCTGCAAGATGAGAGAGAGAATACCACAGCTCACCATACATACTTTATATCTTTATATATATATATATATATATATATATATATATATATATATATATATATATATATATATATATATATATATATATATATATATATATATATATATATATATATATATACATACATACATACATACATACATACATACATATATATATATATATATATATATATATATATATATATATATATATATATATATATATATATATATATATCGTGTGTGTGTGTAAACGCTCATACTTCATCAGGATGATGGAAATTGACTCACACACACTCTTACAGCACAGCACCTTTATTCACAGCAAAATATATGAGTTCATAGCTGTGGTGGCAAGTCCTGGACTTTACTTTAAGCTTAAAGGGTTTATAATACTGTCCAGTCACAAGGTGCCTCTTAATTTTGAACCATGCTCAGGTGGCAAGTTAACTGTTAAAGAGGAATTCTCCTTACCGCATCCACGTCATACCAGATGAAGGTTTTTGGACGTCACAGGATAATGTGGACGCGGTTTCCAACCCATGAAACTGCAGCAACTCAGTGAGAGAGAGTACGTGGTCACCCCTCAATCACTGCCTGTGGCAAAAGATGCTTCACTTCGCTGATTTTATTGGAAAATGGAGTAAAACTACTGAGCCTCTTAAGCTTAATAAAAACATATAGCACATATATATATTAAACAAAAAAGTGATAAAAAGTTTTAAGGAAATAAGAAATTCGTCATATTTTGGCTTGTAATAATACTATGGTGTTTTGATAAAAAGAAGCTCGGTGAATTCTTGGCAACATTTTACGCTCCCATGGCGCAAGTCTGAGGCTCAATCCTCTGGTTGGGCAAGGTTGACTCAGCCTTTCATCTCTTCGGTGAGTCGATAAACTGAATACCAAGCATACTTGGGAACTAACCACTAGGAGTTTCGCGTTAGGATGACCACCTAATCGGGACATATGCTTCGCACCCCAGAGCCCCTCGGTCAGGAGAACAGAGATGGGGCACTGTAGGCCTCGGCCCACATGGGGCTGTCATGCCATAGAGAGAGAGAAATTTTTGATAAAATATTTTGTAGACATAAACTTATGATTTTTTTTAAATTAATGCATTTTATAATATAGTTTATACTAAAGAAGTTACTTAAGTAAATAATAATTATTTTTATCATTTTCTCTGGCAGGTGACAGACAGATAATAACAGAAGATGGTCTTCTTATACGAAATCTTAAGAAATCAGATGCTGGAGATTATACTTGTAAAGCCTTTGTCGTCACTCCCCACAAGTCTCAAATCCGTGAAAAACATATAAGGGTCCACGTCCATTGTACGGTTCGTTTAAACATTGGTGTTTATCTTTATGTTGTGCTCCTATTTTCCATGTTTAATATGCATGCGCCTACCCTTAAATGTCTATCCTTTTTTATGAATGCAAGTTCTGACCTTATCGTGAAATGTTTTAATTTAATTTTATTTTAAAATGTAAGCATATTGAAGCTGAAATAGTTTCAAATGTTATCTTTTATTTAAACTTTATTAACAGCTGAAATGAGAAACAGTAATCAATATGCCTAGAGAAAAGTGTTAATTTGCTAGGTATTCATTTGATATTTTTATTAGTTAATTCATATAGTGTTTTCCATTTACACATAAAAACAATAGAATATAAATTTAATGTTGTCTTGTTTGCAACATAGAACTGAATCTAAATGTGTAATTGTATTTGAACACGAATCAGTCTACAACTGGTATTGTTATTTTCATGAAAAGTCTCTTATAGAGTTTTTGAAAAATGCTCTTTTCACATTATAATATATATATATATATATATATATATATATATATATATATATATATATATATATATATATATATATATATATATATATATATATATATATATATATATATATATATATATATATATATATATATATATATATATATATATATATATATATATATATATATATATATATATATATATATATATATATATATATATATATATATATACCAGAAATAACATTGATAATTGAATTAAAATACATTTAGAAATTTAAAACAAATGATTAGTTTCCTCAATTAAATTTATACAATATTGAAAACAAGGTTTCGAAATAGTTTTTATTTCAGCATCTTTTTAACAGTTAATACATACAAATATATATTATATATAATGTTCTTCCTAAAATATTTAAATTCTACAAGTTTGAAAATAATGAGGCTTGAGAAAGGCACAAACAAAACCTTCAAATATTCAAATTCCTTAGTTGTATAGAGTACAAGTAATTAAGCTTTTTCCAAATGCAGTTTTTGTCACATTTCCTACAAAGTAAGGGGATGACGTCATAAAATGAAGTTACCCATAAAGGATTATGATAAACATTCAAAAAGATGATAAAATAAGCAGTTTGAAGGAATTTCTAACAAAAAATCCTATTATCGCCCGTACATTTACCTTGAATTCATTTAGAGAAAAACGAAGGAAACCTACGTAAAACATTACTTCTATAATATACGTTCTCCTCCCTTTTAATGTTTCCTTTCTTCACATAATTTTTTCGGAAGAACATGAACTTAAAATTGCTCTATTTTAACTATCATCAGAAAATACTTTGCCGTGACAATAATTACATTACGGTTTTTTTCTTTTAATCCTTATAACAATAGTTTGCAAAAATATATTTTATTAATCTTGATATATCAGCTATGTTTATACGACGAGTTTGAATTCGGATAAACGTTAAACATTTTATTAAAACTGTATATAAAAAGTATTTGAATTAACTAACGTTTTAATATTTTTTTGTTTTGAAATTTGATCTAAAACAAAATAAATCAAAATTTAATATCGTGTGTAAGTATATTTAATTTTGAAAATAATAGCTAAAAATCTATTTCTATTGAATTATTTGAAATGAGTACCAGTAAAAATTTAGGAAAATATATTCAAGTATTTTTGTTGCTCTTAATATTTTTAAAATAATTGGTTAAATGCTCTTCACGTTTTATTTTCAATATAATTTTTTTAGTTTTCTTTCTCAGCAGAAAATTAGCAACTTATTTTTTGCCGAATATTCAACTCACACCATTAAAATCTTTAATATATATTACAAAATATTCAATAGAAATAAATATAATTTTAAAAAATAGAAATAATACAGCAATATAAAATCTTGTATTCTTGTTTGAATGAATTCTATGAAATGAATTTCAGTTTGAAAAAATATCATATTAAAACTCATGATGTGATCGTCTTTATAATCAGATCCGTGAAAAACACTTAGTACTCATTTCTATAGTATAATGTAAGGTATATATAAATTATATTATGAAATGTAAACTTAAGAATGAATTTTTTTTAAAATTTTTTTATGGTAATATGACATTAAAATAATTCCTCGTAGAATGAAGATTTTAGGAACTACAATTTCTAAATACTAATTTTTATAAATTTACTTTAGCATAAAAAGTTCTGCCTAGTTAACAAGTAAGAAACCATTAAATAGAATGGCTTGAATATAGTAAATTTAAATTTATTACGAAAAAAATTTTCAAGTAAGCATCGAATATCCTTCATAATATCTTCTAATAATATCGAATAATCACATAAAAATTATCTATTTCAAGAATTTTATTTCAAACATTTTAAAAGCAATGAACTACGAACTAATTTCTAAGTTTGTTATGGCATTGTGTACAGTAACATTTAAAAATGATGTTTTTCTTTTAAAAAAGCAAAAAGAATTACATTATTCATGCAAACTTCTTAAACTAAAACACCTTATTTTTAAATTTTATCGTATATAATGATAACATTTTATAAAATATATTGATATATGTGAGCAATGTGTGATATTTACTGAAAAACTAAATCAATGCTTGCAAATACATTGATCTTTTAGAGCTTTAGTTTGCTTAATTTAATTAGGAGAGTACATAAAATCTTTTTTTTTCCGATAATCAAGTTTAGGCTTAGCAACTAATCAAAATATACAAATAATGAAAAATAAAAATTTCAAATATTTATTTTGACAAGGGGGTTGGCTTATTTAAAACTTCTTAAATTTAAAAATTCGTAAATTTTGTAAATTAAAAAAAAGAAAAAAATGTATGAAGGTTATTTATCTTATATAAACATTTTATCTCTCTCTCTCCCTCTCTCGCTATCTATTTTTGAGGTACATTTATTTTAGGGAAGAAAGACTTAAAAATAATGTGGCTTGTTATCAAACTTATTGTAATAGATACTTTTTCATTTTTATTTTCGTATTGTTTGCTTTATATTTTTTTCAGTATTTTGAACTTATGTACTAAATATTCCGTTACATTTCACTACAAATTATTGGTTATTTGTATCATTTCATACTGACCATATATATTATGTGTAACCTCAATATTTATATCATATTGATATGGATACGAATAAAATGACATACAACTAACAATTAAAGGATATTTAGTTTAAGAGTTGATCTTGCATCTAGAGAATTGTGTAATTTATTTATATATGACTCACAGATGTAGTAAGATATATGAGATAAAAATGAGATTTGCCTGGAAGCAAAAACAAATGCGCTTTATTGAGCATTTGGTTACAAAAAGAAAAATACACAAATCGGGCATATGATGACAACAAAGTTGTTTCGCTAAGAGAAAATTGCTTTAATTGAGATGTGGTTTCCCCGGATGATTGTCAACGTTAAATACATTTGAGTCATCGAATTTATGCGACTATTAATGAGAAACTGGGGTATATTACCCCACTCCTATAGAAAAGATCTTTCTAGCTATTGGAGAGTTTGTAAAGGTTATAGATTGCTTGGTTGGTTCAATCTTCAAAAAGTTCCAAAAAGGACATGCTGTACCTAATCTAAATTTTAAGAAAATAAACATTTTATGTTTTTTCATAATTTTGAAAACATTATCAGTATTAAAATCATTATAAAAAATAAAAGTATTTGCATATAAATGATTGAAAATCTAAATTTAACATAAAAAATGAATACAAATTATAATGAATACAGTTACAAATTTGTATTCATTATAATGAATACAGTTACAAATTTTAAAGTAAAAAACCATAAAATTAAATCAATTCTATGAAACCAATTACTTTTAAATATGTTAACAGGTTTCTGTGGGGAGGTTCTCCCACCAAATCAAAGATTGTTAAAATATCAGCATTAAGAAATGTATAAAGATAAAGGTTAAAGTGTGGGCATGAAATTAAAATATGATGAATATTAAATTGTTCATAACACGTTTAAAATCATAAATTTAATTCACTTAAAAACATATGTATGTGTGTGAAACGTGAGCTACTGATGCAAAGGCGAGTTGATTTAACTTCGTAATGATAAAACTTTTAATGGAATGATATAGGGCATAGTGGCATTTCATCTTGGTTTCAACCTGAATATTCCAAGATTCTTTTGCCAAAGAGAAAATATCTATTTTTTAAAGCCTTTTCTCACATCAAAAATTGGAGCTGTTAGTTGCATTAGACTAAATGCAGTTTTAACAACTGCATAAGCTTTATCATTCTCTAGATTTAAATGACTTAGAGTACAATAGAATATTATTTCATATCCCTTGCCAGGAAGGTTTATCGAATGCTCCGAAAATTCTATACATAGCAGGATGACAATTAAAATCACTATTCTTCTAAGCTATTAAAATACTGAAGCTGTCAACGTACACACATTTTATTACTAATGTAATAGTTTTCACATGCTGAAGTGCATGAAAAAAGGCTGTAGTTTCAGTGCTGAAAATAGAGCATGATGAATGAATTCTGTAGATGAGAGTAGTGTTACCAGTAACAACAGCATTATCTTGCAATTTTTGAACTATCCGTGAATATTAGTGTGTGAAAAGCATGTTGACAGTGGTGAGCTGAAAAGATCTGTTGGAAAGTAGTTGGTGTTGTGGCAGATTCCTTTTAATGAGCAAAGGGATTGATTAACATAGTTGGGTCATACTAAGGCAGATAAGCAAAATGGTCAATTACCTTAATCCGAACATCACATTATCAGAAAGCCACATATATGATTTGGCACGTGTGAGAAAAGGTGGAATGCTCTTTGGACGAGTATCATAAAGTCTCTTAAGAGAGTCATTAAGAAATATGTAACGTAAAGGATGATGTGAAGTGGACATAATCTTGCAATAGTAATTGAGAGACAGCTCCATTCGTACCAGGACTAACAGTAATTGATGACATAACGTGTGTAGATTGTGGATGGATGATGGGCGGAATCCACCTTAACCTCTTCGCGACGGGCGGTGCATATATGCATTTCGTACGGACGAAAGTGAGGGCCGGGCGGTGCATATATGCATTTTAAGCTGGAACAAGTTTTAATAATCACTAGATGGCACTATGTGTCCATCACATTTAAACTGAACGTAGTTTTAGTGTTCTGACCTTAATTTTTTTCGTATTCTTGTTCTTTTTTTGGTATTTTGATTATCAGCTGTGGGTGGGGAGAGAGGAAATCTCAATGTAAACAAACACAGCTCGGCTCTTCAACTATCCACGTGATTTAAGGATTCTCGCTTCTGATAGCTCTCCGAACACTTTTTTTATTTTGTTTTCGCTACTATTGGAAGTCTTTTAGGGTTTTAGTGTCAGTTTTGTTACAGTTTTTACTGCTTTCGGTTTTATTTGCTCACTTTTCTTGTTATTTTGAAAATTCTCGACTCCAGATTATTATGGCGAGGATTATCTGGTAGGCATTTTCCTACCCTTAATTTGAACAAAAAGGAAGAAAAAAGTCGCAGAAAGGGCATTGTTCGCTCACAAACCGTGATGAAAGAAAAGAAAACACAACAAACATTTTATACTTGCAAATCATGCAATGTCGGACTTTGCGTTTCTCCGTGATTTGAGATTTTCCACACTCAGTCTTCATTTTAAATTTTGTTATTTTTTTCTTGTAAATAGCCCTTGTATAGTTTTTATTAATTTGCAAATATGTTGAAGTGTTTTGTCAATTATAATTTTGGAAAAACTAGAATTGCACTGTCGAAAATTATTTCTCAGAGTAAGCAACTTTTTATATATATATATTTTCATATAAATTGAAGGAAAAACATTATTAAAGTCTAGTTTTAAGTTATAAGATAGATTATGTGATAATCTAAAATGCTACCAAAAATCACGGCGATAGGACTTTAACTTTATTATTTACGAATTTTTTTCTAAAGTTAGGCCTAGCGGAGAAAAACCCCCGTCCTGTAAGATCATTCCTTTCACTTCAGCTTCGTCCTGAACTCGCGTCTTAAACAAAGGCGCCCCGTCCTGAAAAGGTTCATATCCTCAAAACTGAGTGATAGAAAGTGCCCAATCTACATTAGACAGAAAACCAAGCGGATCCATAAATAAAACAACAGTAGTCAATCCGAGATAAAATTAATGATTGGTTAATTTGAAGGAGTGAAGTACGATCTGCACCCCAAGAATCACTTGGTAGCAAATTGAGGATATTAAGCGATCTCTCACACTTCTTCTGCAAATGTAAAACATGTGAAAGAAAAGTTAATTTTAGATAAAAAAAATTTCCAGAAGTTTAATCTTATTGACAACTGATATAGAATTTTTACTTATATAAATTACTGGATCATTATGCAAGTTAGTCTACTTGCAGAAATGAACTGCTACTGTGGCTTGGAGACAAGTATGGTTATTCTCCTCACACCATGTAGCAAGTTTATTTACAGCTGTTTGAAATTGTCTCTCAATTAACCGCATGTTGAATGCCTGACTAAATGTTTGTAGATCGTCAACAAAGTGCCATGAACAGATGATTGAAGCTTATGAAAGATGTTACAGAGGAACAAGCTAAAAATTGTGACACTTAAAATTGGCCCTGAGGAACACCTTCAGATTGAATAATAGTAAGGAATAATAATAGTATGAATTTTTATCCTTTTCAAAGTCATATATGAGGCGAGAATTGACCATATGCCTAAAAGTCTTACATAAGCAACTCGTTAGAGATATAGGTTGATAATTCAAAGGAACAGAAGAATCTTTACCAAGTTTTAAGTCAGAGAAAACTTCTGTTTCGTTTTAAAGATTTGGGAACACATTTTAAGTCCAGATCCTATTAAGCAAGGAAAGTAGGTTCAATCAGGAATCTGGATTTATATGAAGAAGCATGAAGTAGGAGATTCCATTAGTTCCGGGACAGGTATTAACCTCCTGTAGTGCTTTCTTCAATTCCAACCTTCAAAATTTGCAGTTGTAAGGCAAGGCTTGTCTATGGTGAAAGTGAGTAGGTTTTTTCTCAGATTGACTCTTTGTCCTTAAAAAAAGGACTGAAAGAATTGGGACTTGAGCTACTAGCAAGGGTTTTACCAAGGATGTTAGCCATGTCCTATAAGAGAATACAACAGCTTCAGTTTTGAACATAGAATAAATTTGAGATAGAACTCAACATAGGAACTCCATGAAGGTGAAAGTACGACTTTGCTCTACACACATGCCATAGATACTCGTTTATAGGGTAAGCAACCATTCACACCTCATTCATACAATGAAAGGACAAAGACAGGATAGATAGAGAGAGAAAAGTACATCCATGCCCGAACCGGGATTCGAACCCGGGACCTCCTTATCCGGAGTCAAGCCACGCTGACCACTAGACTGGAAAAATAAGAAAAAGAGGCAGTACAAAACTCAAAACTTTTGCTGGTATGTCTCACGATAGTAAGGTAAATACTAAAAAGGCTTAGCTCATTTTCATGTGTCACTGAGTTATGTTCTGACGTTCCTTTTATTCTAAAATTTTATCCTAGTTACTTCTAATATCTAAAATCTAATAAAAATAAAAAATATATATATACACACACAACCATTTTGTTTTTAAAAACTCCTTACCAAACTTCTAGTAAACTTGAAATATGAAACTGCCATTGAACATATACCATTTAATATTCATAGAAATTCCTAAGAACTAATTGATTATTGTATTTTGGATTGCCAAAAAAAACTTTCTAAGTAGTATTTGTTAGAATGTTAAAAAAACTGCTTAAGATGTAAAGTATATTATAAAAAAACTATTAAGCAGTATATATTAATTAGTTTATATTATAGAAAGTTTTATATTATCTTCTCTAAACGTTTCTAAATTATGTAAAAATATTCTTTACTTAGTGATTGCAGAATTCGCGTTTTTTCTTAAATAAAATGTAAACACTTAGTGAACACAATATTTAGTAGCACTTCAATTTTGTCGATAGGCATACAGAGGTTAACAAGTTCTTTGTTTAATAAACCATCGGTTAAGAACTTCATAACCTATTAATTTGTTATATATGAACAATTATTTATTTATTTTAGTTGTAATTTTTATGACTGTTACTATACATGAACCTTAGATTCGAGTTGTTTGTTTATTTTGTTTGATATCAAATTTAATTTTTATTTTAAAATGCTATCAACATCTATTAATTACAAAAATAATAAGTGTAATAATGTTCAAAGTAACAAATCATTTAGTAATGCATTACACGCGTGAATGTTTTAATCTAAAAAAATAATTTAAATAATTTTTTAATATTTGAAATGGCTCAGCTACTTTATGCATTTAAGTTTAGAATAATTCAAATATTAAATCAAGTGAACAATCAATTATCTCTTTAAATTTGCACTGCTAATAAAAAAATTAAATTCAAAAGTTCCAATATTTATAACATTATTTAATGCTTTTTAGAAAAAAGTGACGGTAATTAATCGATTTTAGACACAAATGCTGTATAATCCAGCATGCCAAATCCTGAGTTTGATTTTTTTCTTATGTATCTGACAACCTAGCTTTTATTATGTCATAGATATGGAGAACTATAAGCATTATGCAGAAAATACTATTTTGGCCACCCTAGTATTTACATCATCGCCCACGTCACAATACATCATCTAGGCAATATTTCTTTTCCGTCAAAAAATCAGAAATTGGCCTTCTGGTTTATACGTCATATGTGCCCAATTTTATTTGATTAGGCAACAATAAATTGTTTCAAGTCTTTCATATTTTTATTTGTTTACGGTTAGAATAAATAAGTAACCAAAAGTATAAGAAAGTTTAGTAAACACTATTTGATTTTAAACTTACTGAAATCCATAATTTGAACAATATCTATCTACAAACTATTCAAACATACCTATAATAGCTAGGTGGAATAACTAATTTGTGAATAAATATATATGGTCATTAAACATGAAAGGTATTAATTTCCAAATTAAATATAAGTAGTATTTTTTAACATCTTTGTTTTGCTCTTTTAATTTTTGTTTTTCACTTTCATATTAATGCATCTCAAATCATAAATAAGTTTCCTTAGAAGTTGATTTTTAGAAGAGAACATTTATTATTTATTTCCATAAGTCATGCCAGCAGCATTCATCTGACAATGGATATGGAATTTTTCTTTTCTTTTAAAGAACACTTATCTTTTATAATATAAATTCAATGTGATATTCACACCATCTCAGTCTTTTTTACTTTCCTTCTTTAAACTTTTACTGTAAACAAATGTCAACCAGTAACAAATTTAAATAGCGTACACATATAAATATTTTAAGACTTACGTGACGTTATCCTTTGACAGCATTTCTATTATTCATTTTTAATCTCAAGATTTAAAGAAATATATAGTTGTGACTCAAAGACTTAGATTAGTTCTGAAGTCGATTTGATATTTTTATTCTTATTTCCACTCTTTCTATACGAAATTGTATTTATACTGACAAGGCAATTTAATTTTTGTATGAATACGATACTGTATTGATGTATATATATATATATATATATATATATATATATATATATAATATATATATATATATATATATATATATATATATATATATATATATATATATATATATATATATATATATATATATATATAGTATTTTATAAGTTCTTGACTTTAAAAAAAATTTAAACTTTACAATTATCTAAAGTTTAAATAATTTTATTTGATGACCTTTTAAATAAAAAAAACGCATCTAATCATTTAAAGAACAAAAGTAAATATACAGTGGAATACACAAAAAATTTTACGAATGAGATTTTACAATCAAACAGAATTCATTATATTTTAACAATGAGATAATCAAATAATAAAAATTTTAGATAAAAAAACATGTTATGCATAAAATTCAATATATATATAATGGAACAAGTAGGATATCCCTCCCATTGGCGACCATTGCGAATTTTTTTCGTCGCCAAGTTAAGCGCGTGTTTTTTAACGCGGAAATTTTCCCAAGATTCAAAAAATACGCATTTTAGAAACTTTTAAATCTCATAATAGTATACAAAATATAAGAAAGTACAACTAAAAAAAATTAATAAATTTTTTTTATTGTAGGTTTGCCTTCTCTTTAAAACAACCGGTAAAAGAGATAAATAAATTATAATGACTTACTTGATATGACGTCAAGCTCACATGTCGAATATGCCCGGTGATATTATGGAAAATATATAAGAAAAATATAATAATAAATTAACAAAAATATATATAAGAAAAAGACAATAATGAATAAACAAAAGGAAATTGGAAAAAAGAACAGTTTACGATGTTTGGATGCTGGCGACAATGAAACGCAACAATAAACGTAGAACAAAAAGTTCGAATTGAAAGTAAAACGAAAACTACATACATACATAAACAAACAGACAGAAAAATAATTAGATAGATAGATGTTCTATCTACTAGTAAATATGCAAAATAATCATAATACAAAAGTTAAATGAGAAAACATGTGACTAATATAAACAGGCAGAGAGAGAGAGAGAAATTCACACACTTCAACTCATAACCCAACTGATTTTTTAAATGCTTATAAGAACTCATAATTTATTAACTTAATTAATTCTATCAACTTATTATGGTAATTATCGAGGCACTTTCGATGAATGTAGCTAAGCATTGTTCAGTTTAAAAAAAGGATTCATGAAAGATGTATCCCATAATGCAATGTAATCATACCTAAAGCTACTTAGTTTTATATTGAACTAAGAACCGTTTTAGGAATGTATAACACATAAAAATAAAAGTAAATATTACTTACGACTAGGCTGTGCCAAAAGAAGCTAAGCTTTTCAAATGAAAATTAAGAGTGAATAATGAATAAAAGCATGGTGTTTTTTAAACATGAGCATGATCATGTCAAAGCCTTAACATAAATCCAGTTTAAAATAATTTGCTATAAATAGCTCAGATTATGTTTAAATGTATGCAAATGATGTCCATGAACCATTCTTTTATTGCTTCATATTTGATGTGATAAAACGTTTCATCTCCACCAGTTTATTTTTTAAATCTTGAGTGACATTTCTGTCAATTCTAAATAATACCTAATGGTAATTCAATGGATAATAAATATCCCATTGAGTCCTACTTTTCCCACTACTTGGCTATCAATTACGCTACAGATCTAACAAGTCATTTTTCATCTAGATATTACTCGAAAAAACATTGAAAAAAAACTATCAAAAGAATGCATGTGACAATCAAATGAACAGCACGATCTTTAGATTTAGTTTTATTCAAATAATTTAAGGATTATTCGGGGTACAAAATTGGCAACATAACACATCTTAATGATATAAATTTCCTTTGGCACAGGTGCCGTATAATCCCTGATGCCAAATTCTGAGACTGGCGATTTTTTGGCAGATTTTCTTGTGTATCTGGCAACCTCGTTTTTATGACGCCATCCATATGAAGACCTATGAGAATTATACAGAAAATTCTATTTTGGTAACACTAGTATTTACGTCATCGCGCGCATCACGATACGTCATCTTGGCAACATTTCTTCATCGCCAAAAAAAATCTGAATTTGGCATCATGGATTATACGGCACATGTGTCTTTCCTTTTACGAAATTTGTAGTCAAATATAACACAGTATCCTTTGATGAAATATTTGATTTAGTTGCTAACATTGTAATATATATTTTATACGGAACTTGAATTAAAACTAATTTAGAAAACTCACTTAAAACTTGATCGTTTCACTAATTCGTTAGGAAAATTCACTAAAATTACTAATCAAATTATTAAATATTTTTATATGGAACTTTATTTTTGTATTAATGCCCCCTTTAACATCTAAATGATATTATTTTCTATTTTAACAATTATTTGTTTCGTTTGTCAAGTTAAGCGATATACATAGAAAATCAATAATTGAAAATGCTATAGGAAAATAACTAAATCATGTAAAATTTGAATAAAATATGCATACAATATTTAACAAAAAATTGTATTTAGATTCATAAAATATATTATATTTTATAAACTTTTCTGTGAGCGTTGATTTTCTTTCTATAGATAAACCATACTGGCTTAAAAGTGAAATGAGTACGTTTTACTCAGTTGTTGGTTCAGTGGGAAATTTAAGCTGTAAGGCGACGTCAGAGCCCCTACCCACTTTTGAATGGTTTAAAGGACGAGTTTTACTGGGAAATAACAAGATTTACAAGATAACGAATGGAATAAAGGAAAGTGTTCTTCAGGTAAAGCAATTTTCTCTTTTAAGAAAAGCTTTTTTCCAATGGTTTGATTTATCGTTCTTTGCACATAAATTATTCGAGATATTGAAAACACAACCGAGATATGAAATGAACTTGTAAATGCGGACTTGAGCATTGAACATTCAACTATCAATTCGGATTAAAATAATTCAAGAATTTATTTACACAATACTCTACTGTGAAATAATTCGATACTGAATTTTTATTAGATCACAATTAATTACAGATAGTATATACTAAAGAATCTGGTGCTAATATTTAATATTATAAAAATTAAAACTTGGATTAAAAGAATAGATTTTATTCAAGTAAATTCAATTAAATTTTAAATCCCAATATATGTATTTAATTTTAATAATTATTTATTCAAATCGTTAATTATTAATATGTAATTTTCAATAATTAGTTGTAATTCTGAACTTTATTTTAATTGACCCTAATATTATGTTATAGTTTTTAACTAATATTTTTCACTTCTATTCTATACTTGTTGAGTTTAAATTCTATCTTGAAAAAGAATATTTCTAATATGATTCATATATTAATTTTCATCAAAAATCAGCTTCTTTTTTGCCTTTGATTTAGTTAAAGGAAAATTTATCTGCAAAAGTTAAAACCAAAAAATAAATCAAATTATTAACTATTTTTTATTTATCATTTTGAAATTATTTATCATTTTCCCTCTCTCACTCTCTTTCACATTTCTTATAATTTTTATTGGGAATGATGTCTACAATTAATAAAAATATTATTTAAATAATAATTTTATAAAAAAATAAAAATATAAAATTAATTGTATAATCCATCTTTAAAAAATTTCTTTGTTTTGATAAGCACTGATATTTTATTATTAAGGGCTAGTAATTTGATCCAGGGTTGTAGTAGCCATATTCAAAGAGAAAACATTTTCATTAAGTCATTTAGAATGAGTGAAGTCGAGGCTGCAATGAAAGATACTAATTTAAATAAATCTCCAGGGCCAGATGGAGAACATGGTCAAATGATTGACAAACTTAGCTCAATAGGTAGACATACATGACTTGATATTACAAATAGCTCTTGGAACAGAGGAAAACTTCCTCGAGACTGGAGGAGAGAGACCGTTATACCGTTTAGGAAACCTGATAAATTTGATGGTACTCCAGAGAGCTTTATACCAATTGCATTAACCAGTATAACGTGTAAAATTATGGAAAAAATGGTTCTCAGAAGACTCACTTATCATCTACTGTCACACAACCTTCTCTCGGATGAACAAAAAGGCTTTAGAGAGGTACATAGCAATACTGATCAACTGCTTTACTTCTGTCAGGGTATAAGAGATGCGCACAATAGGAAACCCACTAACCATACTGTTGTGGTCTTTGTGGGCTTGTCCAAAGCGATCGGCAGGGTGTGGAATAATTTACTTATTGTAAAACTTTTTAAGTATTTTGGCATCGGTGGAAGGGCCCTTCCTTGGATAGATGATTTTCTGAGAAATAGATGTATCAGAGTAAAGTTTAACAGTTCTCTCTCTGAGAGTTTCAGAATCTTTCAGGGTGTTCCTCAGGGCTCTGTCCTAAGTCCAACCTTGTTCTCACTTTATCAGGCATCGAGAAAATTGCCAAGTTACATTGTGAAATTGGCGCCTTAGCGGATGATATTATCCTTTGGAATTCCAATACTGATTTGAGGAGATTGGAGAAAGACACTAATCAAGTCCTTAAAGACATTTGGGATTTTGCAGAGAACCATAAACTGTGCTTTAACCCAACTAAGTCAACGGTAGGCTTTTTTACCACCAATAGAAAGCTGTATAATTTCCAACCCAACATCTTTATGAATGATCATGCGCTGACAGTGGATAAACACCTTAAATACTTGAAATTTGTGTTGGACCCGGAAATTTTGGGCAAGAAACATATTGATCACCTCGTGCTAAGGGCAAGAAAACGGATTAACATCTTGAGGTACATCTCTGGTCAAAACTGGGGCTCAGACGCTGATACTTTACGAAACACCTATGTCTCATTAATTAGGCCAGTTCTGGAGTACGGCATTCCAATTTATTGTTGGGCCTCCGATACTAATTTCCAAAAACTAGAAAAGGTCCAGCTCAGCGCAGTTCGGATCATTACCGTTTTAAGAAATTCCTGTCCCAGAGATATAGTACTTTTTGAGGCAAGTATTCAGCCGCTTAGCCTTAGAAGACGCGCATATCTAACCAACTATTACAATAAACTCTGTGCTCTGGGCTCTCATAATCGCACCTATTTTAAGGGTGGGCGTTAAAGTCAGAGACTCAAGAGAAATAGCCCCTTCAGCCAATCTGAACTTAGCTAAAGTTGCCGAGGAACCACATCACCTGAAACAATGTCTTGACCCATCGGAAGATCTAGATGGTGTCATTTTCCATCCGGATTTGCCGGTTCATGTAAATAAACGATCTGATATTCCCGACTATCTGAGGCAGGTGGCCCTTGAGAGAATTGGAGAAATACCGAGCGATGCCATGCAGGTTTATACGGATGGCAATAAAGATGAATTCAATCGTACTGACAGCGGAATTTACATCAAACAGCAATATTGTGTCTTAAGGCTGAAAAAGAGAAATCCTGAGCTCGATGTTCCGTAGTGAGCTTATTGTCATAGAGGAAGCCCTGCACTCCCGGAATTCACATTCACATGGAGTTGAGATTTGGGTTTTGTCTGATAGTAAAAGTGCAATACAGCATTTGGCCAGATGGCAACAAGTGAGAGACAGGACTGGGGTTTCATTACTTCAAATGTTAAAACGGATGTCCGTATCGCATCATATTCATCTAAAGTGGATTCCTTCACACGTACATCTACAGGGGAATGAGAATGCGGACACTTTGGCCAAAGCTGGTGTGTCTGAGGACGGTGTACCGTCGGCACTTCTCACATTTCAGGAGATTCATTCAAAGATTAAACACGAGAATAAAACCACTTGGTTGTCTCTCCTGAGCATCATTGCTACCGCCACGCGCGTCCAGGTGCTTCCTTGGTTACTGGTCTTAATAGACAAGAACAAACGGCTATTGCCCGTTTCAGAAGTGGCCATCTTAGTAACTTGAAATTCGTCGAGGGTACGAAGAAATTCGAAATTTGCTCCAAGTGCTTAAATGAACAGGCCTCTCCTTAACATATTCTTCAATGCCTTGGTCTTTCCGGCAGAGATCTGATGGAGAATTCACTTATGGTACTGGACTTTTTCAAGGTGTACGCACTCATGGACCTGGTCTAGTACTGCTGACCTCGGGGGCATGCAACAACAACATTTTATTATTATTTATGAACATATTAAGTATTTTGATTATGGATTCCTAGACTTAATTCTTGTAATAAATCTTAAGTAAAATAGAGCAGTTGTTTTGTGAATATATTTAATCATAGTATACAAACTATACTATAATCTCGATAAATCCTGTAAAATGTTCCTCAATTTCTCTATAATTTCATGCTTTTCTTTGCATAGAAAACTAAGTATTTTTGTGAAGTGGAGAGCAAAGGAATGTGATTTTTATTATCAAACTCTGATCATTACTTACTTGCTCGAAATTAATTCTCTTAATGGATAAACAATTCATGTTATTATATTTTTCAACCCAGTACCCTTATTTGGTATTACATCTCAGAAAACAACAGTTTAACTGCTGCATAGAAAGCAATATCAAATCTAAAAGGAAATAATTGAGGAACAAACAATAGCTGTTTATTTTATTTTAATTTATTATAATTTGTGTATTTATTTTATCTTTTATGATTATATATTTTGTTCTGTAATATTCAGAATTTATTTTTCTTTTGTTTCTAGAATTGTAAGGCTCTGTTTAAAAAAATAAATATTTCAAATTTAAGTATCCAAAAAATAACATATTGCTTTGTATCTAAAATATATTTTAATATTTTCCTACGCGATGATTTCAGAACTAAAATTCATAAATCATATCTTCGCATAAAATTTATCATTATAGATTTTATCAGCTAAGTTCCTCTTCTTTAAATAGACCCAAATCAAGAAATCATTACTTTCCCAATGCCAATGATTATAAGAAAATGTTATAAGGAAATCGCTACGAAATGCGATTATGATTATTGGAGGCGCTATTTGTTACATACAATCTCTTACCTTTAATACCAGTTATAGAAAGCTCGTAAAAACAATAAGAAACACGAGTGAAATATGTAAGACAGTAAATATTTTAGAGTATTACTGAAAAAAATACTTATTATATAATTTGGCAAACACTGAATTTTTAAATTTTTAATGAATGTATCATTAATAGGGAAAAAATCAAATATTTATGATGCCGATTGTAGTTTTTAAGTGCGCTTCAAAAAATCATCTACTTAATTAAATTTTTTTGAAATTAATTTTTAATTTATTGATTGTTGATTTAAAATGCTTGTAATAGATATGAAAATTAGTTAAAATAAGATTTTATAGGGTCTTTAGCTTGAGACTTAATAAATGTTAATAAATATAGGGTAGAGAGAGAGAGAAAGAGAAAGAAAGATAGTATTCTCCTTTCAATCCATGGTCTTAAGAAGCATTCGAAAAGAAAAATATGAGACTCTTAAATATATTTCAATTAGAAAATTAATTTAAAAGTCTCACATTCAATGTATATAAAAATGTTTTTGAAATGTATTAACATTTCAAAAACTTTTTATATGCATTAAAATATTTTAAAACTCAATAACATAAAACATTTAAATCGATGCAAATATTGCATTTCATCAAACATTTCATAAATACGCTAAAAGATGCGTAATAAGATAAATTATTAATGAGAAGCATTTTATAAAAAATATTTCAAATCTTTAATAAAACTTAAATCGCTTAGTATCCAAAATGGTTTGCGTAATTTCAAATTTTGAATTACCTTATACAAGAGAATGTAACAGAATAAATAATTTCTAAATTATTTATTTCTAAATAGTTTCTAAATTATTTATTTAGTTCAAGATTTCTAAAAAATCAATAAGTTGTAATCCAATTCCAATTTGGGAATACACATACTAATATTTTTTTCACGATTCCTCTATTGTGCAACAGTCAAAATGCAGTTAAAAGCGTAACAATATTCTAGCAATTCAATCTTAATTAAATACATTTCATAATATCTCAGTTACAAAAATAATCAAACTCCATTTACTTTAGAATAACTGAGAATTAACTTAAACTCCAGTTTAAAAAAAGATATTTCTAATAACTTAAATAATACAAGCAACACTGTTTCATTTGAGAGTACGTCCATACTTCAAATAATTAATTAAATAGAGACGCAAATTCATAAAGCAATTTTTCATATTATGAAATCGAATTATTAAAAAACTTTTCCTTCTCTTATAATCATATTCTGAGTACAAATTTACATATTTTGTATTAAAAATTGAATTACATTCGAAAGAGAAATAAATTACGTCTTGATAAAACTTAATTAAATAGATCTCCTATCATATTACATTATATTAATCTCATTAGATTTGAAAATCAAATTTACTTAGATCTTCAATATTGTTCAAGTACAGGTTCTATACCTAAAGTATTTTTATCTTTTATTATTTAAAATGTTTTTATTACTTGTGCTGCGCCATTTTAATATTGTTCAGTTAACCATCAACTTTTCATAATTTTATCATTAATTTGATTTTAATATTTAATTAATATGCTATAGAGTTATTGATAATTCTAACTAAGCATGTGTTGATTTATTTTAAAATTATTTTTTCTAATTAAAACAATCATTATTTATTCTATTTTGTCACCAAATATTTCTCTATGGAAAACTTATTTTAATCCAACCAACCAACTTCCCCTTACCTACATAATAAATTAATTATGAACATGGATCCTTAACAGGTGCCAGAA
Source organism: Latrodectus hesperus (assembly GCA_037975125.1). Taxonomy (NCBI): domain Eukaryota; kingdom Metazoa; phylum Arthropoda; class Arachnida; order Araneae; family Theridiidae; genus Latrodectus; species Latrodectus hesperus. The sequence continues at coordinate 72,646,966 of CM075856.1, read as the reverse complement.
ATATTCATCCAATGACACTACTGGAAGATTAATTCATGGATTACTATTCACAGTGAAGAGCTCTGCCTTCAACAGGAGCAGAAATGGTGTCTTCTTTCTTCCAGGCCATAACCATTTCCTAACTTTTTGTGTTTCCAGCTGGCATCCTCAGCTAACCGCTCTTGGGGAGATGTTGCTCAAATACTCTACTAGATCATCACTTAACTTCTCACCTCTTCTTATCATCTGGCTACTTTTATACTTAGACTGATTACTTCCCAGAAAATCTTTAATAGAAGCAAATTCAGTTGATGCAGTTCCTCATCGATCAAGAATATTTATTCTTTGGTTTTTGTAACAATCATTCCAAATAGTTCACTTGTACTCCTAACTTACTTTTTCTACCTTTTATCAAGCACCAGTTCTTATTTTTCTTCAATATTTCTTGTGAATATTTTTAACTTGTAAATGTTTTCTAATGTTACCTCTTTTTTACTTAACAGGATTTAAGACCCATAACGGCAATTGTTTAATAATGGTAACTAAATTTCAAGTGACTCCGTATAAACTAGTAAAGCTCATTTTCAGATAAATACAGGGAGGTCTGTTGGTGTAAAACTTAGCGCATCCTTCGGGGTGAGTGCTTGATAGTTTTTCAGGTTTTTTCTTGTGTGAGATATGGCTTACTATCAATGAAATGTTAACCCAATGGAGGCAACTATAAAGTGGTTGCTTAAAGGACCCTTACCAACTGTTTTCAGCATTATTAAGCTATTTCTACTAAATGAACAATGTTATCTCATTTGTACTTACTCTCTATTCCTCACCAAACTGCTTGTGGAAGAATAAGATATTTTCTAATTTTTCAAAAAATTTTACTTGATGAAAAATGTACATAAAACATATACATATACTGAAGTAAACATGTAAATTAATTTTGCGTTGTGTTTATAGGTGAAAATCAAAAGTCATTCCAATTTCGGTACTTATCTTTGCCTTGTGAGTAATTCAGTGGGCGAAATACAAAAAGAGATTCATCTACTAGAAGGAAGTAAGTTTTTATTTTCTATCTAAAATTTTTTTTATAAAATTATTGTTTCAATAAATTATGAGTGGTTAAGAATTTGTCTTTGAATGTTTGCAGCAATTTTTTGTCGTAAGATACTGGTTGAGAATTTTTCATTTTTAACTCTGAAATTAGCCAAAAATATTTTTATTGATTTTTTTCCTTTTGATGTATATGCAACTGTAAGAAATCATTTTTATATATAAAAAAACCATGGTAACATGATTAGAAACGGACCTATCCTTATATAAAGATATAATGGATTTAATACCTGACACCACGAAAATGTATACTGAAAGGATATATGTAAGATAGCCGTTCAAAGAGTCTAATATTCTATGTTCATTGCTATATGAAAGTATGGATGGTAGAGTGTCAGTAAATGTGTCAATATCCTCATTTGATAGCAATTTAGATTAACAAAACCATTGACTTAATTTAGTGTTTTCTGTTATGATTAATATGCAACAGAAAATATAACATGGTAATATAAGTTTATAATTTCTTTTTGGAATGTATAATCTCAAAAAAAAAAAAAAAAGAATCGCTGTAACTTTAAGCTATTTTTTAATCCACACGTTGATTACAACGACGTGTATATTATTTAATTCCACTTTTATAAATTATATCATTACGTATGATTATCTATATCTTTTTAACTATTGAATACTTGAAAACATAGAAAAACAAATTTTTTATAAATAAAAAACTATTTGAAATCAAAATTAGCTTACTGTTTAGTTTCATCATCCCTGTAATTTGATTTACTGCCATATAAAAATATTTAAATATTGATCAGAGGTTGTTTTATATAGTATTCTTCGTGTAAACAATTTCATGACGTATCAACAGAATATAATTGGTCAAGTTGATCAATTAGTAATTCTTAATTTTCTATGATTCAATTCGTTAGCAAATGGTCAACAGTCTGAGCTTTTGTAAAGCAGTTAGTTGATTTGTTTCCTTTATACAATGAGAAATTTGCTGTGATATTTTAAAAATTTTATAACCGGAATATATTTTAAAATATGAATCACAGTCGCGAAATACCTATTCTCAGCAGAGTAACAGGAAACCAAACTAATATATTTTAATTTTTTTAAGTATTTTGTAAAATAATTAACAGTAATATTAACAAAAAATCATGTTATCTATCTGCGAAGAATTTAATAAACATGTATCTTAGCATTCCCAGATAACAAACAGGTAAAAAAAAGAATTTTAACAAACGTTGAGTAGAATAAATATTTTTCATATATAGAAATAAATAGAGTTGAATAAATGCATTATTTCCTTGAATACTCGTAGTCTACTGGTTTTAGTTAGACATTTTAAGGAACAGAAAGTTCGGAGAATCATTCCACTAAAAAGTAAACTTTTAAACAACCTCAAAGTTTTATATAATTATAATGCAAAGATTAAAATAATTATAATATACAATAAATCGTGTTTTTCTATTTAATATTAAATCATATTATTTTTAAGAAGAAAGTCTTTATTTTAAAATTAAGTACTGTTTTGTCATTATCAATTTGTAGTATGCAATTAAATATTTTATAAAGTTGATTTTGTAACAATTTTATGTATTTTTGATTTTGTAACAACATTATGTAACAATTTTACATATTTTTTTAAATTAGAAAGCTCCGATAATAAAAAGTAATGATGGCGTAAGCAATGAATCGCTTATATTTTCTTAATTTATATTTAATTCTATCATATTTTAAAATGAAATTTTATAATCTATTTAAGTATCGTGTAGTTATCGTCAATTACAATCTGTTTGCGATTAGCTTAGATAATGGATTTTAATCTTTTTCTTTAATTATTTCACAATTTCTTCGAAGGAAGAAAGCTCCACTTATGTTTTACTTTTTTAAAAAAATTCCCATGTTTTTCACCATCTGGTATACCAGAAGATGTCTTATATTAAGTTTAAAAGTATTTTTTAAATCATGTTTTTCTCTGTTCAAAATACTCAGACTACATTTTAAGAGCTTGAAATTTTATTTCAGTTAATCTAAATTAAATTCCAAAGATACAGCATGGATTTTGATCAATATTGGTCAGTAGATCGTAATAAAATGTCTGCTAACTATTTTCATAGAATTTTTATCAATCTGTTGCGTGCGATACAGCAGTAAGTTGACATATTGAAATATAATGTTTTATTCTATTTCTTTTCAATACAGCTTATTTTAAGTAATAATATATAATATATTTTGATTTTTCATGACTCATACATTAAATTTCATATTTATAGAGAGTTTTTTGGATGTTTGATGGTTTTGAATGCAGATATATTTTTAAACCTGAAAATATATTATTTAATGTGTATTTATAATAATATATAATTTAAGTGGAAATTACGGAATAAAAGCAATGTTTTTTTTTTTAATTCTACAGAGAAAACATAATTTCCAAAAGCAGATAATATACAATAATAGCAGGAAAATTTGGTACAACTTTTAACTGTAATTAATAATTTTTAAAGCTATTAAGTATATCTAAGCCAATTTAAAAGAGTTTCGTTAATTAAATTGCAAAATTATGAAAATATATGTTTTCACCATTTTGTTGTTTAATTTAGTGAAAAATAATAATTTCATTCAATTAAATTTTGTAATTTAATTAACGAGAGAAAAATGACTGTTTTTACCCGCAAGTTTATTATCTGCATTTTTTTGTTAAAAGTGCATGACTGAAAATAAAATGCATCTGATTATGAAAACAATGCAGTTTTATCACTACCAAAATCGAAATCTTCTAAAGCTTAGTAGTAAGTCCCAGATGAATGCAATTTCCCAATTTTGTAAGTGGTTACTATTTAACGATGAGAGACGGGTGCTTAGTGCTTCCAATCTGCATTCAAATTTTCCAATCTACTTTCCAGTTTTCCAATTTACCTTCCAATTTTCAATCTGCCTTCTAATTTTTGATTTTACCTTCCAGTTTTCCAATCTACTATCCAATTTTCCTTCTTTGTTTATGAATATGGAGTTTTGTAATGTTTAAATAATATGTAGCAGATGTTTACATGTATTACAACAACAGATGGATTATGTGGTTCGAAGTGTCAATATATATAAACTGAATGAACAGTATATCCATCATATTTAAAAGCATGTGACTTTAAATTTTTTAAAAAAAATTTTGAGCAAAAATTTTTTCGTGCATAAAATTAAAAGTACACAGGTGTGTATGATTTCTGTATTCCCACAATTGAGGACATACTGGCCGACTCAAACTGCCTAGTTATCAAGATCATAATCATTTGCGCAAAATACTTGCATTCATAAAATTTCCTTTAAATTCAAATATTTAACTTTCACGATGATGACAGCTTTTTAAATTTAATATGTTTAACTTATGTGTGAACTAAAAAATGAATTACTTTTTGGCTTTTAGAGGAACAATGTAATTCTGATTCTTTCTCTAAATAATAGCTTCATATTAGAATTTTACAAGCAATAACATAAAGTTATAATTTCAGCTCGTCCAAATCCTCCAAATTTTATCTTATCAAGCAATGAACCTGGTATCTTAGGCGTTAGGATACACCCTTCGCCACTTGATTCGTTGCCAATAAAAGGGTACAAAATTCAGTGGAAATTATCAAAAGAATCTTGGAACTCAGCTAAAGAATATCTATCGAGCACAGGTAAATATTTAATAATAAGATGTTAAAAATACCATGTTAGCCATTACATACAGTATCACTGGAGTACAATAAATACTTCATTTTCAGCAATTAATTATAACGATCTTAATTAATCATGGGTACATTTGGAATTCTAAAAATATTTGAAATGAGTTAAGATATTTTTGAGAGTTATTAAGGCATAATATTTCATTCAAAAATATGGAAAATAAATTTTTGTTTGAATTGAATTTTTTATTCAACAATTTAATTGAATAGTATAGCAATTATGTTGCTGAGTGAACAGTATAATAGCAACAATTTGTAGCAATATAATTGAACAATATCCAGTATAAATGAATTGAACATTTTATCCAGCAACTTTTCATTCAGCAGTTGAACAAACAGCAACATAGCATAGAGTTTGATCAATAGTGGTAATTCGATCGTAATAAAATGTCTGCCAAATATCTCCATAATATTTTTTAATCTGTTGCGTGCGATACTAATGTAAGTGTGTATTACAAACACAATGTTTTATTCTTATACGTGCTCATTAAATCTGTGGAATCGAAAGTCCTGTGGTCGATCGTTGAGCAGCTACTATGAGTGTAATGGTCTGGAGAAAATCTCCTCCATCTTCAGATCAATGTCAAAATTAAGGGAGTGGATCCCTTAGTGATGCCATCTATAAGAGGAGTTTGGAGCAAAGTCGTTCTTTCACCTTCTTGGTGCTCTAGTTACACGAAAAACGCACTATACTGACTTAAATTCGTATAGCCAACGGCATATCTAGCTTAGCTTGTCCAAGTGTTATAATTAATCACAACAGCATGTTTTATCCTATTTCTTTTCTATGCAGCTTATTTTAGGTAATAATTATATTTAAAATATTTTCTTGATTTTTCTAAGTCTCGACAAATTTCATATCACTATAGAGTTTTTCGGATATTTGACGTTTTTGAATAGCGATATATTTTTTTAACCTTAAATAAAAAAAAATTATATAACAAAGGCAAATTTATTTTTGCAATTTTACGTACACAAAACATAATTCAAATTCAATTCAGCACATATAATCCTGAATTAAATGTTTATTTCACGTTTTTATTTTTCAGAATGCATTTATTGACTTCGAAAATTTTGATGACATATTTAAATACATACTACCAATTCACAAACGCGACTGGAAAATAATGAAAGAATCATACCCTATAATAAAATAATTCATATTTGTAACGATAAAAGTGTATCTTTTTTCCCTTTTAAAAACTTCATTAAATATATTCACGTGTTATAATTTATTACGTTTATACTATAAATACATTATATAACATTTGAAACAGTTCATATATAAAGTATAGAAACTAAATTTTTCTTCCAGGTAACGACTTCATGGTACAAGAGTTACTTTACGAAACGGAGTATGAAGTTCGCGTGGCAGCAAGAAATGGTATGGGCTTCAGTAACTATACCAACAGTAAAACACAAAAGACAAAAGGTCTCTTAGCAGAGGCAGTATTTGATGGAGGCAGCATTTTGTCTTCCACTTTTAGTCATTCACCCGAATCTATCTATTCTTCCCATGGATTTTTGCTTATCTCATTAGTAATCATGTTTACATGCCTTTTTCACCTCGATTACATATTTATGGCCAAATAAGTTTAAAGCAACATTTTTTTAACTAATTGTGATCAAAAAGAAGAAATAAGAAGAAAAAAATAATGATGCAATTGAAGAATGCATCGAGTTTCTTTGTGGAAAAGTGAGAGATATCCAATTGCATTATCCATGCATTTCTGTTGAAATGCTTAACTAGTTCATATTGTGTTAGAGCAGAATTACTTTATCTTCTGTAAACTAAGGAAATTGTATCCCTTTGTTGATTTTTGACTGTTTGAAATTGTGAATTCTAACTGATTAATTATGTAAAATTCGTAATAATTTTGAAGTGTATGTATACAAATTGAATACAAAGAAACTTATAAAAGGTTTATATTATACTGAATATATTGTTTGTTCAAGTTGAATTAATAATATTTATATGCTGAATTCAACATTATTTTGTGTATTTTAAATATTTATCACTGTAAACAAAAAATTATTGTTATTTGAATTTTCATGTATGTTAGATTATAATTTTCAATTCATATATACAAATATATAATATTAAAACAAAGTTCAGAAAAAGCTATTAAATAATAAAGAACAATCAATTATTAAATTATTTTACAGTATATAATAAACTAAAATATACTTTTTTCATGAATATCACTTTGTCATTAAAAATAAACAGTTTCTTATTCCAATGTAACAAATATAAACTATGAGTTTTGGTTTGATATTGTGAAAGAATTACGACTAAAGGTACTTTCTGGAAAAAATGGTATATTATCACGCGATATTTTTACTTTCGCTAATTTGTCTACATTATGATAATGTTTCATTCTTTTACGTATGGGTATATTTTAACTTATAGCTATGTGTGTAAGCTATACTGACAAAATAAATATTTCAAGAAACAATCCGTATTGTACCGAGTTTCAGGGTTCATGTTAACCGAGAGTCGATAAAATAAACTCTCAACATTCACAGGACTTTTATTTGTAGAAATTTCTAAATAATACGGGGAAAAAACCCAGAAGTTACAACATTTACGAATAACAATTATACAGTGCCAATTCAACAGATTTAAATGTAAACAGCTTCCACAGAGTTCCTCAAATACCTGATTCAGACAACTAGTATCCAGTAGTCCCGCACTGCAGCAGTAAACTAAAAACTGTAAATGAAACAGTGGTATTTATAACTTACTTGGCATGAAAACTTAGGTCTTTCTCCAAGGTTCTAGAAGATTCTAGGCTATCTCTCTTAATAATGGCCCTAGAACTTAGGTGGTAGAAATTTCAAGAACTATCTATTTTTTGCCAAATCTCGTCAAGTAGTCACCAAGAACCTCGCCAAGCTGCCAAATTACTGGAAAAGCCGTTGTAAGCGGGAAATACCCCTACATAGCGCGACTTTTGTCCCAAAATCTGAGTACTTCGGATTTGTCTGAGATATTTCAAGACGAATATAAGAAATATTTGCAAACTTTGTAAAAGTATTACAATAATGCTTATTAAAAATAATTAAAAATTAATTATTATTACTAAAGTTTCACGGTTATTTTTTATAATACATATATATATATATATATATATATATATATATATATATATATATATATATATATATATATATATATATATATATATATAAAGCAAGATTAGAAGTTTCATAAGCGAAAATTGACAGATACAAGAATAGATATAAAATTGAAAAGTACAAGAATAGATTGTATAACACTTATGTTTAACAATATATTCAGTGCAAAAAGCAGATAAAATATAATTAATAGAACATTTTTATTAAATTAATGATCAAATATTATATAGAGAATAATACATTAAAAATACCAAATGGAGAATAATACATTGAAAATACATATATAAGCCAAAATCCAATGTTACCAAATTACATTTAATTTATATATATATATATATATATATATATATATATATATATATATATATATATATATATATATATATATATATAATTACTTTTAAACCATATATATATATATATATATATATATATGGTTTAAAAGTAATTATTTAGTTTAAAGATTAGCTGTTCCTTCTAAATACTGTACCAAAGCATTGCTTATAAATTTTACTGTGAAATTTGCGGGCCATAATGTAAGATATTTTTATAGGAAATTATGTCCAAACCTATAGCTATTACTACAAAAAGGCAATATTGCTTAGTGCAATGCAAGTATCATGAATGATTATTTTGATGCTTAGCAGGTGAAGGATTTATCAGCGCAGAAACAGATGACTCTGTGACTAACGTTATATTTCCAGCACAGTTTGCCCAGAGAGAGGATTATTTTCTTGGGAGTGTGAAATCCCGGTCTGAAACAGGCTTCATTATCAGAAGATAGATTTTGTCTTCTTGCTCTGTACATGCACGTCTCTCAACCACATAAGGCAATATGTGATTTATATTTAACATGACGATTTGTTCTTTGACTCAAAACGGGACATTGGTTTATTTAGGCTGAATCATAGGTAGTCAATGAAAAAAACAACACTTTTTTAAAGTTATTTATTCAGAAAAAGTTAGTTGGCTTAAAAGTTACAAATCACAAAATATAGGTACCCAAAATGTTCAGTTATATTTATAATTATCAGAAGAACAAATTTGTTTTAATATAGCTGGTGACGATTTCAAGTCAGGATGAGACTCTTGGCACGTTGTTTTTATATTCACCTTAATTGTCAACATCGCCTTTAAAACTGAAATTTATAACTGGGTTTTCTCATATGTCCACAATTTGTTCATAATAGAAAATACTCTTTCTACTGGAGCACTTGTAGCAGGCAAACATAAAATATATTCAATTACAATAGAAAAGTTTTCATGCTGAATATTGTTGGCACGAAATTTTTTGAATACTTCCACCCAACGTGTTCCCGTGGAAATATTTACATCGCATACATTAAATTACATTACATCGCAAAAAATAACGGAATGAAGTATTCCTCTATTTTTTTTTTTTTTTTGCGATGTAATGTAATTAAAAATTAATGAAAATTCATTACAAACTTCACTATCTTTATTACAGTCAATATATTGCTTTTCAATTAATACATCCAGAGAATTTTTCAATGCCTTCCTTTTTTGATCTGCCCAATAAAATATCTCGATTTCTTTGGTAAAAAAGTAAGTCCACTGCTCCAGATTGATGGTTTATTTTATGAAATTCTGTAGCTGTCCTTTTCACAAATTCTTCATCGATATCAGTAAGATTATCTTTCAATTTTAACATTAATTGACGGACCATAAATGGAAGAAACTGATTGGTCTGTTTCTGAGTTAAATTGTCTTTTAATTGAAGCTTTAATTGCCAATACAGTCTGACCTTCAAGTATTAAGACAGCTTGATAAATGATATTCCGTTTCAGTTTCGGCACAAAACTCCTTTAGAGCTTCAACTCGAATTGTATAAATATAAAAAAATGAATATATCTTCACAATAACGCTTTCGTAAACTACGGGTAGCCCATCTGCAGCAGATTTTATTGCATTGTGAATTACATGGGCTCCACATATCCTATACCTATTAATTCTTTTTTTTAGAGATGATTGTAATTTCCTTAACACACTCTAATTTCCTTAATACTCGCCTAACTGCACCTCCGAAATTGACGTTGGCATTGTGCTCACAAATTTCAACGACTTTTGCTGTCAAATTATTATCTGTCAACACTTGGTTTAAATAATTGACCATGATGTTAGACGTTTCACCAGGTTGGTCTTGGAAATCTAAAATTTATACTTGCACACCTACGTAAGGTTGAAAAAGGCGCACTACAATGGGGTATATTTTCTTGTTATCGTGGTTTGACGCGTCATTTAGTATTGTAATACAATTGCACTTATCAAGTTCCCCTTTTAATTCTTTCATTGCTGTAGGCGTCAAAACATTTACTACAATAACTTCTGATTTCTTACGCGCGCATGTAAATTTGGGATCAAAACATGATTGAATCAATTTCTATCCACAATCATTAGAACGAAAACTGTGGTTTTCTTGTATCGTGTGATAAACCCAGACGTCTTCTGCCGCGGCGATATCCAAGTCCTTCAAAGTTCGTGCATCCGATTCATTGAAAAAGTTTAACAATGAAGAACTTGAAGCGGTGGCACGATCGGCACTTTTATATTTGTTAGACTTTAAATGCTGTTCAATATCACCGCCACCACAGTGGGAAACACTACATGCTGTACGACACTTTTCCCATCTGACATCTGATGGAGTATTTATTTGCTTCTTCTTCTTCTTCATTGGCCTGACAGCCCAGGGTGGGCCTTTGCCTTCCTCAGAAGTGCATACCAGGACCCCCTATTTTTGGGCAAAGTCATCCAGTTTGTCACTTTTAGTGTTTTTAAGCAGTCACGCCATCGGAGTTTCGGTATTTATTTGCTTGATAAATGCATATTTTTCTTATAAGCTAACATTGAACGAACACTTGCGTTTCAGTATTTTAACTTGTGATTACAAAGCAAAAGAAATTGAAATTATTTACTACACGAGCATCAAACAAAAGCAAAACAAATAGCAAGAAGTGGGAAAATGAAAAGTTTGTCAAACAATAGTCAGTAATTCAACAAAATACGAGCAATATGATGTCTTGGTTACTCTGGGCAATCTTTGCTTCGAAGACGATGCGATCTCGCTCTAGCACACCACTAGCTCACGTCCAATTGGTACGGGTGTCACATAGCGGCGGCGTGCAGGGCGGTGGCCGGCCATCTGCTACATAAATTTTCGCGCGATTTCTGAAAACGGGACAATTTTGCGTCCCACTGTCCATTTCGGGGACACCGCGACTCGTAATTGAGAAAAGGAACAGTCCCGTAAAAACGGGACGTCTGGTGTCGTTATGTATATTCACATGTCTTATAACAGAATTTGAAATGCATTGTAAAATGCTGTGTGTATAGAAAAACACTTCTTAAGATGATTGCAACTGTTTTCTGCAGATGACATGTATCAAATAATTTTAAAATCAACAGGGCCACTTGAATCGTTTCATGCCACCAAATGTAACATTAACTGTGAAAATCCAGAAAATCACATGAGCAATTACCTGTCGGTTTGTTTGTCACTCAACGGTCATTTTTTGCACACGAGGGCTAATTAGACCGGGACTTATGGCTTAAAGTGGATTCCGAACCACTATAAACATCCATGCCCAAGGTGGGATTCGAACCCACAAACCGAAGGCAAGAGCGCTAACCATTCAGCTGCCAGCTCGGTGAGCAATTACCGGAGGTATTGAACGAACATCAGACTTACAGTTCACAAAGACACATTATATCCTTTTTTTGATGGAGCAAGTGCTTACCTACATTACTAAGGCATTTTTTTAAACAGATTCAGATTTCGAATTCCAATCATTCCATATCAGTTCCTTAGTTTTGGTTTAAAGAATGAATACATTTTACTCTACCTTATAGTTTGGAGTACATGGGTTATGAGTTGAGAACTGTGTAGTTATTGTACATTTCAATTGTCTATTTCACGTCTGAAAGTTGCTGGTGCTGCTTCCTTAACGTTTATTAAAACAATTTTATATTACAAAATGGTTTTATAGATATAATGTATATACAATAATACATACTATATATATATATATATATATATATATATATATATATATATATGTTATCTTTAAATTTGTCAAATCGTAACACATTTAAAAAAATTTTCATATCTTTAAAATTTTAATTAATACATTATTTTTTAGAGTAATTTAAAATTGAATATTATAATATTTTTAATAAGTTTTTAAATTTTAAACTGTCAATTCAATAAACTGTATAAATAAAAATTTCAAAACATCTTGTTCATTTGTAAATATATTATTATGTTTTAACTATGCGCATAACCTTTTTAACTGTAAGCAAAACATAAAATCTTTTTTTTAAATTTTATCATTATTGACCCCTTAGCGATATATTTAAAAGGTGAAAGATGGCTCTTATATTCGCAAAATGTCTGACATTTCTGCCACTTTTAACTGAACAATATGATTATTTTGGGCAATTTTATAATAGTGCGCGAGCGAAATCATGTTATGCCAATTTTAACTTATATAACTTTATAGTTTTTCTCCTAAGCAGATGGAATATGATTGTTTCTCTATCATGTTTTGTGATAGTTTGATGAATGAATTATTCCTATTCGTTAATAATATAATTTAGCATCTGACAGCTTTGTGTTGATTCTCAGCTAATTGAAAATTATCATTTTTCAACGGTACTGTCTGAAAAAAAATACTGGTTTTGAAACTTGAAGAGATTCAGAGTATCTTCGGATTGGGTAATCAATAATGGGCGATACAATTTGTACTATTCTTATTATTGCATAAGCATCTATACCAAAGTAAATGTCTGAAAATTTTCCGCGTGTCTTCCGTAACACTTCTACCGATGAAAATGTCTTCAGAGAGAAGTAATATACTGAAGATGTTCAACTGATATAATACAACTGTTACAAACGCTTTAAAATTGAATTACAAGTTACCTTATGGTATTGTAAATGTAATCAGTCAGTAACCATGACAAATTTTAAGTTATCCATTACGTAGTATTAGTGCCAAAATCGGGAAACATAATAAGAATTTAAAATTTGTATTTATTATCGCAGAACATATTTAATTTAAAAAATTTTTTACTTTCTAAAAGTAAAATTTTCTAAACAAGAAAACATTAGACAAATTTTAATAACAAAAATTTGAATATCTAAAAATACATGCAATTTAATTTCTTTTAGTTTCTAGGTAAGCATACATCTTATAATAAACACTGAAAAACCGCATGTTATTTTCTTATAATAACCTATTTTATATTCATTATAAAAGAGAAATTCGCCGCTCACTCTGTCTAGTGGTCAGCGTGCCTGACTGCTTATAGGGAGGTTCTGAGTTTGAATACCGCTTCAGGTATGGATATACTTTCTCTCCCTCTTTCTCCTTTATTTGTTCTTCCCTTGTATGAATGGGTTGTGAATGTTTGCCAACCCTATATAAACGGTTTCCTATGGCATGTGTGTACTGAGAAAGTCGGACTCCAATCCGAATTACAGTTCATTTGGAAAAGTGGAACAGCGCACCCCATGTTGCCAACCTAGCTGACAACAGCAAAAGAGAAGTTCAAAAACTAAATTTTTCTATGCACTGGTTACGACGTATAATGTGAAAATCATAATAATTTCCCGTGTAAGACGAATAGATATGTAACGGAAAAAATAGTTAGATGCGTGCTGTCGACATTTTGATTATATATATATATATATATATATATATATATATATATATATATATATATATATATATATATATATATATATATATATATAGATTCTTTCACAAATACAGTCAAATCAAACGACGTACATTTTGTATACATAATAAATATTTGAACGACAGCTGAATATTTATTCTCCGGATGCTATTGAATACTCTGTTTTTGTTTTTATGTTTTGTTTCATCATTTACTTTCACATGTTATTTGCTATAAAATCACTTTCTCCTTTACTGTTAATCAAAACGTTATATAATTACTAACTTGTTTGTAAATTTATAATTGAAAATAAATTTAAGTTATTAAAAGGCAATTCTATGAAACTGTTCAACTATTAACTACTGTTAACTATATTAATTATCATTTTACGACATCCAAGATAATCCACCATGTCTCTAAAATTGAAAATTGACTAAGCACATTTTACAAATAAGAATAAGATTTGTTAAACTCATTTTGGCTTTTTATTCATATTGTTGAATATCATATGAAACGTTAAAAAAGCAATGAAGAATTTTATGATTCGAGACTTATTCATAATGAATAAAAGGTATCTTAGTCCAATTGAAATCGATTTTTATTAACATTAAAAAGGGCAATTTTGAGTCTATGATTTTTTAATTTTTTTTGTAAAAAAATACAATGTATTTAAATTTTTATATTAATAAAAAAATAAACAATAAATTGTCATGATCATAATTTTAGGTCTAAAATTTTTCAGAAACTGCGAAATCCTAAAAATTTCCATAGCCACCGTGACTAGAATAAGCTGCTTGATAGAAAAATTAAAATCATAATAAATATAATCGGGTTAGAAGCAGTTTCTTCGTTTTCTAAAATTATAGTTTAAAAAATATTCAGTTGCTAAAAAAGAAAGAAAAAGTTTTTATATACTTACCAAAATAAAGCTCTTCCTGTTTAAAGAAATCACCTAATTTTTTATATATTCGATATTTCACTTAAACCAAAAACTGAATTTTGTCTTAGTATTTGCGTAAATGTTATTTAAATGAATTCTTATCCTTGAAAAAAATAATACTGGTAAAATATCTATAGATGCATATTTTTTCCTTTTATTCTTTGTCAGTAACTAACATTTTATACTTTCTCTGAAGTAAGAAAATGAAGCTTTTTTATAGCATGCAATGAGATTTTGTTAGCAAGTTAATAATCCGCCTCAAATAATGTCACATTCAATTAAGAGAATGGTTTTTGAACTCAATAGTAAAAGAACTGTGATAATTATCCTATTGCTTTATTTATTTGGGATAGAAATAAATGAAAATTTTCAATTATCATCAACAGTATATTTTGAAAATAATAACACATAGTTATATATATATATATTATATATATAATTTGAAAACTGTGAGTAAACATTAAATGCACTGCTTTGAAATGAACGGACGAGAATTTATGTAAGTATTCTTCCTTACAAGGCTGGAAAACAAAAGTAATTACAGAGCAGAGTTTTTAATGCATGGGAACTCTAGAAGAAGCAAAAGCTTTAGAAGAGTAGCAAATTTGAATCAAAATAATTTTTTAGGGATGAAAATTAAGGGCATGTATTCATAATTTAGGAAGATTCTACAATGCATATTTTATGAATTTTCAGAAAATCTGGGAAAAATACTCTTCTTGACTTCCAATAGAGATTAAATAAGAATGAATATGAGAGCTGTGTAATGCAGTACTGTGCTGAAAAGCTGCGTTTATGGTGACCAATAGGAAATAGTATAGCCACTGTTTCACTAGGCATTTGTCCTACTTTTGTGAATTTTAAATTTTGATAGGTATTTTTTTGATTTGATAGGTATCTCAGAGAATAAAAAAATGTTTGTCCAGGTTACCGAGAGTATATTCGAAATAAATATTCCAAGAAATAAATGGGATATTCGATTAGGGATTACAAATTGATATATTGGAGCTACACCATAAAATTTTCGCAATTTTTATAATCAAGAAAAATAATTTTTTAGTATTTATGATATCACTTTGAAAATTGTGAAAGATTTTTAATCTCACACTTACAAAAATCCCAGGAATTATTTCTTTTTTAATGACTGGCAGTCAAAGGAATTGTACACATAAAAATTTACCTAAAATTAATTGATTTATTAATTATAACTATAAATTTAAAATAACATTAAAAATTGGTTAGTATTTTTTGGTAGATATAGATAAAATAAGTACATATTAGAAAAACTATGAAGCACAATTGCATATAATTTAGTGATTTAAAGAACTTAACATTTAGGATTAATGGATGTTAAGAATAAGTGAATGTAAAATTAAAGTTGAATTTCTTATTTTTGTCTGACTATATGAAATATATACTAAATTCATTACAGTAAAATATTAAAAAGCATGTCCATAATCTTATAGTCCTATCATTCACTTGAATATTTCAAAATGCGTTTATTCCATACATTTCAGAACTCTAATTTTTATGAGAATGCAATAAATTTTTTATTTGATACATTACTGTATATATACAACAGCAAGAAACTATCGTAAAGTTCTTTAAAATATTCACCACAGTTGAAATTTTTGAAATACTTTTTATTGAAAATGAGTAGTATTCACTTTCTTTAGATAAAAATTTTCTCCAGACCATTACACCAGGTAACTGCTCAACGAAGGAGTTTCGATTCCACATATTTACCGAGCACGTATATCGTATGTACTCGATGGATCTTTAGCGGCATTGGGAATCGAGCCCCTCCCTTCTCGACGGGAGGCGATGCCCTAATCACTAGGCTACCACGGCCCTTTAAGACCCGTACTACCCTCATAGCTGAAAAATATTGTGAAGCAATTTTGAATACCCGCAGACTGAATTTTATCACCAATATAATGAAATTTTATTCTGAGAACCAGGAAATGATAGATTTTTCATGGGTTCACTCAAATTCTCGTGCAAACTCAGTTAACAGACCTATTTAAACAAGCATGATGAGAGAAGAAAGACAATATCGGAATATATATTTGTATCACAATATTTACTTGCAATTGATATCGAACCTAGGACCATACCACTGGCAAACTGAAATCAACAACCTGACCAGTTGAGTCAAAATGTGTTTTAATAAAAGTATTTCATCTTGCTCTCTAATTCTGTATTATTTTCTTCATTTTGTTTACAATTTTGAAAAATAAACTTTTATGTTTGGCCGTAATAAATCCTATTACGGATGATAAACGCTCTTTACTTTAAGAAGTAAGTTTATCAACTTCACCTCTTTTTCTTTCTCACACAAATGAAGTAAGTTTTTTTTTCAATGGATTGAGGATGCATCTTAAATGCATGGCCGAAGTATAAAGATATTCTTTTCAGGAACCACTTTGGATTCTAAATAAGAACATTGCATTAAATATTCAGTCCTCATATCCAGCCACGCGTATCATGAATATTTCAGGAAGATCATGAATAGGGAAAATATCACAGTTCTTGTGCAAGAAAGATTTTAAGGCGACAGGAAAAAACACTTTTTTTTTCCATTCCCGGGGAAATATTTTTAGCAAACCTCATCTGCCTAAAACTTATTCCTTGTGAGCATTTTATTTCAAATGAATAATTTATCATTATTTGAATATTTTATAGACGATAGTTAAATGTTTTTTTTTTAAATGTTTAATATACATTTTATTATATTTGAAATTAGTATACCTGTTTTTAGCCTATTAAAATAACAGAGGATGTGATCAAAATCGGAAAACCTTTAATTTAATCAATATTTTTTATTATTTTGCTAAGAAAAATGTTATAACTATCCCTTGTAAAATCATTTTCCTATATTCGGTCTGTTTATGTAGCTCGTGACACTTAGCTGATGTTAATAAAATATTTTACTTAAAATATCATACCGTATAAAAATCCATTATCAAATATTTATTTAAAAAAAATTTAATTATACGTGAGTTTAAAGCCATGAGATTACATCGCGTAGTTATATATAAAAAGTACAGATTATCAATTATTAACATATTTTATTTAAAACGAAACATTTTCTATTAATTCATCACATTTTCCATGTATTTGAAGAAATTACTAAAATAAATACCAATAGAATTATTTCATCAAAACATATTTAAATTACTTAAAAACATATATATATTCGTATAAATATCTTCCCTAAAATCAATATTTTACTAATTATTCTATGTGCATTATGAATATTTGTACGTTTTTTTAATTACCTTCTCTGTTCTGTTAAGCTTTTCTACGTTTTTTAAATGCGTTCAATTTATATAAATTCCATTGAAACAAATGTTAGAAATAAATATAAAAGTATCTTTAGTAAAGTGTTTAAATAAAATGATTCTATCTTCAACAGGGAAAGTATTAGAAATTTAAAAAAATTAATTATATAGTTTTTTAAAAGTAGTTTGTCTCATAACAATGAAGAAATTTTCTTAAATTATCGTTTATTAAACGAATAAAATTCCTTATAATTACATATTAATAAAAAGTTTATAATATTCGATGTCCTTAAAAAAAAAAAGAAGGAAGAAATCCTAAAAATGAACTGAAATCACATGCAACTAATTATTTACTAACATTTTAAGAATCAATTTTCGTTGCTAAGAATTTGACGCAAATCGACGAAAAGTCTCAACTTTTAGAGACTCATTTTGCAAGTCCTAAACATGATATTTTCGCCGAATAAGCGTTGTTTGACGATAACTTCAAATATCAAACGTTAATAACGCAACAAAACATTTCACTAAACAGAAATATAAGGCGTTTGTACAAATATTTATACTATTGTCATTTTCCAAAACAATGCTCATGATTTAAGTCTCCAATGAAAGAAAACAATGATTTATTGAAAACACCCAATGAAATAATGAATCACAAATTATTTAGTTTAAAAAGAAACCATGTTATGCTTTATGCTTTAAGATACAATAAGCTCAAAATGAGAAATATTTTATACCAAGTTCTGTATGTTCCGAAAACTGAAAGTAATAATCTTGCATTTCAGCATCCCCCCACATAGTCCCTCTTGGGTATATTTTTCACAGTGATCTGCATTTACGTATTTCAAGGGAGAAAATCTAGAAAACACCCAAGCACCCACCTACACAAAAAGTAAAAATGTTGCATCTATTTCTCATCGCTTAAGACTGGCAGTGAAAAATTGTGGCTTGTAATCTATTGGATGTAACTGTAGGATATTAACTGTAGATCATTATGAGGGAAATAAATATTTAAAGTAAATAAATTATCATTTTAAATATTTATTTGTGTTATATAATTACTCTAAATATTATATAAAATTAAAGCAAATAAATCTTTTAGTTTTGAAATAATTATGTTTGAAATAATGTTTTTTTTATCGTAAAGGAATTTCTGAATCTTTGGCATTGAAAAATTTTCTTGTGAATGTTTTGTGTTGAATTTGAACATAATAATCGTTACTAAATACCGATATATAGATGAAACTTTTTGATTTTTGTGTATATATATATATATATATATATATATATATATATATATATATATATATATATATATATATATATATATATATATATGTATATATATGTGTGTGTGTGTATATATATATATATATATATATATACCTAGTGGAACTGAATGCTTTTGAATTTTAAAATTTTTTTCTTTACACAACTCCTGATTATCAACATAAATCAAAAGTTCTTCTGAAGCATAAGACGTAGTGTTTCATAACACACTTCACGAGTTAAGTACAGCTACATATTATCTTCATAATGTTATCGAAACATACTCAATATGGATAAGATTTTATTTTAACTAGATTTTATTGATGATAGATGGGTTTCCTATGGGCACCATTGGAGAGAATACCTGGTAGTTCCTCGACCGGGTAACTTGAATATAACTCACCAATCATGAAAAATTCCTCCGTGAAGACACACATTAATAAAGATAAAAGTCTAATTATAATACTCAGGAGTAAGTTTGTCATCCAGAGGGTGTCTATTTATGATCTCAGTGTGGATGAATGGTGAGACCATGATCTTCAGATTAGGTCTCAGAGACCATGCTCTTCAGATCCTAAGCAATTGCTTCAATAATGAATATTACGTTTTGCTTTCAAAATAAACGTTTGCTGACAAAGTATGTATGGTAATTTCCGGCTTTTTCTCAGGTTAACATACATGTAAAATATCCTTTACGTTGCAGAAACAACACATTGAAGAATCAACTGCTACTGCTACCTAGATTTATTATTGATAAATATTAAAGTACCATAAAAAAGATGGACTAAATCAAGTAATTAAACAATTCAAGGTTGTTCTATCTTTGTAAATCAAGACTTCGCAAACTACTTCAATTATGAAATCTAGATACAAAAATTAACACGTGACTGAAGTTTTGAACTGAATAATTATCCTGTGAATAGAGTTATTAAATTGTATATGGCTCTGTTAAAGAAGTGAACAATATTTCTTGTTTTACAGAATGAAAACTGAAAATGACCTATATTTTTTTTATATTTTCCTAACGTTTCATCCTTTAGGAACATCACCATTGTTAACTTTTTAAGAAAATTTAAGGTCAACAGGAATAATTTATAAAAATGTCAAATTTAAAAACTTATAATTGAAAATTTGAAAAATGTGTAATAATTTTTTAATTTTAATTACTAGCGAATTTTTAAAATATTTATATATTAAGATATTTTAATTATATTTTAAACAAAAAAATATTATATTTTAAAATATCTTAAAAATTAAGTTAATTTTGAAGTTTTTTTAACATTCTAGAATATTCTTTTAAATTTTAGATTATTTTTTGTTAGATAATTAAATGGGGGAAAAAGTGTTGCTAAATAAATCAAATGTTTGTTTTTCATCAAATCTTCAATAAATCTTCATCAAATTTTAAATTATTGTAATTATTTGAGATCAAAATCATCAATAATCACATTATGTCTCTATTGTATTGAAATACATGATTTTATATATTTTAAAATATAAAAAAAAATTTAATTCTTCAAAAAGGAACTTTTAAAGCAAATATTCATGTTTTAAAAGTCAAATATTTTGATTATACACTATATTAATAGTTTTAAAAGTGGCTTTAAGATACAGATTTTATGAAACCTTTTTCCTGAGATTTCATATAGAGAACAAATTTTGTTATTTTCAAGTAACTTTTAAAATAGAGTTAAAAAATAATTTATTATTATGTGTTACAAATATAATCGTTTTTATAAATCTATTTAATAAAATTCTTTCTTTGAATCTTTGCTTTTATAACTAAACCTTCTTAAATGATATAATAAATTTTAAATGGTATCAAATAAAAAATATAATTTGAAAATTTATATATTTAAACTTTAATTTCCATATATTGAAAAGTTGCTCCTGAAAATTTTAAAATAAAAGTAAACACATAATGTAAATAAAAAGTTATGACTCGAAAATTTAGAGGAATATTTGCCAATATTTGTAAATATATATGTAGAAGCATTTTTTCATTACTAAATGTGACATCTTATAAATTGAAATGTATATTTTAAAATTTTGATAATGTTCATTTTATTTTCAATAATGAAAAACCTCTGATCAAAAATTTAGTTTTTGCGGAGGAAAATTAATAAATATTTCTCTGAATAATGTGTAAGTATGTAATTCTAATTATGTTTTTAGAATGAATAAATTTAACCTAGGTACTTTATACATCGTGTATGTTGAAAAAAATCAATAACGTGTATTGAAAGAAATTCTTTTCATTTTTTTTTTTTGTTTTTCTCTTCACAAATATCAAATGCGTCGAGACATCTTTATTAGAAATCTAATTAAAATCCTGCCAAACACTGAGATTTGAAAGAAACTTTTTGTTTTTATTTTCACTAAGACACTACTTGCAAATTCGAAAATGAATTTCCCTCTTCATAGAACAAAAAATATAATAAAAGATCTTGGAATTTCGAAAAGTAATTCAGTTTTACTGTATTCTAATATAAGCAAGTTAAGAAAATACGATGTAACTACATCGCAAAATTAGAAGTATTTTTTCGCAACAATCGTGCAAAGTAAAAATTAAACTTTTCTAAAATTTTGCGTTGAATATTCTATTTTTCAACAGCCCTGCAGAGGAAAAAATAAGAATAAGTAGCTAATTATTTACTAGAAAAGTATTATACTAGATTGTTTTACTTTGAAAACTAATTTTTTACACTTATAATTTAGCGATGATTAATAAATACTAAATGTATGAGACATGATCGTCGATTCGTCATCAACAGTATTCTAGTTTTTATTTAATTTTAGACAAGCATTCTAATAATTATATATAACATCTGAAATCATATCTTCTTTCTTCAACATTTCAAACCAATCAAAAACATTTTGCTTTTGACAAATATTAAACACATATTTCTTTTTCTATTTGTTGTAACTACCTCACAAACAATCCAACATGAAATATGTTTTTTTAAATGAGCAAAGTTTATACATGTACCACTAAAGAATGAAACGATCTATAACACACAATCCATTGTAATAATCAAACCTAATCACGTACTTTACTTAACTGAATGCATATTTTATGTATGCTTTTATTTACAAATTATTTGCACTTTACTGAAAAAATATTGTACAAAAATATTAAACTGGTATTGAATGAAATATTATCCTTTACACAAAGAATATTAAACTTATTAAAATATAATTTGGCTTATGAATGCATGTGTTTCTTTATATTTTTAATTATTTTATGCTCACGAAGATATTTGAATAGAATTTACAGTTAACAGTATCCTTATTGTAAATGTTATCTTTTTGAATTCAGTCAAACAAATAAACGTCGATTTTATTCCTTATTTTTCTCATAATATCTATTTTATCACTACTTCCTTCATTATAAACGCCATTATTATTCTGTGGTTTGATACGGCAGGCAAATAATGCAACATGAAAGGGAAAGGGAAAAATCAAATTAAATTGTCATGTAACTTTAAAAAAACATCTATTTTCTTATGTTTTAAACTGTATTTTTAAATTACGTGTGTGCATTTGTAATGCAATACACTGAGGATTTCTAACATTTGAAATCTTTTGAGTAGTGTTTAAATATTAAAAATATGTTGTATTCCAAAAAGAGTTTTTCTAAAAGAGATTTAAAATAAATACTGGCGCAGATGCCATATAATACAGGATACCAAATTATGAGTTTGGAAATTTTTTTTCGCGGATTTTCTTATGTATCAGCAACTTTGGTTTTATTACGGAATAGATATGGAGACTTATAAAAATTATGCGGAAATTTTTATTTTAGCAACCCTAGTATTTACGTAATCGCGCACGTCACAATACGTCATCTTGTCAACATTTCATCATCGCCAAAAAAATTAAGAATTTGGAATTGCAGACAAACGCAACCATTCATGTTAATGCTTACACAGAAATAAAAAACGAGGCATCTTGGTATTGTAATTGATAACTTAACATTAGCATACTTTTAGAATTACGATAACTTTTATGACAATTATATGGCAATTTCATAGTATAAAGGATTATTTTGTATATATTTCATAAAAATATCATTTAATTTATTTATAATTTTACAATCTTTGTTTGTTGTTTCATTAAATTATTTTAGAAATTCCTTTTTATTTACAATTAGTGCGTAATATAAGGAAGTTAAATTACAAGCGAATATATTAAAATTAGTATGCTAAAATGCCTAAGTATTGAAATGAATATATAAAAATAACTAATTTTTAATTTTATGAGAAATTTTAACTAACATATGCATTTGATTTTTAAACAATTCCTGTCAGATTTTATAGTTTTTATTTAAATTACTGTTACGAAATTTCATTTCATTTTAGTATTGATACCATCATTTTTCAATATTTTTTGCGTTTAAAAATACTTTAATTTTAATTAATTATCTGTCTCATGGGATGTTCTTTAATGAATGTAAAATTTATTGATTTTGTATTTCTATTGTTTCGATTCCACACTTGGATCTGTTCTTTTATCTTTATATTGTACACATTTCATACATGAATTTTTAATTGAACATGTGCTTAAAAATAAATAAATTTACAATTTTTTTATTTAAAATGAATTTTATCGTAAACTTTGCATTCATAAATTGTGTTGTGTACAACATTAAAAAAGATTATTTCTGCTTATAAGCCAAACGTTGCCTTTTCTTCGCGCAGATGTTTTAATAACTGTTATATTTTGCTGCTGCGTCAAATGTCAGCTGCCTTTCAACTTTTAAAATGCCTCCCCACTCCAGGTGACAGTTCACTCTCTCTGGGTCTTTTCTTTCCCATAAAATAGTGAAAAGTCGTTTCACATTTTATTACGTTCTTCTCACTTTTCTTGGCACGGTTAGTAAGGATTGAAAACCTCAAAAACAATACTTTTTTTCTGATCGCATCAATTTTCATGCCATTAAATAAAAGTATACTTTCAACAGAAATCATATCATTTTAAATGCTTCTAATACTATTTAGGATTTATTGATTGATAATCAAGCAATGTTGTTTCATTCATGTGAGCTATACTAAGAAAAATATTCTCGCAATCTAATTAGCAGCTAATTATAATGAAATTAAATAATATTGCATTATGATTGGTGAATAATAGGCACAATTTGATTAAATAGACTAAAAAGTGATTTGATAGACAACAAAATTCGCCTCTCGTTCAGGTATACGTTGTGATTTTAAGAAATGAGTCATTTCCAAAACAGCTAAATAACTGAATGGTTGCCAAAATTGAGTGTTCTTAGCAAAGAAAATCATCTGGATTTTATACTTTTGTTTTCATTCAGTGAAATATGGTCGTAGTTATATTAATACATCATGAATATTTCATAATTACATCTTTAGAACATCTTTATGAATATTTTTTTTGTCATTATTGTTCTCCTTTTATACTCAGAGTCAAAAAATTTCATCTAGTTTTTTATAAAAATATTTTTTAAAGAAAGGACTTTATATGTTAAATGGAAATTAAGCTTCTTATATTTCGCTGCAAATGTTCCAGGTGCAAATTTCCGCTATGCGTCAAATATTTAAGTTGATAATAAAATTCTGAGACATTCTGTCATTGAGTTTATTGGAGCTTCTATAATATTGTCTGAAACACGGTATGAAATCATGGTAGCGTTAAAACATTCTCCTCTAAGTAACCTCAAGGAGAAAAAATAATTTTTAAATGGAAAAATCTTAGGGATCACCTAAAAATACAAAACACAAAATATTTTCCACTGATTACATTGATTAGTCAACATTTTACATATTGCAATTCTTGTAATAGCAGAAAAGGCAGACATTGAGCGCAATAATATTGAGTGAAAAATTTTAGACATTGAGTGTAATATTATCAGAGATAAAAATTGCAACAACATATTTTAAAGTTTTTTTTTATGGAATGACATGAAAGAAAACTTTAAAATATGCTCTTGATACTGTTATTAACAGGTTGTTATTACATAGTTGAAATTTAAAGACATTATAATCTGATTAATTTACTCTCAATCTGTAATTTCATCTATAAACTAGTTAAACACCTTAATTTATTGTTTAAATTTAAAAATTGATTAAATAACCATCGTTAGATTCTTGAGGCCTATGATAATTTGATGAAACAAAAAATATAGCCACACAACAAGCTACCTTTGCTCGTTAAAAAAAAAATTATTTGATATGAATTATCTCGAAACCAAAATGTTATTATATTTGTTGGATCTATAATATTTACACTGGTTAACATAGATATCTAAGATAATAGATATATTATCTTGCATATTGAGGTTGTAATGAATCATACTTCTAAATTAAAAGATGACTGGATATGTTTCAGGATTTTAATTGATAGATAAAAGGAAATCGAAATTAACCCATTAAAACTGTAATACTAGATCAAGACTCAATTTTCATGGATTTAAATATTTTCATCAGATTTTATGAAATTAAAATCTGTGTGTTGAGAAGGTAGAAAAAAATAGTTTATCTAAATTTATAAATAATTTTCGAACTTATTGTTAATTATACTTATTATTCAAAAATAATTTGGATAAAGTTATGCGTAAAAGCTATAATTATTCATTTGATGCATAGTTATTTATATGATAATAGCGCCAAAACATTATATAAAGGTTATTATGAATGCTTATCTTTAGTGTTCGATAGCCTAATCAAAAATTATGTCATAATTATAGGACTATTTTCAAAACAAATTTCTAGGAACTTTTCCTACAAAATGAGTTTTTCATTGTTAATTTCCTCTTTTTCACAAATATTTGTGTAGGTTATAATTATGCAGTATTGTAACACAAGTCCAAAAATCTCATATTTTCATAAGATCCATTTCGAAATACAATTTAATCAAATTATATTTTAGATGCTGATGTTGAAAGTTTGTTTATTTTGCAATTTATATATCTATTAATAAGTTTAATTTGATCAGAACATTATGATATACGGAAAAATTTTTAGATTATCCATATCAATCAAAGAATTTCAATTCTTAGCCTCAATATTCTGACACATAAAGTTTCGATATTTCAAAAAGTATAATTGCTTACTTTTTCATAAAATTCCAATTGAACGTTTATTTATTTGAATAAAAATATATTGAATATTCATTCAAAATAACGAATAAAATAAATTTATAATTTACAAAATTTTAAATCATGTCAGCGTTAAAGAATTTCTAAACAACCAAATTTTAATGTAACTAATGTGTATCCAGAAAGATATTACTATTAATACATTATTACAAAAAAATCTTGTGAATTTAATAAAAAAATATTATTAATACAGTTTAGCTGAAAGAATTTTCGCATCATACAATGTTTCCTTTGTTTTATTATCAATCCTTGTTTTGTTTTATTCTCCGATTTCATCCACAAAAGTACCTTTTCAGTTGAATTCTTTCACTAGAACTTCCATTAAATCATGAAAGTAAGAGGGGGGGGGAATAAATGATATTCTCATGGTAGAATGATTCTGGAAATAAATCTCATCTGTAAATGGAAAGGAATGAGTTGAATTCAATTTGTGAATCGCAAAAGGTTCAATTTAGGGGAATCTTACATGAATTCCATCTTTGCTTTTTTTATATATAAAATGTCATATTTAAGAAAGAAAATGGAATGGGAAGCAATTACATTGATTTGATTCCTTTTATTTTAGATGAAAATAGTTTGATATAAATAGCGTTAGTTAAAAAATGTATATTCCTGTACTCGAAATGATGGACCAAAAGTGAGACAAAAGAAATGAACTAAGGAATTTGCTTTTCATGAGATTAAGTAACGAATTCATTCAAATTTATTTTGCGAGATTAATTAGATCAACTGTTAAAAATCTAATAAAAAACATTTAATGAAATTATATTTAAATAAAAAGAAATTGTGTTGAAAATATAAAAAATGTTTTCATCATTTAAGTTGAAAAGATAGAATGTAACAAAGAAAAGTTAAGCTGGAAGTAATTTCACTTTTATTATTTTATTTGTGGTTGATAGCCTTACTGGTGAAATGAAATATAATCACAATATGCTTATGGTAAAAATATTGCATAATATCAAATTTTCATTAGCAAAATTAATTAGAAGCATTCTCATGAAACAATAAAAATAATTTAGTCCTCGACATTCTAGTGAGGACAGATGTCATTTTTATGCCCTGAAATTACAGGTTTAACATGTCCCAAATGAACATATTTCAAGATATTATGTCCACTCTTCTTATGTTAAAGATTTTTCTCTGACATTGTAGCATGAAATTTTAGACAAAATAGTAATCAATAAGTCATTTTAAAATTTTGCTTAAAATAAAAAGGTGATTGGTTATGCTTAACTACTTTAACCAGTTAATACAACCCGATACGAAAATATGATAGGAAAACATATTAAAACCGAATCCAATGAATATATTAAAAACTTGATAGTCATGAAAAATAGCTTCATATCTTAATCAATTTCAATAACTAAAATTGCGCCTTTAGTAATTTTTTTCTGTATTTTACTGTTTTAAAATGATTTTATTAATTATTAGTATCAGAGTATTTCAATCCAATTTTGCAAATAAGTTATTATTAATCTAATAAAACTTTTTCTACAGAGACGTTAAAGTATTATAATATTATTCAGATTACTAATCATTGGCAATAAAAGACTTCAGCACAAGCCGGCTCTTAGTTTGAGCGTACCTCTAAAAGTACTCAAATATTTTGATAGTTCGGTCATACTACTTCCAGCTAGATGGGCTCCAACAATTTAGTATCTGGAAATCTGGGGTCCAACAATTCAATTTACACTTTAGGAAAAAAAATCCAACATTTACAGAACTTCAATAAAGATATCATATATTACCAGAATATTTACAATTCTATTTATAAAAAATGGTGATGATGATGTCGTGTCCATGGAGTACTTGCAAAAACCCTAAATGCCCCTGAAGCTGTCAAAGACGGCCCTGGTGCACAATTCCTGGAAAAAAAGTTGCCAGAGCCCCAAAGGGGTTAGACTTCTGCCTGTTGGTCCGTGGAAAGTATTTTATTTCCTCTCTACCACCCAAAGAATACCAATGGAGACATTCCCCTATCCGCCGTCCGGGGACGTGCTCTTTATGGGTTACAGGCTCCCACGAGAGATAAAAAAATTAACTATTATTGTAGTTTAATGGTAACGAAGCGTATTCAAAAATGTCACTTTTATTCGTAGGTACCACTTGTGTGGTTTGGTGATACATTTTCGAGATAAACTTTAATTTCTGGTAATCCTCGTAACCCTATCTTTGTAAAGCTTTTGTGTAGTGGCCATCTTGTTAGTTCCAACTTGGCACGTTTTTTGGCGTTAAAAAAATATCCAAAGAATCAAGAAGTACCCGATTATAAACTTTTACCCTTTACTTAAAGGAAAAGCGTGTGCTTAAGTATATAATGTTTCACGATTAAGAAGAATTTTGCATACTATTTTAAAAATGTTAAAAGTTTAAGAAGAGAGAAGTGTAATATCTATTAAAAGGCTAAGAGAAAGATGTGCTATTCTAAAAAGTTTCCGTTGCATTATATATAAAATTTTAAAAAAATTATTTCTTTCTCTAACTTCTAACAATGTAAGTAAACGAATTAATGAAATATAATAATAATACTATAATATGATGTATAAATTATATATTAAGTTTATTTTGCTTTTTTATCAAAGCAAGTTAAATGGCGCGATTTTTCTTTCTTCTAGAAGTTGGATTTATCATTCCACTTTTTAATTCCATTTTTATTTACGTTCTAAATTATTTTTTCCTCTTAATAAATGACATTATTTTTGTTATCTTTAAAAAGTATTATTATGATTAAAACTTTTATTCATTTCCATTATTTAGTCACTACATGTATCCAGTTGTTTCATTTTCCACAAGGATTTCCGTCCATTTTTTTAAAAATCTCCCAATTTTAATAATAATTGCTGAGGAATATTTAAAATAATATAATATTTAAATAATGTTTAATATTTAAAACTATATGTTGCACCTGTCGTTATACTGGAAAAGCTTTGCACTTTAATATGCTTAAAATCTTTTCAGTCGAGAAGCACATAGGCTGTTTGTTGCTATTATTAAGGTTCCTTATCCAGAAAAATGCTTTTCAAAACATAACCTAATATCACACGAAATTTTAAACTTTGTCCTTGCTTATACTAAGTCTGTCTATTCAGAAAACTAATTAGTGATGTAGAATAAAAGAAGATTATGATTAAAACGCCAGCGAATATTGTATAAAACTACCGATTCATTAAAAACGATAATAGCTTGCTTGATTCAAAGGGCTTTATGTTTAAAATTAAAATTGTAACTGAAAGAATTTTCATCAAAATATAATGCGTAATTAAGAAACATTGGGGAGAATAACGGGCATAAAAATGCCTCTTTAAAATGTAGAGCCGGGCTAAAATATTTCTGCTTACTTGAGATATCTTCCAAAAAGTTTTATTTTGCAAAATGTTTGTTTTAGGTGTAATATATTTGAAAAAATAAAATCTGCGTTTAAATTTTACAATTTTTTAAATTGTGATGCTTATAAATAATTAAACTTGAAACATTATTTACAACAAATCGCATTAAGCACAATTAGAAAAAACTTTTAATTTAATTGTATATTTTACACTGTTAAAACTTATTAAAATACTGTATTTATAGAATCCTCTGTTAAATACTGTATTAAAATGCAGTTAATATTTTGAATGTGAAAATTGTGTCAATATATCATTATTAAAATTTTAAATTTCTTATTTTCTACTAATAAAAACAAGAATGTATGAATGCAGGATTAAAATAATATATTATTAGAGTAAAAATTTTATTGTTAGTTTTTATGTAAATATTTTTTCGTGACCTTTTGCACACAATAATAGCGATATATTTAACAATAAACGTAGGTTATTGTGAAAGACTGAAATTGAAGAAAATCGACATTCATCAATGAATTTTAAGTCACATACCAAATGTGTCGATAAAAGACCTAATTTTTGCTTATATATCATTACACCCATCACCAGTGTAGGTTGACATTCTTTAAGTTTCCGTTTTCCACCATTAGGTATATTTTTATTTCAAATATATAAATGCTAAATATAGGAAAAATCAAAAATGATTGAATTATGATACATATTCTAATGTAAGATATTTCAAAATATATGATGTTACCCTTTATTGACTGAATAATCTATTTTCAGGAATTAGTAAGAGTTTTATTAATGAACATGTACCCAAAT
Source organism: Latrodectus hesperus (assembly GCA_037975125.1). Lineage (NCBI taxonomy): Eukaryota > Metazoa > Arthropoda > Arachnida > Araneae > Theridiidae > Latrodectus > Latrodectus hesperus. The sequence continues at coordinate 72,616,619 of CM075856.1, read as the reverse complement.
GCAGAAAATTCATTTACAAAAATATTAGTCAAATGTGGTTGATAAAATTAATACATCAATGCTGACACTTATTGTCCAGAAACTATGTTATTTATTTTTAGGAAAAAAACACTACCTACAATATTGTATCTTTACTAATAAAGTTTGGGTACATTTTATATGATACGAATTCTTGAATTCATTATACAAAACAAAAAGTTGGCTTTTGTGAAACTAAACTACATTTCAACTCTTTAAAGTAGGTACTGTTTTAGCTGTTGGAATGGTGAACATTTTCAGATTATCCTGTTGAAATATTCAAAATATTTGCTAATTATTTTTATTTCTGTAATAATTTAATCTATGGTATTGTCAGCTCAAGATTAAATTTATAAAATTTTGAAATTTTAAAACAGCCTATTCTCATAGAACTGCTCAATGTTCGGCTAAATTAGAAATTGATTGGCCAGGGTTCAACATTTAATGTATACCACATTAAAAAAATTAAATACTAATCAGATCTAAAAAGCAGCTTAATCGTCTTACATTCGGTGTTGCCATCAGATCACCAGATGCGAATGCAATGAAGATTTATGTAAGATAATCGAAAATCCAGCTTAATCAGAAATTCTTGTAACAGTAATGCTTTTGGAAGTGTGGCCTACTATACGAATTCGAAATTTTTTCCTCAGAAAGAATTAAATTCTTGTCTGATTTTAGCTCATCAATACAATAAATTATCTGCATCATTATAATACATTATTCAATCGTTATCGTAATAGTACATGTATGGTTTTTCATATGCAAATATTTTTTAACATTTATCATTTTCTTACATCTAGTTTTTATTAAATAACAATCAATTTTCTTTCATATTTCTAATGGTTAATGAAATTATTTAACATTGTTTTTCAATGGGAATGAAGTTTTCAAAACAAATTTAATGTTTAATATTTCCTAGTTTAATAACTTTTCTTACCAAATATAAAGTTAATTACCTGTAATTTCCTTACTAAAATATAAACATTTCAATTCCAAATTGTCAATAGATTTTTAAGCGAGCTAAGTTACACTGCTTAAATCTAATATAAGGTAATATATTTTACTTACTCTATTTTTTAATACATAAATACTTAGTTTTATTTAGAAAGAGCTTACATTTAATTCTTGTTAAATTGATAAGTGGAAATGTGTCCGTGTATTTGAATTTCAATATTAAAAAAATCTTGGAAACACACACTTTTCGTGTACAGTAAAATAATAGAACAAGTTTTTGAGTAGATTTATATTTTATAATATAGTTGAATATCTATTGAACTGTATTATAAAATATGTAAATATGATTTGATAGAACCAAAAATACTTTTCAAATATTAGATTTTTATTCATTAGGATTCAGCAGATAAATTCTGCTGTTAAAATTAGCATTTTTTTAATAATAATGTAACTACAATATTTTTAATGATATACTTATTATTTATCATGTTTTTACTTCATATGAAAATTTAATAAATTCGTATTTCTTTGAAAGCTAGATACTGTGACATACCTTATTTTTGGCATAAGAGAGAAAAACGCAGTCATAAAAATCAGAAAATATTTATAGAGTGAACTTGGAAAAGAAGATAAATTACCTTTATTCTTTTGACATTTATTCCTATTTTTCTTATTTTGTAGTTTGAGTTCTAAAGTAATGTTGAGAAATCTCAAATAGTATTGTTATGCATCCATAGGTAAAGAGTAATAAAAAACTGTTTGTAAGAAATGCTGAATGTGGAATTTAGAAAATTTCAAACAGAAAAAGTATTGAAGAAGAATAATGAGTTTTGAATGTTATTTTAACAAACCTTGAAATAAGTTTTTTTTTTTTACTCCTGCTTAATCTTTTAGAAAATATCATGAAAGTGTGTTGTAAGGATAAAACGGAGATATTTTTTTAATCATTTTATAGGAATATTACGATTCTTATACTTATATTTTTTCTCACGCAAAAAATAACCATTGGTATAAAAATGAAAAATAATACAAATTCTGTAGAAACTTTCCATTGATAAAGCAGTGAAAGTAAGTGAAAACTAATATAAGTACGCATATAACTATTTTACAAAATAAATTTTCTTATATTTTCATTCATATATTTTCTTAAAATAATAATTTCTTACAAGACCAAATATAATCAAAATGTTGTCCTTCAAGTAGATTAATATCACGTCCAAAAATTAGAAATAATAATAAGTAACGAGAAAATTAAAAACGAAAGTATTTTAAAATTAGAATGTATAAGCAAGTTTTAAAAAAAGATATACTGTAATGTTGTTTTTTAATAAAATGTACACGCACAAATCAGTAAATTATAAATCCCTGAGATTTTTATTTAAATGCTTGCTGAGGAGGATGTCGCAATTTTTTTATAATGTAGGTTACATGTCTTTACAATGCTAGAATAAATGAAGTGTAAGAGTGGATTTCACGTTAAATGAAATAAAAAAGAGAAAAATGTGAATATTTCCTCATTTAAAAATGGGCTTATTGTTGATGAGGTTATTTTGCATTGATGGAAGAGGTTGAATTTGGCAAGTATCGTATGAAGTCTTCTTGCCTTACTTACATTGTGTCAGGATATGGTTGGGTTATCATGATATGGAGAGCATGCTCTGTTGGCATGGAAGTAATTCTTTGGTGTTTCTGGAGAACAAGCAAAGAGCTATGAGTTATTTATACAACAGACAAGAGATACTGGTAGATGAATTGCATCTTCCATTACATTTTTACTCTGATGGTAAAGGATACTCCATGGACGATCATGCAACTATATATCAAAACAGAAATATTCAAAATTAGTTGGCTGGACATCAGTCTGACAACCACAATTTTCCCTAGCCATCACATAGCCAGAATTTTAATCCCATGAAAAATGGCGTGGGATGTAGTTGAAAGATAAGTCTAATGCATACTCTCATCTTCTATCTATTTACAAGATCTAGAAAGCTGCATGGTCTTTGAATGTATTCGCTAGAAATAAATGCACTCTAAAAATATGTAAGCTCAATGACTAAACGAATAAGAACTATTACACTGCTGGAAAAAGTAGGATAGTCATATTTGATAAATTAGACTTTAATTTATTTTTAGGCAGTTAATTAATTTTTTTATTTTATTAAACTAATTTTTATTTTATTTTCAGTGAATGAGATTTATTTACCATTAAGGAAATATTATAAAATCGTACTTCAGGATTTATGGCTTGTGAAAAAAGTAGAAGGACACCTGAAAAAATTATTCTCATTTTGAAATCTGTAGCTACAATTAAAATGCCTAGGATGAACCTTTAAGTGAATTTCAAAAAGGTCAAACTGTGGCATATAAAGATGTGGGCAAAATTCTAAGAGAAATTTCAAAGCACTTACTTATCAATTCCAAACACAGTTTCTAACTTCTTGAAAAATCTAAGAGTCAGAGGAAAGCAAATATTGACAGACTTAAAAAGATTGACTCTACGTAATCAAGGAAAAATCTATTAAAAACTTTAAAAAATGCGTGGAAGCACTGGAAAAGCACAAGACCAATCTGTCTTCACATATGTAACCATAAGAATACTTTACAACTACATAAAAAGATCGGATACGTTGATATTCAAGAAAGGAACTCATCATCGTAAATGGAACGAAAGGTACATTGAGCACCGGCTACAGTGGACCAAAGTAACAAATAAATTGGAACTCCTAATTGACTTCAGTTATTTTTTCTGATGAAAAAAATCAATTTAGATTGTCCAGACGGTTGTCAATATTATTGACGTTGTCTGAGTACACAAGAAGAAACTTATTTTACCTGACAGTCAGGAGGAGGCAGTTTAAGGGTTTGGATATCAGTTGGCTACGTTGGAAAGACCAATCTTGTGTTTCTGGTTGAGTAACAGAAACATACAAATTAATTCAAATTTTAAATTCAGAATTTCTTCCCTAGGGCCCTGAGCTAGGTGCAGAAAATTGGATATTTCAGCAAAATGGAGCATCAATTCACAACGGACAATGGCGTTAAAAACTTGCTTAAAACAAATAATGTTCGGATATTGCCATAGCCTGCTATAAGTATAGACCTCAATATTGTTTAAAATATATGGTCAGTAACTGTTCGGCGTGATTACATCAGAGGTAAGCAATATGAATCTTTGATTGAACTTCCAGAAGCTTTGAATTGTGTTTCGGACAATTTTTGTCAAATCAAAATTCTAGACTTAAATGATTCAATAGCAAATAGAGTCTTTAAAGTAGTTAAAGGAAATGATAGAAGAATTCCTTATTAACAAGACTTTTACTTTCATTATTTAAGGCTGTCCTTCTGCTTTTTTCATACAGTATAATGTGAATGAAATTAATTTTTAATCATAATAAGCAAGTAGTTTTTTATTTCATGTTATATATATAGTTATCTGATTGTAAATAAGTTTTTAAAAGTGCTGTAATGAAATTATTTTGTAAAAATTCAAAGTTCTTCTCTTATTTAAAAAAATTCTTATTTATTCTTCTCTTATTTTTTCCAGTAATGTATCCGTACAAAAAGTAGTCTAATGGAATATTGATATTGGGTTTCTGATGCATTGAGCGGAGAGTATAGATTGGATGTAATAATAATTAAATAAACGATAAATATGTATGAAATTTGTTCAAAATTAAAATAACTTTATATAAATTCATCATAATTTGAGTAACCATACATTTATATATATATATATATATATATATATATATATATATATATATATATATATATATATATATATATATATATATATATATATATATATATGTATGTATTGTGTTAATTTAAATTAATGTCTATTTTTATCCCCAAGTTTTATTTATAAACATAACTTCATTATCAAAACATTTAAATTAAGTTAGTACGTTATTTTAATAATTGCAGTTAATCAATATCGTATGGGTTCTATGTCTTTCGTCGTTGAAACCAATTCATCAACTGGTTACATGTTGATAAGCACTCCTAACCTTTTTTAAAGCCGTATAGCTTTTTATAGCACAAAAACTTCGCATCATCTATTGGTAACATACAAAATGTTAAAAAAATTATGATTGGGAGATTTTCTTGTTTGAACTGACTGGAAACAAACTTTAGTGATCAGTAATTTAAAAAATTTGGGCTCATTTTCAATCGAAACATCATTTTATAAAACTTTAAACAAGTCTCGTGGTTTTCTTTCTAGCTCTGATTTCATAACTGTTACAGAGGCAGAAATTTTGGAAGAACTTCGTATGAAAAAGTTTGTTCTGCACGTAGTATAAACATTCTACTTGACAGTATATTTATTTCCCCTTAATATTTTGTTTTAACTTTTCAGACACTGGCATTACCAAAATCCTTAAACGCAGATTATGTAAGTTGCAAACTTCATCCATATATACCTAACCTAAATGTCAGAGTTATGGTCATTCTCAACAGGCATGTAGAAATATGATCTTATATGTGGAAAATGTATACAATATGGTCATGAAATTTATGCTTGTATTTCAGAAATTTTCAAACGTTGATATTGCTCTGGTTCCCATGCTGAACACTCCAAATCTTGTAATACATAGATCTTTGGAAAAGAAGTAATTGCAACCAAAATATTACTCCCTGAGAAGGAAAACAAATAGTTAAAAACAGAGCACCAAAACCTGGCATCTCCTACTTCTCTATTTTACAAACTGAATATAAAATAACCAACCTTTCAGCAAAAAAAGTTGAATAGTATCTACTCTCATTTCAACTTTGCCATCTAAATCCACTTCTATACATTCAATTTCCAATGCCATAAAGACACCTGCATCAACTTCTAATTAAAATGTAAAACTGACTGTGAAAAAATTAAAAAACCAAAATCTGGTGAAAAAAAGCTACAAAAGAACAAGTGATATATCCTCTTCTGAAACACATAGGAAAATGAACTCATCTTCTACTTCTCAGATCATTTCAAAAGGAAAAACACAAACAATTAAATAAAAACCAGCTTAGGTAACATCATTAATTTCATTGAACTATTGTTGGTCTTACAGCAAAATTTGTACCATATAAGATTTTATCCAAGAAGTGCATCCAATTTGCATTACACTTCCAGAGACATATCTGAAAGCTTGAGATACATTAAAATTTAAACCTTATATTCTTGTTAAAATGACAAGGGATAATATATCTGACCGAGCATCTGGAGATGTTATTACCTTAATTCGCCATGATGTTCCTTCATCTGTAAATTCTCTACATGCATATTTGCAAGAAGTGGAAGTTGGAATCTCGGCATCAAATTTAATAACTATCTGTACACTATACTTTTCACCAAATACAATATAGTATAGATGGCAGATATCTTGACAAACTTGAATAAGAACTACTTGCTATTTTTCACTATTGCAGATTCTAATGATCATTGTCCTTTGTGGAGCAGTGAGAATGTAATACTCGAAACCAAAAAAATTGAGGAGTTTATTCATACTGATAATCTTTACAATCTTAGTCTTCTTAATAATGGAGTAGAAACCTATTTTCATAAACGATGTAGAACTTTTTACTCATTGGGCCTTGCACTGTGCACACCGTCTGTTATTCCTTACTTTAATTTTACAGTTTGAGTTGACTTACATGATAGCGATGATTTCCCATTTTTCTGGCATTTATATGTAAATTTTAATGATATTCAACATCCACCTCACTACTTATTTCACAAGGCTAAATGAGCAAATTTCACATTACTAGCAATAATCACTAATGATATGGTGGAGAAAGAAAATCTTAATGAAGTAGTCAACATGGTTACTAAAACCATCATTGCACCTGCCGATGCCTATATTATTAAATTAGGAATACGTTTTCCGAAAAATGGGAAACCGTGGGGGAATAAACATTGCACAGATATTCATCGTTTCAAAAGAAAGACCTGGGAGGATTTCCGGTGAACCCCTACTTTGATTAATTAAATAGCTTTTCAAAGAACTAAAAGTATTGCATGTTTGGAAGACGAAAAAGGGAACGAAAACTTAGAATAAATTTGTATCCAGTATAAAATCCTCTGTTTTATCGAAAGGTATGTGATATAACGTTAGAAAAGCATGTGATACATACATTTCCCGTTTTTGAAAATGCATCACCAAGAAGGAGTGGCCAGAAAATTATGCAAACTTCAGGGTAGACGCACCTATTGACTTATGCAAATAATGTGAAATGCGCAGCTCTCCAGCTCACATAGGATAAGATGTAAGTTGAGGAACCGACAGAGTGGACAATATTTGCGGCATTATTGATGTTTGGAAAATGATAGTTGAAATTTTGTTCTTGTCACAAAGGACACATGTAATTGCAGAGAATGCAAAGCCCTCCTTAACTGAGTTAGTTCTACAAATAGACGAGTTTACGAGAGGTATGGTGATCTGACTGAGAAGGACAGGTTGATCTTTAAAAAAATGCAAAACAACTTGGATGCTCCCATATCCAACAAAACCGTTTTCAGTCGATTGGTTGGTAGTGTCCTGAGTTTATGGCATCCGTTAAGAAGATTGCCATTGACCCCACAACATAGATGCCAACGTCTGTAATGGTCCGGACTAGAGTAATGTGAAAGACTGAGTAGCACAGGATTATCTTTAGATGAGTCACGCTTCTGTTTTTTCAGTGATAATCGCCCCGTACGAGTGTGTCATTGACGTGGAGACAGGTCTAATCCTGCAGCAACTGGGAAACGATGCACCATGTTACGATTTGGCATCATGGTTTGGAGCGCTATTGGGTATGATTCTGGGTCACCTCTAGCTCGTATTCATGACAATATAACAGCTCAACGTGGCGTGGATGGTGTGCTGTGGCTTGTGACACCATTCTACCTTCAGGGGATGCCCTTTATCAGCAGGATAATGCCCGAATTGACATTGCTCGCATCAGTCAATATGCTCTGCAAGGTGTACAGCTGCTGTCCTGATGACCAGACTCACCAGATTTCTCACCAATCAAACACGTATGGGATATGATCGGTTGTAAATCCTGCCACTGTCTTCTTGAAAAAACTCTCTTTGGCAAATGGTTGACAGAGAATGAAGAACTATTTCTCAAGATGCCATCCATACTCTCAAGGACTCTGTGCCTAGACATCCCTTTTCTTGTATCATCCTCTATGGTGGTCCTACAACCTATTGACCCGACCCTGTTTTTGCTCTGTATTATACACATCATTTTGAAATACAAATCACTTACTGCTTGTTGCTGTCTCTCTTTGTTTCCCTAGTTTCTTCACTTTGTTGCAACTCCTTTTTGGTGTTGCATTTTCAATGTCTACCAGTGAAAAAAAATTCTTGCTTTTGGAAAAATGGTCAGGAAGTCCATAATTCTTCAAAAATGGTCAATGCTTTTGCTGAAGCATTTGTCTCTATTCGCTTAACAAATAATTATAGGTGACATTTTCTTACACATAAGAATTTAAATGAACCCAAAAATTTAAAATGTCAGACGATAAAACTTCCATCTTACAACATTGATCTAAGAATCCTTGAATTACGCTGTGTATTAGCCATTCCCAGACATACTTCTCCTGGTCTTGATGGAATAACCTACTCTATGCTTCAACATCTCTCTGCAAATTCTCTTAAAATATTATATGCATGTTTAACCGCATTTGGGAAGTATATAAAATTCCAGATATTTGGAAACAAGCAAATTATAATCTCAATACCAAATCCGGATAGGGATCCGCAAAGCTACAGACCAATAGCCTTGACTTGCAGCCTGTGTAAACTTTTTGAAAGAATTGCTAATGTACTTTTGGTATACATCCTGAAAAAAATATTTCTTTCCTTATCAAAGTGACTTTAGGAAGTCTCTCTCTCTCTCTCTCTCTTCGACATTACCTTTTTAAAGCGAAATCCCTTAATGTCAATTTTCTTTGATATATAAAGCCCATGATTGTATCTGGAGATATATGTTTTAAAAAATCTTTACGACCTTGGTTTTACAGTAAATTTGCCAATTTTTGTGCAACAATTTTTAAAACAAAGACTTTTTAAAATAGGGTTCAGAAACACATATTCTAATACCTTTCATCTTAAGAAGGAGTTCCAAGAGATCTGTTTTAAGTGAGACAATTTTTATTTTATGTATAAATCCCATTTTATCAATAATCCCACAAAATTTGCAAAATAATCTTTATGTTGACGATTTGCGAATGTCATGTTATGCAAAAAATATGAATCTTGTTGAGAGACAACTCCAGACAGCTATTAACAATATTGTGAAGTGGTCAAATACAAATCGGTTTATTATTTCTGCACAAAAGCAATTTGTATGCACTTCTGAAAATGACCTCATTGGAACCCAGAATTGATTCTGAATGATACACCTATCCGCTTTTAGGATAAATATAAGCTTTTAGGTGTAGTTTTAAATAAACGTCTTTCTTTACTGACGCACAATATACGATTGCAGAAAAGATGTCTTTTATCTTTAAATATTTTAAGAACTCTATCCAATACATATTATGGAGCAGACCATTCCTCTTTGCTTCGCGTCAACCGAAGGATAACCCGATCTATGATAGATTATGTAGGTATAGTATATGGCTGTACTTGACTCTCTTATTTTAAATGCTTTAATTATGTTCATCATCAGGCTTTAAAGTTATGTTTTGGAGCCTTCCGAACATCTTCTATTACTAATCAATATGCTGAGTTCTTTTTTAACCTACTCTATCATATAGAAGAGAAAAACTGTCTCTGTCGTAATGCTGTCGGATTTTATATAATAACAAACATCCGTTACATGAGAAATTATTAAATAACAATAATAATCGCCTCTTCAAAACTCGTCCATTATGTATTTCTCATTTTGGAATATGGATACAAAACAGACATTTCAGATGATTATGGTGATGTAGAAATTTAAACAAATACTTTTTTCAACCTCCTCCATTTAGTGGGAAACATTGTACCTTACATTAACCTATTTGGTAATTTTAAAAAGTCATATTTCAATTACTCGATTTAAATATCTATTTTTAATTAATATCTGCAATTTTACCAATCATACGAACACGTTTTTACAGATAGCTCAAAATTGCTAAATCATATTGGATGTGCATTTCTTATTAAAGAACATAAATCAACTATACACTCCACTTTGTATTTGTATCCACCTTGTATTTTTTACCTTTGTATTTTCTTCTCAAGTTACAGCTGTTTATTTAGCACTCAAAAACACTGAATTTGATGAAATTCAAATATCCATGTTTCTTTACATTTATTCTATGAGTCTTTTTGCATTTCTTTAAAATTCAACTAATGATAATCCGCATATTAAAGGTCACATTAAAGGTATACAATATTCATTGACAATTATCTTCAAAAAAGACCAAGATTCTATTTTCATTGGTTCCATCTTATGTTGGCATAAATGGAAATGAAATGGTAGACAAAGCTGCAAAATCAGCTTCAAATTTTTTAGCTCGAACAATTATTTATGCTGACATAAAATCTGCTGTCCATCCCATTTGTGTTGCTGCCACTGGAAGGAAAAATGGAATCAAGAGAGCAGTAATAAGCTTCGTAACATTAATCAAATTTTCTCACCATGGAAATCAAACGTTATGATGTTTTATTAACGAGAAATTTAGATTGAACACACACACGTCTGCCATATAAATATTTACTCTCTTTGGAATCCTTTAACCCCCCTCAGAATATGCGCCAAGAAATTGGAAGAAACATGTCTCTTTTTGGATCTTGCTTCAGAAAACCCAACCAACAAACTATGAGAAACATTTTTATTGACTGTATTGCTCTCACTGAATATCGGGGAAGTGGTTTAGTTCAAATAACATTAATTTGGAATTTTTACTGAGTGAAATTCCTCAATCAAATCTCTTTATACATTTGAAAGACGTTGAAGTTTTTAATAATATTTAACTGTTTCATTTTTCTGGCTTTCATAAATTTGTTTTAATATCTTTATTCTTCTGAATCATTCACCTGTAACATTCTCTATTGGGTTTCATTCGATGATATACTCAAGCACTTAATTTTATCAAAGAATAGTTGATTTTCGACACAGCTTATCCCATCTGGTATCTTGCACCAGTAAAATCAAATTCATATTTTAAGAGAAGGATTCCTAGCTAGGTTATTGAGCACTAGACTTTAAAAAAGGAAATTTATAGAAGTTTTTAATCAGAAGAATATTGGTTTGTAAAAATATTATGAATATTTAATAGGTAAAGGAATGCTAATAAAAAAGGGGACATCTTAAAAAAGCTTGATCATATTTAAAAGGAAATATATACGTATACATTTACGTATATGTGTGTTTTAATAAAATGTACATAAAAAAAGAAATATTTAATAAAGTGCAGAATGTTTATTTTTAACTGTTGAACAATATTAAAAAACTCTCTGATATTGAAACGTTATTTTAATTTGAATTTTACTTTCTGAGATGTTTTTGATTTTCGTTAGATAACTATTTTTTTTAATTTATTTTACCTTCGTCTTCGTTACTCATAAATAAAATTGAATTAATAAAATTTAGAGAAATACTATATATTTATAATTAATTTCAATATTATTATTTCAATTTAATCAATGAAATTTATAAATCTGTTTATTATTTCCTAACAAAACGTGGTTCAATAATTTTTAAGTATGCATCACTAAAAAATATGATCATAAGTATTTGAAATTGAAATTTTATTCAAATAAATATTCTGAAATAAACTGTTGAATAAAAAATAAATATAAAGACATTTTTCAACAATATCAAAATCATAAATTCATCTTTTAAATTAAGTCAAGCAAGAATTAATTTTGAAAAATTTTTTAAATAAATAAGAAAAATTTAAGAATAGTAACATGGTAGGGATCCAAATATAGTCAAGTTTAATCAACATAAGATTTATTTTAATACAGTTAATATTGATATAGAAATATTAAATAATAATTATAAAGCAGTCCTTTTAACTTTTTTACGTCATACTTTCTAATTCAAAATGTATGGCCAATTTTTAAAAAATACGTCAATATAGAATATTAATTTAATTTAGTAGCAAACAACCATCAAATTTGTTTTCTTCAAAATATCCCTAATTTTTGAGAGCAGTGATATCTTAGAAACGGAAAGAGTCATTTTTATACCTAAAATACTACGAATTCATAATTTAATTCGTGCAAATGATCGTAATGCTGAAAGGATATATCACCATGACGATGGACATTCGCAATCTGGAAAAATTGAAATAACAAAATTTTAGTAACATTGTTAAGTATAGGAAATTTAAGGTGTAAGAATATATAATCTAAGTAAGTTTCAACATCAAAAATAAATCGATAATAACAAAGATATGAATCAATTATCCCAACAGAAAAAAAAATGGAAATTATTTTCTTCCAATTTCTAAGACAACGATGTTTTTATAAATCAGTGACAGCATAATTTGAGTATTTTGTGTTATCCCTACTGAGGATTTTCATCATTTGTAAAACCATTAGTCTTTCAAGACACATTAAATTTCTGACGTTTGCCGACACCCTTTCCGTGACTACAAAATCAGTCAAAGCGCCATGAGAATAAATGTTTGACCTATAGTCATTACCTGGAATCGTTTGGTCCGTTGAATCTGATAATCATTCCTTCAAATCTTTTAATCGTTGATGTACTGCCACGCCTATTCCAGGCGCTTCAGATTGAACAGAGAAAGTAATAAAACGATATAATAACTGTGTGTGTGTGTGTGTGTGTGTGTGTGTGTGTGTGTGTGTGTGTGTGTGTGTGTGTGTGTGTGTGTGTGTGTGTGTGTGTGTGTGTGTGTGTGTGTGTGTGTGTGTGTGTGTGTGTGTGTGTGTGTGTGTGTGTGTGTGTGTGTGTGTGTGTGTGTGTGTGTGTGTGTGTGTGTGTGTGTGTGTGTGTGTGTGTGTGTGTGTGTGTGTGTGTGTGTGTGTGTGTGTGTGTGTGTGTGAAAGTCATCTTTTGCTTAGTCCTACGTTGTGACTATTTTGTTATTTTATTTAATATAACTAAGCAACAAAATACTCAAAACCTATAATTAAACAAAAACTGACTTTTAATATGAAAAATTCCAATACAAAGGAATAAATGATTAAATTGTAGTTATTTCATTTTGCTTTATTTTATTTCAATTTTTTTTTTGTATGTGGTAATCATTCAATGGTCTCAATTTTAACACAAAAAGCTAATTGTTCCCGTGTCAATTAAAAATCATTTCTACGTTATTTGCGAATAATATAAGCTGATTTATAATAACTATTCCATGATAAATTGTGGTTAGTCATTTAGTTAAATGTATGTTATTAAGTATTTTTTTATTACTTTCTAGTTTATAAGTGATGCTTATTTGATCACAATTTAAACGCAAAAATTGATGAATATTTTAAAAAAAAATATCCATCAATTAACTATTTTATAACTAATTTTGTGGCTTTCCAATTGTGATTAAATAACAACCACACATGAATTATTTTCTTATTTATTTTATATATTTTACTAATTAGTTTTTCACTTTTACTTTCTTTAATTGTATAACTATCGTCTTTAAGAGAATTTGCTGGAGAATAATACTCATTCCTGTTTAATTCTTGTTTCGTAAATTGGAAACTCATTTCCTGTTCAATAAATTTTCTTGATTTTAAATTGATTTAAATTATTCCATTCGGAATTAATTTGTTACTCTTTCTAGTATTCCTTATATTTCTTTGATATATAAGCTTCTGTTTGAATGTTATGATTTTCACATGGAAAGAATAACTTTTCAACTAAACCCAATTTTTATTAGACTAAAACATATCATTTTTATAAATACCTTTGACAATTACTACCGAATGTTACAACCATTGGTGTCGATTACTTATATTTAGTTAAAATTATAGACAAGCTTATGGTAAAGGGGACAGCTTCTGTAGGTACAAGATCTAGAGCACCAGTGGTACAAGTCTGACTTTGCTCCTGGCAGCTTCACCTGCAGATATTAGCTGGCCTTCATGCCTTGGGTGGCCCTACCAGGACAAGACACTCCTGACGTACTTCGCCCGTTCCGCCCAGGTACACCACCTACGCCGCGGTGAGGCCATCTGCAGGATTTGAGAGGGTCATTAACTTTATGGGTTCCAGAGCCTACCAGACTGCGATCAGTAGATTTATTAGTGGAACCATCAATTGCATATCCTTTGACCATCGTATTAAGTATTTCCCTATCTGTAAAAAGTGGAATTTACTTGAGTGCACTCAATTCTCGATGGAGGAGTTCCTTAAAGACCCCCTCCATTTTCTTGATTTGTTGAGAGTGCATGGGCTCATGGATCTGGTGTAGCACCATTATTCTGGATGGGATTTGTAACAACAACAGTTAAAATTATTTTAATTTACATTTTTACCGTATCTTTTTATAAAAATTATTTCATTCTCAATCCATTTGGATTGTATGATTACCGTCTGATTAATTTGTGGAAATCTTTTATTCAAAATCTGTAATTTAACCTTCTACCTAAAGTATAATTACCAACGTGTGCCAAGTTGGTAGCTGAAAGATTATCTCTCTTGTCTTCGGTTTAGTAGCTTCTGGGTTTGAATCCCGCTATGCGATTGTATGTTTTTAGTCTTTACTTGTTCTTAATCGTTTACTTTCCTCAACAAAACTAATAGCTCATCAAGGGGAGGCTGAGGGCTCCCCTTGAGTAGCTATCGTCACTCTGTCGGTATTAGCTTCTCTTGGGGACTAAATCAGTTATGTGTTCAGCGTGCATGGAGATCTGTGTCTCTGAAAAGGGGATCCTGGTAATTGGAATTACCAGAGACACTACTTTTGCGTCTGCTTCAGATAAACATGAGGTGTGTTGTGGTCCTCAGCATATCAATCGCTTTTATGGATCAAGCGATACATACATTTCCTGGATGATTCGTAAAAGGTAGTGGCCACTTTAGAGATGTACTGTGAGCTTATAGGGACTCCAAAATTTGAAATGTTCTTGTGAGGAGAAACCACCTTGTTGAAATTTTTTCTAATATAGAGAACCATACATGGCGTTATAACAATCTCTGTACCATTTATTATCTTGAGCTTCTAGGGGTAATCTTCCCATATCCTTCTAAACAGAATTTTTATCCACTTGGTTTTTTAAACTACGCGTTGGAACTACAATTTCCAATACTTTTATCCAAGGTGAGGGTGTCCCTTAAGAAAATGCTTATATATAACCATTTTCACCCTTTTTATCAATAATGTTCTTCATTGTGTATCCTATTCTGCTTATAATTTATATGTTGACAACTATCACAGATTAAATATGAATGTAACAGAGAGACAATTGCAAACAGCTGTAAATAACATCGCTGCTTAGTGTGCACAGAATGACCTATATCCTAGTAAGATTTGCTTTTTTTTATTTCAGCAGAGAAACTTTACTCCATCATGATTCTGTGCTATCACATAAACAATGAATTGATTCCTATGGTCAATGAGATAAAATTTCTTTGGGCCTTTTTCAACAAAAAATTAGATTTCCTTCCCTATGTTCAACATCTGCAAAAGAAGTATGAGTAATCACTTAATATCCTTAAACAAAACATTTCAAACACATTTTGGGTTGTAGATAACACAGCACTTCTTTGAATTTAACATTAATTTTATCTCGCTCAAACTACGATTGTGTTGCTTACGGATCTGCTAGATTTTCCGTCTTCCGCAGGTTAAGCACTTCCACCAATCTGCTTTAAGGTTATTCGTAGTGCTTTCCACACATTTCCAGTCTATGGTCTATATGTAATTTGTAAACAGTTATCATTAGACTTGCTACGGATGCCACTTCTTAATTATTATTTGAAAATAATCTCTGTCATTGAAAATAATGAAGTCATCAATCCCTCACATTCCACGTTCCATATTGTTTTCAATATTGTTGCACTCAAAATACTATACGATGCCCGCCCATCCAGCATTCCACCTTTACTATCTCTTGTGTCAAATCTTCTATTATATTCTGGCCTATGCGATGTTCGACTTGATTCAACTGATTTGCTTACACATCCACCTTGGTATGATCCTCAAATCATTGCAATCAATGCCCTTTGCACAGTATAAAAAATTAAACACTAATCCTACAATTTTACAACAGTTCTTTACCATTCATAGCTGTCAGTATACTTCGCATACTCCCATATTTACAGAGGAATCCAAAATAGCAGAATGCGTTTGGTGTAGAGTTTATTTTAATAATAGCTTCAATCTAATGTTTAAAGCATGTATTTTTTGTCAGTAAGTTACTTTGTGGTGAAAATGTCTAAATAATTGGTTGGAAACAATGCATCATTGGCATCATCACCTACGATTCATTTTATCAATTTAGTTTTCATTCTTGAGTTTTGTTTATCCGAAGAAGTCTTAAGACAAAACCCAATTAAAACACTAATCGCATTTGTCAATCAACTGCATTACGGGTATATATTCTTTGGAATAGTCAGGGGTATTGTTAGAGGCGATACCAAATTCTGAAATTAAGCTTTTATATCTGAGAGAGAGAACAAGATTTCACAGATCGAGACCAACTCAGCTGGTCATATCACGGTTGTTAAAAGCTTGACAGTTAAGGATGTCAATGAGGAATAGTATCTGTGAGAATTTGACCTTTTTAAACAGCCTAATTACCTGATGAAAATGATAGACAATAGTATTTTCTCGCGATCCTAAAATTATGATAAAAATAGATAACAATCAAAGCAATAACTCTTTTCTCTGTTTTTTATTCCTTATTCAGAGTTAAAATTTATTCACTGGGTACGGAGTGGACTAATTTCCATT